>OY755240.1:72053547-72333547 GCA_963576725.1 Azorinus chamasolen | reverse complement strand
TATCATTTGTAATTGAAAGATTCAAATCTAAACATGAAGCATTAATGTCAAGTTGTATTTCACACCTAAAGTAAACACCATATCCCATATATAGTTTCCCCTACTCGATTAGTGTCACTTTAATGGCAAATCTACGGACGTAATGTCTGGAAAAGAGTGAAAATATTTTAGTATTTGTAGAAACTGTTGAGTCGGATTTGTAATAATGTTATAAGCAAACAGAACAAACCCTAATCAGACGGTTCATGTAGGCTCTGATCTGGATCTACTTTGTTTGCAGAGGCGTTCATATAAAGGAAAAGGTTCAATTTCTGTGTAAATTCCTCCCTCTCCATGGGATCCCAAGCCGGCGAGCATCACAAGTAACGTCACGAACCAAGGAAGATCATCGAGTACCCGAATGTCTGAAGGGTGGTGATCCCTCGAAAGCAAAAAATGCAACACAAAAAGAGAAAATTGCAGACTCGGTTTTATTGAGTCTGTTCATGAGCAGTAATTGAAAGTGGATAAAAAATGGTAAGAATGTTTTATATATCAGTCTTTAAGTAACTGTATACTATCAGAATTTGACGAAAACCAAATCTGTTTACTTTACCTTTAACCCTTTCCCTCATATAAACGTGTTTTCACGCATTGGCAAACAGAGTAGACCCAGCTCAGACGGCTCCTATAGGAGCCGTCTGATCAGGGTCTGTTCTGTTTGCTAATGGAATTCGATAGATAATTTTATTTACTTTCTAAATGGCTACAATGTTCCACCTTCAATATTTCATTATAACATTTGTTTTCTATGAATATCCAGTAGGTACTGAAGTTTGAATTAAACATAGAACAGAAAAAGGGTTAATAATATATTGTCAGTAGTAGAGAATCAGCTCTGTTGTATATAAATAAACAGAGAACACGCTTGTCAAACAATCTTTGTAGCATCTGTCCGATCTGTGTCGTCACTGTTTGCAACATCGTAAAAGGCGGAATAATCCAGTGATGAATTAACTCTTTAAACTTTGAAAATTCATTTAAACGATATTGACCTAATGAATATTGGTTAAAACAAGCATAAAGACACAGAGATGTTTGTCAATGGCACACACTTTCGAATCACACATATATTATATCATAAGCAAGCAGAGCAGTCCTGATCGAACGGTTCGTACAGCATCAGCCTGATCTTTGTCTCGTCTAGTATGTTTGCAAAGGAGTAGAAAGGTGTATGTATGAAGTAAAGAGTCAAGACAAGTTTCACTTATCCATATCGTGTTATTGACAAATAAAGAGTAGTTAGTGCAATCCGATCCAGTCTCTTGGATAATAGTCATCGTAATTCCCTGACGAGTTGAACTGAGCATCCAACCAGCTACCTTTCTTTGGATACTCAAGATAATAAACAGTATCCCCCTTCGATAGCCAACCAACCCACCACCCAAACGTCCCTGTTGAAATAATCGTGTGGTCACATGATGATGACAGGGCCATGCCAAGTGCCCTATCCGTAAATGGAGTAAAATACACCCCACCATCGTCCTTAAAATTATTTTTACACCATGTTAGATCGTCACTTGCGAATATGAATCGAACCTTTTTATACGTGTCATTAAAGAACTGCATGGCTCTGCGAATATATGAAACAGTGGCAATGGTAAATCCCAATTTCTTATTTCTTTCTGTCATGTATTCGCCGCGTCTCACATGGATACCAACAGTCGCCACACCATCCTTGCTTAAATTATTGAGATAATGTTGTACCTTGACCATAATAATATTGTTAAATTTGAATGCTTGTCTTACTCTATCTTCTGCTCCTTCGAAGTATTTCCAGGACTGAAATAGTCCTATTAATGTCCAATTCTTTGTGTGGTCTAAATTATTTACCTGTCTGTTGTACACACAGCAAACCTTCGTACGAAATATCTGACTGTTAAGAAGATCAAAATCGACACCATTCATTAGCTGAAATATATTGAAATACTCTGTCTGTTTATTAATGACTGGCGTATACCCATGTCTGGTTGCCACACCTATCAGACTGGCAAGCTGGAACATGTTATTACCAAGGCGTCCTGCAAACCCACCTAAAGCCATCAGATGAGAACATTCACGTTCAACTACTGCACGGAGTTCGTCTGATGATTTGTTAACTGCTGTTTTGTTATGACATATTAGTTTGTTTTTCCGACAAGCATGATAGTCAAACTTACGCACATCTCCAAAGTCCCTTACTTCGTTTTTTTTTATTTTTGTGCTTAAAACGTTATCTTTAGAATTGAATTGAGAGTTATTGATGAAGTAGTAAACACATATTTCACCAAAAATGAGAGCCAAGAATAATCCAAAGTAATATTTCAATATCATGTTTGTGCTGTTAAACCACTGCTCTCATTTACGTTCCAGCTGTTTCATTGTGACATGTATTTACCAGCATCATCGCTGTACACGTGATTTAACCCTTTGAACCCTTAGTAAGTTTTCGGCTGAAACAGTTTTAGTCTGCTTCAATTCTTAAAATAGCATTTGTATTTCTCACATTTCTTTGCAAACATATGGTCAACATGTTAAACAGTTTGGATCCTGATGTGACGTCGTATTACGTGGCGTCTGATCCGGACCCAAACAGGAAGTCAAACAAATATCTAATGAATGCTTTTCATACCTTTCGGTCGAAAAACATCAATATAATTTCTTCAGGGTTCATTGGCTGAAATCATGATGAAAATGTATTTGGTAAGAATTGAGAATGATAATAGTTAGTGAATAGTGCGTTCCTGCCTTGGCGATATGGCTGTAGGTGTTTTGGTGATGGTGGCGGCGTTTTGTGTGTGGCTTTTCCTGCTTTACTTTACTACTTTTTCACTGACACTTTATTTATTATACAAACTGATTTGATCCTTGTAAATACATGACTAGAATCTTTAGAACATGAGCAAACAAAGCAGAAACTCTGGTCAGACAGCTCCTTCGGGAGCTATCTGATCTTGGTGTACTTTGTTTTTGGAGGATGAATATACGAGATTATCAAATAAATCGTACGCAGTATGTCGCATGGAGAGGATACATAGATTTCAAGCCGGAGTACCTAATTAGAGTAACTTTGAGTAACGTATAAGTAACTGTGCTGTATCTTGCTCAATATACGCTGTCGCAGAGCAGGGTTTTTTTTTTCAAAACAAACATGATCTGTCAACCCATTGCCAGAGACACTCTCAAACTGACTTTCGAAGCCCATCAAAACCAAATTACAAAAGTGATTGAAAAAACTTTCTAAGTAATTTGACTAGTTTCTTTTACTCAAGACAACCTATGTACAATTAAACACTGTTCTCAAATGACTCCAAACAGACAAACAGAAATGGGTTGTCTCAAAAGAACAATAATACCCCGTGGGCCAGAAAGGGTTACCGTGCACCCCCGTCTGACTTTTTCAATGGTACCAGGGTGTTTGGTAGGGTCTGCTGAATGCAAATAAAAATTGTACCCATGAAAAAACTCATTCCTGTTATGGTTATTTCTACCGTTTTCATGGCAACCAGCGGTCTATACAACGACGGTGGTTAACGGCTATAATGTAGTATATATATGCTATTCGGGGCACCAAGAGTTTGAAACTGGTGCCAAACTAAAGGTAAGACATTGGTCCTTAATTATGAATATGTTTTTGTAAATTACCTCATTTGCATAATCATTTATATTAATGAGAAACTCGAAAAATGAAAAATGAAGGAAAAACTACTAGAAGATGGTGAAAACTAGATCTGGAATCACCTGTGATGCTCCAAATACACCCAAATATGTTTCTATATTTTTATATACGTTTAATATACGTCCGTATAGCATAAGCGCATAGAGATATCATTATATCTCCAGGCCTTCGAGAGCTGGTAGCTAACAGTATCAAATTATTACTTAAATTTTAAAAAAAAATACACTGGTCTTTGATTAAGAATGTATTGTTGTTAATAAGTTCAGTAGCATATTCATGAATATTAATGAAAACAAAACCTTAAATTAGAGAAAAAGACAGGAAAATGGTGAAACTAGATCTGAAATCACCTGTGATGCTCCAAAAGCATAGACCACCTCATTGAGCGTAATCTAGCAGATACTATGTAATTTAAATGTGTCTCTATGGGTCATCTGCATTTTAGTAAGTTTTATAGAATTCCCATAGCAAATGTACGCCCGGACAGCGTCAACGCATAGCGAAGGTAAAAACGTTATATCACAGAGCTTTGGCAGCTGGGAGCTAATATTATCAACATGTTACCAAATATAATTATAAGAAATACAATGGTCTTTCATTTAGAATATAATGTTG
Source organism: Azorinus chamasolen (assembly GCA_963576725.1). Taxonomy (NCBI): domain Eukaryota; kingdom Metazoa; phylum Mollusca; class Bivalvia; order Cardiida; family Solecurtidae; genus Azorinus; species Azorinus chamasolen. The sequence goes on along the minus strand of OY755240.1, from coordinate 72,329,235 downwards.
TTAATCAGTTCATTAGCATATTCATAAACACTAATGCTTAAATCAAACAAAGAGAATAGACATTATTTAAAAACGGTAGAACGAATTTTAGACCATCCGGTATGCTGAAAGTATATCGAAATAATTCAATCGCTTTCAAATTAATTATAATTCAGCTGGATTCATATCAAACGATGGTGTCTGTATCCGTTATTTTCTTTATACGGGAATTTCCGATTTCCAAGTGTGATATGGAAGTTTAAATTCTGCAAATCTGCTTACTTCTATATTCATAACAATGAGTAGGGTATAACAAACAACGTGAAATGATTTACCCAGTGTCTGACTTAAGCCAAGATTAAGATAATGACTCAATAACTTAAACTTATTAAGTAAACTAATCGGAGTATGTCTAGGCTGATATCTCGGCTCATTTAAATAGTTGTATATATACGAGTATTTTCGCTGTTGCTATTCGTAGCAGTATCCACAGCAATCATTTCTAAAAGTATTGATGCGGGGACGCCACATCCACATGGGCCAAATAGACAGGGGACGAAAGGACAATTTTAGAACGTCCGCCAGGCGGCGTCGTAGCTCCTCCACTTCTGTCTGAACGCCTGTACTGAGAAGCCACGCTTATCCAGCCAGGTAAGTTTATACTTGCATTTCCTGTATTTTATGCCTATCTTGTTATTCATTTGATATATTGATACATTTATTCTCTCGGCTTCACAGCAGTATTATGTTTTGAGGAGACGCCATTGTAATGACGTGTAAATTACCAGTATTGATGAGGACATCGAAAAGTAATATAACATGGTTTGTAAAGAAGAAATAAAACAAGGCTTTTAAACGAGTGTATTTCGTTACATACAAGTGACATTAGACTTATCGAATCTAATGCTTTTAACACATACATGTATTCACAAACAATTACATCATTGTTAACATTGAGGACCAGAATCGAAATGAGGGATTGGTTTTCTGTTTCTTGTGGTATCATTAGTATTTATTGAATTTGACTTGATAATGTTTCATGCATTTCTTGCCATGTATTTTATTTTTGTAACGTGAAACGTATTGTTTCTAAATATCTAGCTATCCATCTACAGTATGCACTGACAGCGATTTGTACATGTGCTGATTTAACGGCAATTATGTAATTGTTTGTGAATACATGTATGTGTTAAAAGCATTAGCAGTGTTTAATTGTAGATAGGTTGTCTTGAGTAAAATAAACTAGTCAAATTACTTAGAAAGGTTTTTCAATCACTTTTGTAATTTGGTTTTGATGGGCTTCGAAAGTCAGTTTGAGAGTGTCTCTGGCAATGGGTTGACAGATCATGTTTGTTTTGAAAAAAAAAAACTGCTCTGCGACAGCGTATATTGAGCAAGATACAGCACAGTTACTTATACGTTACTCAAAGTTACTCTAATTAGGTACTCCGGCTTGAAATCTATGTATCCTCTCCATGCGACATACTGCGTACGATTTATTTGATAATCTCGTATATTCATCCCCTAAAAACAAAGTACACCAAGATCAGATAGCTCCCGAAGGAGCTGTCTGACCAGAGTTTCTGCTTTGTTTGCTCATGTTCTAAAGATTCTAGTCATGTATTTACAAGGATCAAATCAGTTTGTATAATAAATAAAGTGTCAGTGAAAAAGTAGTAAAGTAAAGCAGGAAAAGCCACACACAAAACGCCGCCACCATCACCAAAACACCTACAGCCATATCGCCAAGGCAGGAACGCACTATTCACTAACTATTATCATTCTCAATTCTTACCAAATACATTTTCATCATGATTTCAGCCAATGAACCCTGAAGAAATTATATTGATGTTTTTCGACCGAAAGGTATGAAAAGCATTCGTTAGATATTTGTTTGACTTCCTGTTTGGGTCCGGATCAGACGCCACGTAATACGACGTCACATCAGGATCCAAACTGTTTAACATGTTGACCATATGTTTGCAAAGAAAGGTGAGAAATACAAATGCTATTTTAAGAATTGAAGCAGACTAAAACTGTTTCAGCCGAAAACTTACTAAGGGTTCAAAGGGTTAAATCACGTGTACAGCGATGATGCTGGTAAATACATGTCACAATGAAACAGCTGGAACGTAAATGAGAGCAGTGGTTTAACAGCACAAACATGATATTGAAATATTACTTTGGAATATTCTTGGCTCTCATTTTTGGTGAAATATGTGTTTACTACTTCATCAATAACTCTCAATTCAATTCTAAAGATAACGTTTTAAGCACAAAAATAAAGAAAAACGAAGTAAGGGACTTTGGAGATGTGCGTAATTTTGAGTATCATGCTTGTCGGAAAAACAAACTAATATGTCATAACAGAACAGCAGTAAATAAATCATCCGACGAACTCCGTGCAGTAGTTGAACGTGAATGTTCTCATCTGATGGCTTTAGGTGGGTTTGCAGGACGCCTTGGTAATAACATGTTCCAGCTCGCCAGTCTGATAGGTGTGGCACCCAGACATGGGTATACGCCAGTCATTGATAAACAGACAGAGCATTTCAATATATTTCAGCTAATGAATGGTGTCGATTTTGATCTTCTTAACAGTCAGATATTTCGTACGAAGGTTTGCTGTGTGTACAACAGACAGGTAAATAATTTAGACCACACAAAGAATTGGACATTAATAGGACTATTTCAGTCCTGGAAATACTTCGAAGGAGCAGAAGATAGAGTAAGACAAGCATTCAAATTTAACAATATTATTATGGTCAAGGTACAGCATTATCTCAAGAATGTAAGCAAGGATGGTGTGGCGACTGTTGGTATCCATGTGAGACGAGGCGAATTCATGACAGAAAGAAATCAGAAATTGGGATTTACCACTGTCACTGTTTCATATATTCGCAGAGCCATGCAGTTCTTTAATGACACGTATAAAAAGGTTCGATTCATATTCGCAAGTGACGATCTAACATGGTGTAAAAATAATTTTAAGGACGATGATTGGGTGTATTTTACTCCCTTTACGGATAGGGCACTTGACATGGCCCTGTTATCATCATGTGATCACGCGATTATTTCAACAGGGACGTTTGGGTGGTGGGTTGGTTGGCTATCGAAGGGAGACACTGTTTATTATCTTGAGTATCCCAAGAAAGGTAGCTGGTTGGAGGCTAAGTTCAACTCGTCAGGGAATTATGATGACTATTATCCAAGAGACTGGATCGGATTGCACTAACTACTCTTTATTTGTCAATTGCACGATATGGATAAGTGAAACTTATCTTGGCTCTTTACTCCATAAATACACCTTTCTACTCCTTTGCAAACATACTAGACTAGACACAGATCAGGCTGATGCTGTACGAACCGTTCGATCAGGACTGCTCTGCTTGCTTATGATATACTATATGTGTGATTCGAAAGTGTGTGCCATTGACAAACATCTCTGTGTCGTTATGCTTGTTTTAACCAATATTCATTAGGTCTATATCATTTAAATGAATTTTCAAAGTTTAAAGAGTTAATTCATTACTGGATTATTCCGCCTTTTACGATGTTGCAAACAGTGACGACACAGATCGGACAGATGCTACAAAGATTGTTTGACAAGCGTGTTCTCTGTTACCACAGATCTGATTCTCTACTACTGACAATATATTATTAATCCTTTCCCTGTTCTATGTTTATTACAAATTTCAGTACCTACTGGATATTCATAGAAAACAAATGTTATAATGAAATATTGAAGGTGGAACATTATAGCCATTTAGAAAGTAAATAAAAAGATTTATCAAATTCCATTAGCGAACAGAACAGACCCTGATCAGACGGCTCCTATAGGAGCCGTCTGATCTGGGTCTACTCTGTTTGCCAATGCGTGAAAACACGTTTATATGAGGGAAAGGGTTAAAGGTAAAGTAAACAGATTTGGTTTTCATCAAATTCTGATAGTTTACAGTTAATTAAAGACTGATATATAAAACATTCTTACCATTTTTTGAGTTAATAAGAGTTTTTATTGTACAGCGTACCGTGCCTTTTGACATTCGGGTACTCGATAATCTTCCTTGGTTCGTGACGTTACTTGTGATGCTCGCCAGCCTGGGATCCCATGGAGAGGGAGGAATTTACACAGAAATTGAACATTTTCCTTTATATGAACGCCTCTGCAAACAAAGTAGATCCAGATCAGAGCCTACATGAACCGTCTGATTAGGGTTTGTTCTGTTTGCTTATAACATTATTACAAATCCGACTCCACAGTTTCTACAAGTACTAAAATATTTTCACATTTTTCCAGACATTACGTCCGTAGATTTGCCATTAAAGTGACACTAATCGAGTAGGGGAAACTATATATGGGATATGGTGTTTACTTTAGGTGTGAAATACAACTTGATATTTAACATATAATTATTAATTTTATGAAAGTCATATATCTTGAAAACGTTCTTACCTGAATTTACACTTTTCAAAAACTATATAATATGATAAGGGTAGAACCAGATCATTAGTAAATAGTGTAGGTTCAGATCAAAGGGGTCATTTGAAGGACGCCCATGAGTTGGATCCAAACAATTTTTAGACAAAATTAGACAACTCTAGATGAAATTGGAATTTTGTATTTAGGCAAAGTGGGTTGGCGTTCTCTACGATGTATAACTGTATGTAATTTAGAAAAAAGGGAAATTCCACCAAAATACAGAACAATTCGATAATAAATCTATCTATTTTATTTAAATATTTGAAGTATCAAAATGATGTATTACTTTCAAACAATTGGGTGAAGGTGGAAATACCAAAATATGTATTTCGTTTTGGAACTCAGGAAAAGGTGCATCTTGATAACTCAATAAAACCGAGTCTGCAATTTTCTCTTTTTGTGTTGCAATGTTTGCTCTCAGGGGATCACCTCCCTTCAGAATTTATAATCTTCACAACAGCAGGTGTTAAATGCTTGTGTGGCGGCCGTAAAACGTCGCCCCGTACTTCTTTCTCAGTGTTGTTATACCTTCTGGTCCTTTGAGATCATGAATTTCAGTACTTCTTGTTCTGAAAATTGAATACCGCTTAAGCCGGTGCTAGGGGGCGTGAGCAGTGTTGCACTTTCAATTACTGTTCATGAACAGACTCAATAAAATCGAGTCTGCAATTTTCTCTTTTTTGTGTTACAATTTTTGCTCTCAGGGGATCACCTCCCTTCAGAATTTATTATGTTTGTCAGTCTTGGGGAATTACTTTTTAATATTTTTATTAATATATTCATGTTTATGAAGCTTGTGAATTATGTTTGAATGACTGGACTCACTGCAAATTTATGTTTACAAATAAAATGTTTATATGGTTAACAAATTAAAACTGTCACTACATTTTTGTGATTATAATTATACAGCATATGTATGTCCAATTTAATTATGGTTTGTAGGGAAAAAACAGGAAATATGGCCATTAGAAATTCTCTTGCCATTCCAATTGTATGAATAGATGTGTTAAATGATGAATAAATGACTCGACAATTTCTATTCATGCTCTCTGTGCCAAATGAAAAAGTGGTAAAGTCAAGCAGGCAAAGCCACATACAAGACGCAACCACCACCAAAACATCGATAGATAGCATGTGACACACACACATACACAAATACACACCCAAACACACGCACATACACGAGATGAACACAGAAAACATTAACAACACACAAGTACTAGAGATAAACATTCCAAACATGATCAAAAACACAGGTACAAAGACACAAGACAAACAAAAGTAAAGATGACAAAGAGAGTACCGCCTTCGTACGGCCAGTAACTTTCACAGTTGTTATACTGTTTTACATTTTGTACTGTGATAACTGTCTTCTATGTTGTGGGGAAGTCCGGCGGGGATACCTTTATTTACAATGTTTGTTAAGCTAGGGTGACTTTGAGATAATTGTGAGGTTAGGACGTCCGTAAACCGGTTTAAACCCCTAGTGGTGATTTTGCTACTGACCGTGCCAAGGCGGTTCTCTTTTGGTCACCCTTACTTTTGTTTGTCTTGTGTCTTTGTGCTTGTGTTTTGTTCATATTTGTCTCTAGTGCTCGTGTATTTGTTGGTGTTTTCTTTGTTCTTCTCGTGTGTTTGCGTGTGTTTGGTTGTGTGTGTGACATGCTGTCTATTGATGTGTTGCGTAATTGCGTCTTGTATGTGACTTTCCACTGTATGTGTGTGTATGAGTATAAATTGCTATGCTTTCTGTAGGTGTTTTGGTGATGGTTGCGTTTTGTGTGTGGCTTTTCCTGCTTGACTTTACTACTTTTTTCATATATGCATGCATTAAAATGCAAGTGTAGTCCCAATGATGACCAGTGTCTTCAAAGATCCCCATTTTTCATCTTCTTTATGTGTCTCTCATGACTTGTGGAGGCAAGTAACCGCAGATTCATACTGGAATGGTCCAAGAACAACATTGACATGGCTCCAGTCATGTGCTTCTGAGGCTGGGGATATTACTGGAATGGCTATATGTGAGCTCATCCAAATTTGCACCTGATAGATGATCCGTTAAATGTGTCGGACTGGGCAAATCTACAAGGTGGCAAAGATCCCCATGTCAATGTTATGCAAATCATTAACTAGCTTATCTTCGCGCTTCTCCTTAGATTGCAGTAGTTTCAATTCAGCATACATTGTGGATGTGGACGATTCTTATTCACTAATTAAACATCCTAAGTTTACAAGACTTACTAGTGGAGTTTCGAATTTCGATCTATTTCCAGGAGTCGTTATTTGGTGATACATACACTTTTTCCTTAAATGTACTAGTAGACTCACAGTAAGCATGAAGACCCAATAGAGCATTCTCACATTTGAAACTGGCAGTGTAATCAAACAGTATGAAAATATGTTGTTGGCTAGCGTTCTAACTTAAACAGTCGTGCAGTCTTACTCTCTGCTAAATCCTGATATCAGTTTCTTCTTGACCCGTCCGACAACTATGCAGCGTTTCTTGATCTAGACCTTAAAATTGATAATGGAATGATTTCTTCTACAATATATGACAAAGGAGATGATTTTGATTTTAATATTGTAAATTTTCCTCATCTTGACGGGGATGTTCCCCGCGCTCCATCTTACGGGGTTTATATATCTCAACTTATTCGTTTTGTTACAGCTTGTTCATCTATTTACGATTTTAACAGTCGAAATCTAATTTTAACTGAAAAACTGCTTAAGCAAGGATATGGATACCATAAACTAAGAAAAACTTTATCTCAATAGATGAACAAGCTCTAGCAAAACGAACGTCCATTACAACTTCAGGCTAATTTGATATCCCAAAAAGAGGTGAGTGGATAGAGAGAAAACCGGGTGCGATGCTCTACTGCTTTCTCGGGTTCCATAATGGATTGAGGATGAATTGTGGAAGCATTCTGGAGAAGGCTCTTGAAGCAGACGAAGAATATGAAGAAGTGGAGGGGGCTCTTTGAAGATTATTATTCTGTCTAAACTTGCATTACGATTAATACAGATGTGATGATAATTGAATATATCGCACAGAAATGTCTACCGCTTAAACCCGTAGTAACATTCTTAACATTGAGGACCAGAATCGAAATGAGGGATTGGTTTTCTGTTTCTTGTGGTATCATTAGTATTTATTGAATTTGACTTGATAATGTTTCATGCATTTCTTGCCATGTATTTTATTTTTTAACGTGAAACGTATTGTTTCTAAATATCTAGCTATCCATCTACAGTATGCACTGACAGCGATTTGTACATGTGCTGATTTAACGGCAATGATGTAATTGTTTGTAAATACATGTATGCGTTAAAAGCATTAGCTTCGATAAGTCTAATGTCACTTGTATGTAACGAAATACACTCGTTTAAAAGCCTTGTTTTATTTCTTCTTTACAAACCATGTTATATTACTTTTCGATGTCCTCATCAATACTGGTAATTTACACGTCATTACAATGGCGTCTCCTCAAAACATAATACTGCTGTGAAGCCGAGAGAATAAATGTATCAATATATCAAATGAATAACAAGATAGGCATAAAATACAGGAAATGCAAGTATAAACTTACCTGGCTGGATAAGCGTGGCTTCTCAGTACAGGCGTTCAGATAGAAGAGGAGGAGCTACGACGCCGCCTGACGGACGTTCTAAAATTGTCCTTTCGGCCCCTGTCTATTTGGCCCATGTGGATGTGGCGTCCCCGCATCAATACTTTTAGAAATGATTGCTGTGGGTACTGCTACGAATAACAACAACGAAAATACTCGTATATATACAACTATTTAAATGAGCCGATATATCAGCCTACACATACTCCGATTAGTTTACTTAATAAGTTTAAGTTTCGTCCAAAGTATACGATAAAAGAGAAGATTTTAATTTTAAAATTGTTAATTATCCTTTTCTAGATGGGGATGTGCCACGTTCTACATCTTATGGGGTTTATATTTCTCAACTTATTAGGTTTGCCCGAGCCTGTTCTTTGCTTGAAGATTTTAACAGACGTAATTTAGTTATAACTGATAAACTTCTTAAGCAAGGTTACAGATATCACAAACTTCGGAAAACCTTTTCTAAATTTTATTATCGAAATTTACCTCTCATTAGTAAATATAATTGCAATCTACGGACGTTACTGCGACAAGGCATTTCTCAACCAGAATTTTATGGGGATGTTATCTACAAACTTAGGAAAATTCGGGGTCATATCCATTTTCATGATTTGTTTATAAAACGCATTAAAACATTTAAAAAGAAAGGTTATGATCCTATTATATTGCAACACACTGCATGTTTGGTTATCGACCCTTTTACAGTCGGTAGCTACGCTTCCCTCTTTGCTTGCGCGATGACAGGCCGAGGGTAGTACTCTATGATGGTATACTCTTAAACTTGGATACAGGAGGAGCTTACCAGACTCATGTATTACTTTTTCCCTGTCGTGCCCTTAACGGCTTACCTGCAGGTGCTCTGACTTCAGCAAAGTCATTGAGTACATATTTGACGGATTGTCACAGTTATTATGCTATGTTTTACATGTTGTCCTGTGTTCACCGTCGTCTATGTTGTGGGTAAGTCCAGCGGGGATACCTTTATTTACAATATTTGTAAAGCTAGGGTGACTTTGAGAGAAGTGTGAGGTTAGGACGTCCGTAAACCGGTTTAAACCCCCAGTGGTGTTTTTGCTGCTGACCGTGCCAAGGCGGTACTCTCTTTGTCACCCTTCCTTTTGTTTGCCTTGCGTCTTTGTGCTTGTGGTTTGTTCATGTTGTGGAACGTTTGTCCCTGGTTCTTGTGTGTCTTTTGGTGTTTTCTGTGTTCATTTCGTGTGTGTGTGTGTGTGTGCGTTTGGGTGTGTGGTTGTGTGTGTGTGTGTGTGTCATGCTGTCTATCGGTGTTTTGGTGGTGGTTGCGTCTTGCATGTGGCTTTGCCTGCTGCTTGACTTTACTACTTTTCCATTACTAAAATGCAGATGACCCATAGAGACACATTTAAATTACATAGTATTTGCTAGAATACGCTCAATGAGGTGGTCTATGCATTTGGAGCATCACATGTGATTTCAGATCTAGTTTCACCATTTTCCTGTCTTTTTCTCTAATTTAAGGTTTTTTTTCATTAATATTCATGAATATGCTAATGAACTTATTAACAACAATACATTCTCAATCAAAGACCAGTGTATTTTTTATACTTTAAGTAATAATTTGATACTGTTAGCTACCAGCTCTCGAAGGCCTGGAGATATAATATCTTCTATTTGCGCTTATGCTGTACAAGGTATCTCTGCTATGGGTATTCAAAAAACGCAATAAAAATGCTAATAAGCCATAGAGACACGATTTTGTTTTAAATAATACTCTCCTTTAGGGTGTTTTATGTATAGAAACATATTTGGGTGTATTTGGAGCATCACAGGTGATTTTAGATCTAGTTTTCACTATCTTCTAGTAGTTTTTCCTTCATTTTTCGGGTTTCTCATTAATATTCATGATTATGCAAATGAGGTAATTAACAAAAACATATTCCTAACTCTAAAACTTACTAAAATGCAGATGACCCATAGGGACGCGTTTAAATTACATAGTGTCTGCTAGATTACGCTCAATGAGGTGATCTATGCATTTGGAGCATCACAGGTGATTTCAGATCTAGTTTTCACCATTTTCCTGTCTTTTTCTCTAGTTTAAGGTGGGTTTTTTTTCATTAATATTCATGAATATGCTAATGAACTTATTAACAACAATACATTCTTAATCAAAGACCAGTGTATTTTTTTTATACTTTAAGTAATAATTTGATACTGTTAGCTACCAGCTCTCGAAGGCCTGGAGCTATAATGATATCTTCTCTATGCGCTTATGCTATACGGACGTATATTAAACGTATATAAAAATATAGAAACATATTTGGGTGTATTTGGAGCATCACAGGTGATTTCAGATCTAGTTTTCACCATCTTCTAGTAGTTTTTCCTTCATTTTTCATTTTTCGGGTTTCTCATTAATATTCATGATTATGCAAATGAGGTAATTTACAAAAACATATTCCTAATTAAGGACCAATGTCTTACCTTTAGTTTGACACCAGTTTCAAACTCTTGGTGCCCCGAATAGCATATATATACTACATTATAGCCGTTAACCACCGTCGTTGTATAGACCGCTGGTTGCCATGGAAACGGTAGAAATAACCATAGCAGGAATGAGTTTTTTCATGGGTACAATTTTTATTTGCATTCAGCAGACCCTACCATACACCCTGGTACCCATGAAAAAGTCAGACGTGGGTGCACGGTAATCCTTTCTGGCCCACGGGGTATTATTGTTCTTTTGAGACAACCCATTTCTGTTTGTCTGTTTGGAGTCCTTTGAGAACAGTGTTTAATTGTAGATAGGTTGTCTTGAGTAAACGAAACTAGTCAAATTACTTAGAAAGGTTTTTCAATCACTTTTGTCATTTGGTTTTGATGGGCTTCGAAAGTCAGTTTGAGAGTGTCTCTGGCAATGGGTTGACAGATCATGTTTGTTTTGAGAAAACCCCTGCTCTGCGACAGCGTATATTGAGCAAGATACAGCACAGTTACTTATACCTTACTCATAGTTACTCTAATTAGGTACTCCAGCTTGAAATGTATTTATCCTCTCCATGCGACATACAGCGTACGATTTATTTGATAATCTCGTATTTTCATCCTCTAAAAACAAAGTACACCAAGATCAGATAGCTCCCGAAGGAGCTGTCTGACCAGAGTTTCTGCTTTGTTTGCTCATGTTCTAAAGATTCTAGTCATGTATTTACAAGGATCAAATCAGTTTGTATAATAAATAATGTGTCAGTGAAAAAGTAGTAAAGTAAAGCAGGAAAAGACACACACAAAACGCCACCATCACCAAAACACCTACAGCCATATCGCCAAGGCAAGATCGCACTATTCACTAACTATTATCATTCTCAATTCTTACCATATACATTTTCATCATGATTTCAGCCAATGAACCCTGAAGAAATTATATTGATGTTTTTCGACCGAAAGGTATGAAAACCATTCGTTAGATATTTGTTTGACTTTGTCCGGATCAGACGCCACGTAATACGACGTCACATCAGGATCCAAACTGTTTAACATGTTGACCATATGTTTGCAAAGAAATGTGAGAAATACAAATGCTATTTTTAGAATTGAAGCAGACTAAAACTGTTTCAGCCGAAAACTTACTAAGGGTTCAGAGAGTTAAATCACGTGTACAGCGATGATGCTGGTAAATACATACAACAATGAAACAGCTGGAACGTAAATGAGAGCAGTGGTTTAACAGCACAAACATGATAATGAAATATTACTTTGGAATATTCTTAGCTCTCATTTTTGGTGAAATATGTGTTTACTACTTCACCAATAACTCTCAATTCAATTCTAAAGATAATGTTTTAAGCACAAAAATAAAGAAAAACGAAGTAAGGGACTTTGGAGATGTGCGTAATTTTGACTATCATGCTTGTCGGAAAAACAAACTAATATGTCATAACAGAACAGCAGTAAACAAATCATCCGACGAACTCCGTGCAGTAGTTGAACGTGAATGTTCTCATCTGATGGCTTTAGGTGGGTTTGCAGGACGCCTGGGTAATAACATGTTCCAGCTCGCCAGTCTGATAGGAGTGGCAACCAGACATGGGTATACGCCAGTCATTAACAAACAGACAGAGCATTTCGATTTATTTCAGCTAATGAATGGTGTCAATTTTGATCTTCGTAACAGTCAGATATTTCATTCGAAGGTTTGCTGTGTGTACAACAGACAGGTAAATAATTTAGACCACACAAAGAATTGGACATTAATAGGACTATTTCAGTCCTGGAAATACTTCGAAGGAGCAGAAGATAGGGTAAGACAAGCATTCAAATTTAACAATATTATTATGGTCAAGGTACAAAATTATCTTAAGAATGTAAGCAAGGATGGTGTGGCGGCTGTTGGTATCCATGTGAGACGAGGCGATTTCGCAACAGCACAACATCAGGAAATGGGATTTACCACTGCCACTGTTTCATATATTCGCAGAGCCATGCAGTTCTTTAATGACAAGTATAAAAATGTTCAATTCATATTTGCAAGTGACGATCTAACATGGTGTAAAACCAATTTTAAGGACGATGATGGGGTGTATTTTACTCCCTTTACGGACAAGGCACTTGACATGGCCCTGTTAGCATCATGTGACCACACGATTATTTCAACAGGGACGTTTGGGTGGTGGGCTGGTTGGCTATCGAAGGGAGACACTGTTTATTATCTTGATTATCCCAAGAAAGGTAGTTGGGTGGATGCTCAGTTTAACTCGGCAGGGAATTATGATGACTATTATCCAAGAGACTGGATCGGATTGCACTAACTACTCTTTATTTGTCAATTACACGATATGGATAAGTGACATTTGTCTTAACTCTTTACTCCATAAATACGCCTTTCTACTCCTTTGCAAACATACTACACTAGACATAGATCAGGCGGATGCTGTACAAAACGTTCGATCAGGACTGCTCTGCTTGCTTATGATATAATATATGTGTGATTCTAAAGTGTGTGCCATTGACAAATATGTCTGTGTCTTTATGCTTGTTTTAATCAATATGCATTCGGTCAATATCGTTTAAATGAATTTTTAAAGTTTAAAGGGTTAAATCATCAATGGATTATTCCGTCGTTTACGCTGTTGCAAACAGTGACGACACAGATCGGACAGATGTATGACAAGCGTGTTCTCTGTTTGTTTATATACAACAGAGCTCATTCTCTACTATTGGCAATTTATTATTAAAAGTCAAGTAAACAGATTAGGTTTTCGTCATATTCTGATAGTATACAGTTAATTAAAGACTGATATATAAAACATTCTAACCTTTTTTCTATCTAATTTTGAGTTAATAAGAGTTTTTATTGTACTGCGTACCGTGCCTTTTTACATTCGGGTACTCGATAATCTCCCTTGGTTCGTGACGTCACTTGTAATGCTTGCCAGCCTGGGATCCCATTGAGAGGGAGGAATTTACACAGAAATTGGACCTTTTCCTTTATATTAACGCCTCTGCAAACAACGTAGATCCAGATCAGAGCCTACAGGAACCGTCTAATTAGGGTCTGTTCTGTTTGCTTATAACATTATTACAAATCGGACTCCACAGTTTCTACAAATACTAAAATATTTTCACACTTTTCCAGACATTACGTCCGTAGATTTGCCATTAAAGTGACGCTAATCGAGTAGTGGAAACTATATATGGGTTGTGGTGTTTATTTTAGGTGTGAAATACAACTTGATATTTAACATATAATTATTAAATTGATGAAAGTCATATATCTTGAAAACGTTCTTTACCTGAATTTACACTTTTCAAAAACTATAGAATATAAGGCTAGGATCCAGATCATTAGTAAATAATGTAGGTTCAGATCATAGGGGCCATTTGAAGGACACCCATGAGTTGGGTCCAAACAACTCTTAGACAAAATTGGACAACTCTAGATGAAATGGGAATTTTGTATTAAGGCAAAGTGGGTTGGTGTTCTCGCTACGATGTATAACTGTATGTAATTTAGAAAAAGGAAATTTCCACCAAAATACAGAACAATTAGATAATAAATCTATCTTTTTTATATACATATTTACAATATCAAAATGATGCATTACTTTCAAACAATCGACTAAAGGTGGAAATACCAAAATATGTATTTCGTTTGGGAACTTGGGAAAAGGTGAATCTTGATAACTAATGTTTGTCAGTCAATTTTTAATGTTTTTATTAATATATTCATTTTTATAGTATATTCATATTTATAAAGCTTGTGAATTATGTTTGAATGACTGGACTCACTACAAATTTATGTTTACAAATAAAATGTTTATATGGTAAACAAATTAAAACTGTTACTACATCTTTGTGATTATAATTATACAGTATAATTATGTGCAATTTAATTATGGTTTGTGGGGAAAAAACAGTAAATATAGCCATTAGAAATTCTCTGGCCATTCCAATTGTATGAATAAATGTGTTAAACGATGAATAAATGACTCGACAATTTCTATTCATGCTCTAGTAAAGTCAAGCAGGCAAGGCCACTTATAAGACGCAACCACCACCAAAACATCGATAGATAGCATGTGACACACACACACACTTATACACACACAAACACACGCACATGCACGAGATGAACACAGAAAACATTAACAGCACACAACTACTAGAGATAAGCATTCCATACATGAACAAAAACACAAGTACAAAGACACAAGACAAACAAAAGTAAGGGTGACAAAGAGAGTACCGCCTTCTCACGGTCTGTAGCAAAACCACTGCTGGGGTTAAACTGGTTTACGGACGTCCTAACCTCACAGTTCTCTCAAAGTCACCCTAGCTTTACAAATCGTGTAGGTAAAGATATCCCCGCCAGACTTACCACCAACATAGAAGACGGTAAACACATGACAATATGTAAAACATAGCATAATAACTGTGAAAATCCGTGTACAAATACATGTAGTAAGAATATATGTCAGTGAATCTATACTTGTACACGTACTAAAGAAGAACTATCTTTAGATGGAAATTAAGGTATGAAATGGAAGTAAGCCATACATGAGTAATAGTCAGTCAGTACTGACATGTGGAGAAAATGTTTCCTTCTCAGTTAAGTATGAGAGGTTTTTAAGCAATCCACAGTCACATCTATTGAAATAATACGACATCATGCATGGGGGGAAGAATCAGGTAATACAGTTAAAAAAGGTATTAATATAAAGCAAGCATAAGAGGGCTGATCCAGACGCAAAGGGTCGGTCAGTCTTTAATACATGATAATGGTACCATGTATTCCGGCCCACAACCCATTAGGTGTTGGGAGCCGGAGGTAACCCCGCTCCATCCGGTTGGATCTAGGCTAGATCTAGGGTGAAAACGTCTTTTCCATTCCAAAGACACACCGGTTCAACTTCAATATATGCGGCATCGTTACAAACCCAGACTCTCAGATCGGCAACCATTCGGCCTTCTTTCTGCAACGATTCGGCACTACTTTCACATGTTCTGCAACCTTTCCGCACGATCGGAAAACATTCGGGAAGCATTCGGGAGGTAATTCTCAAGGTTTCGGCATACTTCTGCGTCGCTTCAGCGTTTGTTCCGCAACGCTAAGTAAGTCACTAAATAGGCTAATTACGCTAAAAGCGCCCAATACATTATTTCTTCCCGAATATATCAGAAGTGGTGTGTATTGTATTGCATCGGCGTTCGTGTTATGATATGGCTGGACGATATAAAACTCATCTAAAACTGGTCATTCAGTACTGACATGTGGAGAAAATGTTTCCTTCTCAGTTAAGTATGAGAGGTTTTTAAGCAATCCACAGTCACATCTATTGAAATAATACGACATCATGCATGGGGGGGGGGAAGAATCAGGTAGCATTCGGGAGGCAATTCTCAAGGTTTCGGCATATTTCTGCGTCGCTTCGGCGTTTGTTCCGCAACGCTTAGTAAGTCACTAAACAGGCTAAGTTCGCTAAAAGCGCCCAATACATTATTTCTTCCCGAATATATCAGAAGTGGTGTGTATTGTATTGCATCGGCGTTCGTGTTATGATATGGCTGGACGATATAAAACTCATCTAAAACTGGTTTATTTATCATTTCAAACAATGGTGTTCTTTTAATTCATTTCTGCATTGTTTTGTTTACGTATCAATAGTTGTTTATTATTGTTATATCTTATGGCGCGAACGTCAACGTTAGTATTACGCGACGTCAGTCGTAGACCCGTTACGCCGACGTCACATCGGATGTACGATACACATCGTATATTATTAGTTATACATATCATTGGCGGGGTATCTGACTCTCTATTCCCTGCTGAGGAAAATAATGTTGCCCGATCCGTTTAATATTTGTAGCAGTTAATTAGCGTTGTTAATGTAGGCGTCGATTTGCTTCCTCTCAGGGGCCTCATACTGTACGGTATGGGCTTATATCACTCTGTGACCCTAGTTCACCTTGTAATAAACCTGTTTATTACATTTGTGGATCGAAAGGAATCTTCCAAGTGCATTAGTTTCTCAAAGGATTGAAAGAATCAGACGTTATTGAAACTATTAGGAGAACGGTTAAACTTAATTGAAGGAATTGTCGTTTGGATGACATCAAAATGACGGTTTTATAATATTAAAAAAAAGGCATTGGAAGGAGCGGCTATACTGCAATTTACAGATACGTGTACGGTGCATGAATAGAATCTGAATCGAATTGGGCGTGGATTGTCTTTATAAAAGCGAAGGTTTGGGGGCTAACCGGTACGTGCACAAGCACTTTGACAACATTTGCAGCATATCAGAGCAGAATAAGACCTTCGCCACGTATCGGGTTCATTTACATTGTTATACAACAACTATAACACAATTGTTTCTCGATGGATAACTTTGTTCCGCCTCAAACTCTTATTATTTTGTTTGAGAGCGGCTGTTTTAATCGAATCGACGAAGTGAAGCCGGTCGGCCATTTTTGTAGTGTCAATGAAGCGATGCCCTCGACGGGGGGAAATTCCATTGTTGCTGATAACTCCGTATATACATCAGAATTTTGCGGGATACACTATTAGTTCTACATATCATTGGGGGGGGGTATCTGACTTTTTATTTCTTGCTGAGGAAAATCATGTTGCCCGAGCCGTTAGGCACTATTAATGTACGCGTCGTTTTGCTTCCCCTCAGGGGCCTCATGAATACTGTAATGCAATGGCCAATTCACTCTGCAATCCTAGTTCACGTGTTTATTACATTTGGTGTTAAAAAGGGGTCTTTCCCAGGTGCAATAGTTTCTCAAAGGAATAAAAGAATCACACGTTAGTAAACAATTTCAGTAAATCCGAGATTAAACCGACACTATTTGTCAGCATGAGAACGGTTGAACTTAATTGATGGATGACGTCAAAATGATTTTATAATATTTAAACAAAAATGGGTCTATGGCTAATCGATACGTGCACACGCACTTTGACAACATTTGCAACATCAGAGCAGAGTAAACCTTTCGCCAAGTATCGGGTCCATTTACAACATCTATAACAAAGGTGTTTCTCAATGGATAACTTTGTTCCGCCCCAAACTCTTGTTATTTCGTTTGAAAGCGGTTGTTTGGATCGAATCGACGAAGTGAAGCTGATCGGCCATTTTGTTTTGTTGCAGCAAAAAGCGAGGGCCTCGACGGGGAAATTTCGATTGTTGCTGTTGACTCTGTATATACCTCAGAATTTAGAGGGATACACGATATATGCATGGCTAATTGACCAATCAAAATTGTGGATTTTAGTTTGCAGTATAATAACATGTACATAGCTGATTAACCAATCAGAAGTGAGGATTTTACTTTGCAGTACATGTATAATAAAGAGACAATGTATCGTGTTGAACATGGAGTATAATCCTGATCTTCCTCTTGACGCCGGTTCGGTTGATAATAGATACAACCACATGTCCCATTAGCAATGACATGTATCATCTGTGTCATGTGTATCAGTGGTATTAAATATGGAAAAATAGTCAAACAGGGAGAGCCACACACGAAATGACACCGCACCAAACACCATCAAACAAGAAACGGTAAAAAGTAGAAAAGTAAAAATATTAAAGTAACCTGTTCACGTTTGACCCCCAAAAATGAACCAAATATGGAACACGGGTATTTTTACATGCTTTACAAAAATTGCCAATGAGCTGCAAGTGAAATAAATTCGATTTGTTTGTATTAAAATAAGTTCTTATAAGCCGACGCTTTATTTTTTATCTTTAAACTTGCCGCCATAGTGGCTGTCATGTTCAAAGGAAGCCCCTTACATGTGTGCATGCGCAGGTAATCACACAAACTATGAATAATGGTCGCAAATCATCAGCATATACCACACATTACTGTTACATGCAGATCTATTATGAAATTCTGCACGCCAGCAATACCTATGAAATAAACTGCTTATACCTGAATCCAAGGTCGGTATGTTACACTCATCGTCCCTTCTGGGACATTATGTATATTAAGTATACCCCATGCATCTATGTTACACGGGGTATGTATACCTGTGTAGTTTTTGACCCGTCCATCTGTGTATTATATTCATGATATATTGTTTGTCATCTAAAAGTTTCATTCCTTCATTAAATTATCTCAAATTTGCTTTGAGAATTGTCATGGATAAAGGTTTGGAAGATTTTGATTTGCAGAGGAATCTGCCGTGGGGAATTACTTCTTTTCTCTGACAGTGTGGCAACTTAGAGTAAGTGAGCTTGCTCACTAAAGTTCCTTGATCGTTTCTTCCATACATACACCTTTGCAAACAGAATAGACCCGGATCAGACGGCCATCTGATCACGGTCTATGTGTTTTGCTAATCATATAATATAGATGTGATTCTACAATTTCTGCTTTGGCCAAACTTTCCTGTGTCCGTAGTGCTGATATTACAATTAATCTAATTAATATTCATGACGTCTTTATTTCTTACATGAATATTCATGAAATAGATGGTTAATTAGATTATTATAAAAACATGAACACATAAAGTGTTGGCCATGATAGTACTACATAATCATATCTATATTATATCATAAGCAAACAGAACAGACTCCGAATAGACGGCATCAGGTCAGATGACTCTTACATCTTAGATTAGTAACTACACAACTTTCGCATATTTGCCTTAAAGTATTGCATATGCAGTTAACAGTTTTTCAAAAATATTAGGTTTGAAGGATTATTTAAAACTTGCATATGAAAATTAGCATTGTGTTTACATTGTCTAAAAGAGCTCTGGAACTAATAAAACAAATAATGATCATTATTTCAATATACATGTATAATGACTAGATTGATAATAGAATTCTGTGAATATTTAAAATTGTTAGCATACATAAACACCCAGTACATAAATGATAAAGTTTATTAAGACCATAAACCTCATCAATAACTCATATATCCCTTGAAATGAATATTGAGACTATTTTTAAATCTAAAACCTAATTAAAAATGTCTCAAACAAAACAATTTCCTCTTTTCTTCGGGTTTAATTTAACAGATTTAATGTTCGACAACTAAGCCCAGTCCAGCCAAACTAGTTGGTATGGTTGTAAATCACTCACTCACAAGTACCTGGCTGTGCTAATAATGTAGTTAACAATCAGGTGTAAAGTGTGTTGACTATTTGGGTCAGATCCTTGTGAGTGTGTAGTAGTGTAACCACTACTAAATCAGCCTGTTAATTGAATTAATTCAATAGCATATGTCGAAGGTAAAGGGACTCAGAAAACGTCGGAAATTGACACCTACATTTTTTTCTAAAATAAACGGCTAAATGAAAACGATATATTATTCTATAAAGATTGAAAACTGACTTGGAACGATGTCCGGCTCATCCTAAAGCGTGCCACTGTAGCGTGGCACTGTTTCTTCGACATAACTGTCTATTCTCTCAGTCCCTAGAACTGACCGTTGTGTTTGATAAAGCCTGGTCACAACCCGCCGTGCGTGTTTTTAGCACGTACGTTTTTGGGGAGGCCACGGCTGCTACGTTTTTCTGAAAACGTGGGGAAAGGGTAGCAAATGCAGAGAGGAACGCACGTCACACGCACGGTTGCGCAAGGTGTGCGTACGTGGCACGCACGCCAGCCTCGCCCTAGTCGGTTGCGTGCATCGTACGTTGCGCATGTGGTAAATGAGTTGAAAGTGCTTATAACGTGCTCACAACGTACGATCTACACGCTTTAAAAACGATTTATAAGCATGGACCCAGGTGAGTTAATAACATGTTTGCAAAGGCGTAGCAAATCGTATTTATGGAGTAAAGCGTTAACTTTTTTTATAAATGAAAGAGTAGTAAAGTCAAGCAGGAAAACACACACACAAAACGCAACCGTTCAAAACTTAAAGGGGAATTATTAGATTAGACAAAAACTGTAGGAGCAGATTTATATACGAGGAACCATCTTATCTTGGGTTACTCTGTTAAAAGATGTTTATATGAAGGAAATGGTTAATATTATTGATAAGTGAACAGCAGCTGTTGATGTGCAAACTACTTACATGTACATAATATTTTCAATTTTACAATTATGATCAGTGCAAATTTATTCTACATATAGAGGATCTTACATGAGTGTTCTTGATTATTGGATTTATTAAATGAGTCTTTTTAAAAGATAAAAAACGAGCTTTAGCGAGTTTTTTATCGTTTTAAAAAGACGAATTTAATAAATCCAATAATCATGAACACGAATGCAAGATCCTATTTATAACATAACACACACAAATGTTATTTGCAGCCAATATTTCAGCAGTAACGTGGATTGTTATAAATTCTCCTTACATATAGAAATGATGAATGAAAGGTGTTATTAGGTTCGCTAGGTAACTGGGACAAAGTAGGTCCAAATTTTCCAACTTTATTTTCTACTTACTGTCATATCAACCAGGATCTAATTCAGACATCTCTGGTATTCAATTTAACTGTGATAGTTTATGATACTAAAACATACAGAAACACGTCAAAATAATTTTTGAGTTACAGTTTTGACATACATAGTTACAATCACGTCACATTATGACGTCATTGTACACAATATGTGTCTATGTTAAGCGCGCCATTTACATGAAGACCTACATATACATGTAGTCGCCAACACGTCCGATACTCACTGTCAATGGGATTCGAAATGCGCCTTCGTTTTGGTATATTTAAGCCCTTCATTAGTGTTGTATGTATACACATGGACATGGACATTTCCACCGAGAAAAAAAATCTCGATTCAAGTTCAGTGAAAATGTTTGAAATGGACAAAAGATTCAGTACGAACTGCTGCATAAAATGTGTTGGAACAGGAGGAAGATTTTCGCGATCAGCTGAGTTAGTGAGTATAGCATATTTGAAATATGTTTGTGCTGTGCTGGATTCAGATGACTATTGTTGTTGATTGATGAGATATTTGTATGAGTAGAAATCTGCATAAACAAAAGGACATGCGGTGAAGAAAATGCAAAGTTGAGGAGGCATTTTAATTTAAATGTAGAATTGATTGTATGGGTCAGAGTAGCTGGTAGGTCTTTTTTGGCATACATTTTGTATATGATTCCTGACAGCGATTACAATTTGTATTATTTTATCGAAATTAAGGCGCAAGTGCCAACAATCCTTTGCCATCTATCGTGACTCAATCGTGGACAGGTAGGTCGACCACCGTCCGCCAGTTTGTTTGTTTTGACAGCGCGTATGAATCGTTCGAATGTCATTCGGTCGTTCGAATGTTATTCACTAGTGATTATATGCCCATGATTATCAAAAAATAAATGATAGTGTTACGTCACGCTGAAGCCACGTGTTATGTTATAAAGATGATGTAAACTGTTTTTGAAGAAATGTGAATCATGTAGTAGATAAATTTACTTAACCTTTTCCCTAATAGAGATTCCTTCAAGGAAGCAGAGCAGACCAGGATCAGATGGTTCATTTAGGTATCTGTCAGATCAGGCTCTGCTGTGTTTGCAGTTTTTTCAACATTTTGGGTAGATGACATATACCTCAGAAATTTGGAATTTGTCTGATTTGAGAAGAGTTGAGAAGTAAGCAGATTTCAACATATTTCCGCCTATGATTGTCCATTGTAAACACAATAGATTGCAAACACAATAGATTCAGTCAGGCATAAACCTCTAAAATTCATAGAAAAACAGCAGACTCAGATCAGACAGCTCCTGTACATGGTTAACCAAGAATCGCCCATTATGTATCTACTGAAGAGAACAATCTAAAGCTTGTTTATGTTTACAAGAATAAATTGAGAGGTCATCATGTGTTCGGTTTTATAGCACCTCAACACTGGACAAGTTATATTGCAACGTTGTATGAGAAAAGTTACTGGAACTACATCTCATTTACACCAAGATCAAAATTATGAGATATGGATCAAGAAAGGTAACACCTGCTGGAGAATTGAATATGAGATACGGCAGTGTCCATTAACCCCATCCCCATTAGACGCCTCTCATGCAATGAGACACAGCTGTGCCTTTCAGACGCATTAATAAAACAATACTATATTGAAGAATAATTTCCAAGCAGCTAGATCGTGCACTTATATTACTCGGCTGTTAACTTTTTCTCTTTATATATGTATGCAGTAGTTTCATTAACCCTTTCCTCCATGAATATTCATGAAAGAAATGATGATGTTATGATTGTTAATTAGATTAATTTGTTATATAAATAACAGCACATGGACACAGGAATTTGTGGTCATGGCAGAAACTGTAGAATAATCTCTATAACGTTATCATGAGTATCATGAGCAAACAGGGCAGACCCCAATAAACTGGCTCTAATGCTGTTTGCAAAGGCGCATTATGAAGTAGTGGGTTAATTGCGCCTGAGAAATGTTATTGAAGATATAAACGGATTCCCTCTTCACACGTCCTCTCTATACTGGACAGGTCTGATAGTTCCGCAGGCTGTTTCGGTTGACCCGATGTTGGTGTGACATGTTCAGTGCCCTTTTTGTGTGTACCATCTCAATGAACCTGTTTCGGTTGACCCGATGTTGGTGTGACATGTTCAGTGCCCTTTTTGTGTGTACCATCTCAATGAACCTGTTTATGACCACAATACAGAATACATGTATTGACCATAAATTATATTTTTTTATCGAAGGTATACATGTATTTTAAAATGGTATGGAATATAAATGTGTCATGCATATTATTATTGTGTCATGCATATTATTATTATCATAAAGATCGTATTTAACACTTGCCCTGTTTAAACTAATATTCATGTAAAAAGACATCATATTTATTAGCATATACATGAACACATGATGATATTTAGTAAACAGAGCGGACCCTGATCAGACAACTCCTATAGGATCTTTTGTTTGCAGAGGCGTGAAAAGGCATTTCTACCAGGAGAAGGGTTCAGTATTTCCTCCATAAATATGGATAAAAGACCCAGATGCGTGTTCAGCAGCGTGTGTGTACTAATGGGTACCCGCGCACGTAAGAGATTGCCTGTTGAACGCCTCTGTGGCATTTTGTGTATTCAAAATGGCCACTGCAAACGATAAATTCTTTGACCGAGCGATTCTCCAGATTGTTTTAGATGAATGTTCATCCAGTAGCACTTACAAAAGGTTACATCAGAGCACTTCACCTTTATTACTGACAACAGCTGCCTTAAGGCCTGGTCACAACCCGCCGTGCGTGTTTTTAGCACGTACGTTTTTTGGGGAGGCCAGGGCTGCTACGTTTTTCTGAAAACGTGGGGAAGAAGTAGCAAATGCAGGGAGGAACGCACGTCACACGCACGGTTGCGCAAGGTGTACGTACGTGGCACGCACGACAGCTTCGCCCTGGTCGGATGCGTGCATCGCACGTTGCACGCGCGGTAAGTGAGTTGAAAGTGCTTACAACGTGCTCACAACGTACGATCTTCGTGGGATTGTCGCATTATCGTACGGAGGCCGTACGGTCCACGTGCTGCTCACGTACGGTCCACGTCAGTTTTGTCAGTTCATTGGACATTAGAACTGGGGAAGTGCCGAGTGAGCACAGACCACGTACTTATCACGTGCGCAACACGCACGTGCTAAGTGCGCCGTCTGTAGAGCAAGCGACTGTGGGGAAAAAGATTAAAACATTCACGGAGTCAGTACGTTGTGCGCACGTGCGTCACCCGTACGTTGGCTTAAAGCAGTGGTCACAACCCGTCGTGCGTGCAAGTGCATGTTGTCTACGTGCAAAAACGTGGGAAAATTTTGGGGATCCGTACGTGGTGAGTACGGCCTCCGTACGGATTTAGGAGCACGCAGACACGCCGTAGCACTTTTAGTGCATGCAAAACTTTCGCTGCGTTCGGGCTACGGATTCACCAACGTACGGGTGGCGCAAGTGCTTCTACAGCCAACGTGCGCACAATGTACTGACTCCGTGAGTGTTTAAACGTTTATGCCTGACTGAATCTTTTGTGTTTGCAATCTATTGTGTTTACAATGGACAATCATAGGCGGAAATATGTTGAAATCTTCTTACTTCTCAACTCTTCTCAAATCAGACAAATTCCAAATTTCTGAGGTATATGTCATCTACCCAAAATGTTGAAAAAAACTGCAAACACAGCAGAGCCTGATCTGACAGATACCTAAATGAACCATCTGATCCTGGTCTGCTCTGCTTCCTTAAAGGGATCTCTATTAGGGAAAAGGTTAAGTAAATTTATCTACTACATGATTCACATTTCTTCAAAAACAGTTCTTATATTTACATCAACTATGTAGAATAAATTTGCTCTTATCATAATTGTAAAATTGTAAATTTTATGTACATGTAATTAGTTTGCACATCAACAGCTGCTGTTCACTTATCAATAATATTAACCCTTTCCTTCATACAAACATCTTTTAACACCTTTTTAAACAGAGTAACCCAGGATAAGATGGTTCCTCGTATATAAATCTGCTCCTACAGTTTTTGTGTAATCTAATAATTCCCCTTTAATTTTTGAACGGTTGCGTTTTGTGTGTGTGTTTTCCTGCTTGACTTTACTACTCTTTCATTTATAAAAAAGTTAACGCTTTACTCCATAAATACGATTTGCTACGCCTTTGTAAACATGTTATTAACTCACCTCGGGCCATGCTTATAAAGCGGTTTATTTGAGTCTTAGTTTGTTCTTTGTTACTTTGGCTCAAATCTGACCAATCAAGAGCTTGAGAACGAACCAATACTCAACTAAAAAATATTATAAGCATGGACACAGAATACGCTCAGTTGAGTTTTTGTGATCATTCATCGCCTGATGTCTGTCTGTCCGTCTGTTGAAAATGTTTTAAATGACATCTCCTGAAACCAAAGGCAGAATGAAACTAAACCTTGGTAGCATGCTCTATCAAATTTGAATCTGGATCAATGTAGAACTCTGGTTGCCATGGTAACCAAACGAAAGGTCTTTAAACATATCGTTTTTGTAAACCAGTGATCATATTTGAATGACATTTGATATGGAATAGTTTTCTTGTGACCCTCTATCAAAATCGTCTTAAAACCATAATTAACAGGGGGTAAAAAAAGACATGATCAGCAGGGACTAGCTTTCCTGATTCTACTTATACAAGTTATTTAAAAACCATCTTCTTCAAACGATGTGGTTCGATTTGAATGGAAGATAGTTGGAATAGTCCCCTAGCGAGCCTTTATCAAAATTGCAAAACCCGTGATGCTATCTGAAAAAATAATGACCAGCGGCGGGACTAAATTGTCGCATGTGATTATACGTTAAACTTGAAAAACCTTGTTCTCCAAAACCATTGGTCCAATTTCAATGTCATTTTGGTAGGAGCAGTCTTCTGGTAAATCTATGCCAAAATGTTTTGAAATCGGATTGATATATCGTCCGCATTTGAACATGTGTAGTTAGTGTCGCAAACTCTTCCTTCAGTTTCAAAGTTGTTTAATTTAGATTTGGTATACAATGTGCAAGATGCAATTGTCGTGAGTTTAGCTGTGGATATTGCAGAATTATCTCCCCTTGAACGTTGAGTAGTTTTTGTGATTTTGGCATGAAGCATGGGTAATTGGTGTCACGCCACGGTTTTATTTGCTAAACAAAATAACCCCGAATAGATGTGCAAGAACTTTTAATATGTTTGTCATTTTGGCATTAATCATGGTAGTTGGTGTCTCGAACTCCTCCTTTAATTACACAATTTGTTGTTGTTTGTTTGTTGTTTTGTTTGTTTGTTTTTGTTTGTTTTTTAATTGACAGTTCTTGACAGTTTAATTAGACAGTTGTTGCATTGATACTTGCCATACATAATGAGCTCGAATTGTAGATGTGCTAGACGCAATTTCCAAGTGTTAAGCTGCAGCTTTGCTGAAATAGTCCATTTGGTCCTGCAACATTGGAAGTTGCTGTCCTCCTTCAGTTGTTTAATGCGAAAAGAGAAAATTACAGACTCGGTTTTATTGATTCTGTTCATGAGCAGTAATTAAAAGTGCAACACAGATCGCGCCCCCCTAGCAACCGGCTTAAGCGGTATTCATTTTTTAAAAAAAAAAAATGAAAGTACTAAAATTGATGGTCCCAAAGGACCACAATATATAACATTTATTGGCATTTGGCAAATACAAATTTCTCTTTAAAATTTGTGTTTGCCAAATGTCAATGAAACCACAGGAGGTAAGTATATTTTAGCATTAGTAAACCACCCAAACTTTTTAGTTTGTGCCTCTGGAGGGAAATTGTCATAATGTGATCTAAAGTAAGTGTAGACGACAAATTTATTTTCGACCAATAAGATACGAATCTTGTTTTGATACCGATCGCTATGGGAAACCCCGTCTGTTTCGTCGTATACAATACAGGTAGGTGCTGAGCTTTTGACATTAAGTATGTGATTCAAGTTTTTAATGTTCCTGAATCTCCATTTTTCAGAACTGTAAAGTTTGACAGGTTTAACTGTTGTATTTAAACAACAATTTTCATTTCTAATGAACAATGATAAGGGCCTTATCTTTTTAACAGACTGTACATCGTACGAGTTCCCAATGTCCTATGACGTTTTGATACAAAGAGCTAGATGTGCAAAACGATACACCAGGGTATTTGTAATCAGTAACAACTTCCAAATGTTCACCTTTGAAGGTGAAGTCAATTTGTCTGGGTCGGTCTTTTTAGAAATGTTTACGCTTAGCCTCCATTGGTCGCAATACTTTTCATAGCCTTTAAGTGCTCGTCTAAGATCATCGATAGACTGGCTTATGATAGATGTATTGGCTGCATACAAAAGTATTAATAACTTTTTAAAAAATGAAGATTTGTGTTGTCGTGCATGCGCTCAATTGTGGCCCCTTTTCGCAATTACTTCAATGGTATTCGTGTAGATCATTCAGGTAAAGATACAATATTAGAGGCGATAAATTTTCTCCCTGTCTGACTCCAATATTGCACGGGAAGAAATTGGGAGTATGAGCCGTTAACCGAAACACGTACACGACTTGTGGTATATATATATATTAAACAAATCGCATCCTGGTCTGCAGTGTATGTCCTGGAGAATTCGGTGAAAGTCTAGCCACCTGCATCAGAAGTATTTTCATACTATAAGAAGAGTGAGTGATCTATAATGTTCTGCTTTTTGTTGGATTCCCTTTATTTTTAAAGATAGGCCTTGACTTTACCACCTTTTCATTTATGATACCAGTATAGTCCAAGATTTAGGGATTATACTGGAGTCAAATTATATGTTGAACAATTTAATTATCTAAAGCATGTTTCATAAGGGGAAATTAATGTTTCAAATATTCATAAACGGCTATGACTAAAATGCGAAATGGGAATAAAGTACGAAATAGAATCAATACATACAAACTGGAAAGACAGTGTTTTATGTAAGTGTTGTTTGGCAACTGAATTCAAGTACATATACCTAATATTGATATAGACTTGTACAAAAGTTTAGCCAGATATTATGAAAAATAAAGATTTTACAACGATTTATATTTCCCACACATTAAGAGCCAGACCTGAAATGGAATCTGAACATACGAACTGGAACCATATCGTCAAGTCGACAATATTCATTTACATATGCATACTGAACATTATTTCAGACATGTGCATACGTTTTGGGAGATACAGATTAAACAATGATGATTTTATAGCGATTTACATATCCCTATATGGGCACCATGCTAAACGATGCTCGTGAAATGGAATCTTATCATACGAAATAAAAACACAATTTTTAAAGTAAACGTTTGCTTTTGCAAAATTGAATTCATTTACGTATACCTAATATAACTAAAGACTTGTGTACAAAATTTGAGCCAGAAAACGTGACAAAAGAAGAGTTTGCAACGATATATATCGAGGGCTTGGCGCAAAACTATTCTAACTTGATTTTTTTCAGAAATAGCTTTTTTGTGATAAATCAATTTCTTTTTGTACAACTCATAACCTGAACTAAAGAGTTTTGTTATATTCAAATTATAACTTATACTACAGGAAAAAATCCAAATTATTCTATCTCAGAATAACACCATAATCAGTGCAAAACTATTCTAACTCAAGTTAGAATAGTTTTGCATGAATAAAGTGTGTTAATTTACACCAAAGCTCAGTGGAAAACTATTCTAACTCAACTTAGCATGATTTTGCATGAATGAATCAAGTCAAGTTTTACCATAAGACAATGCAAAAGTATTCTATCTTTATCATGAAAAGTGTGATTACATCATAATGACATCATAACAATGATGACATCATAAAATAAACATTGAATGAAATATAAAATAATTTTGACATGACTTTGAAACCCAGTTTCTCCTAAAAATGTGCTTAATCTAAGAAGTAACTGTTGATGTATGCAATATCATAACCATAAAGGTAGCTACCATAAGTACTACATCATTTATCTAAGTTTTGTTTTCTTTTCCAAAAAAAAAAAAAATTAAAAAAAACATAAAAAACACTTTTAACAAAATGATATGAATTAGAGATCTACATGTATATAAAGAAAAGTAAAAATCACCTATTTGGTTAATTTATATTTACATCATAAAGGTAAATTGGTTTGTTAAGTGATAAAGATTTACTAGCTAATATAATTACCAGTACATGTATATCTCAATTAACAAAATAGTGTTGGGCATTGATTGCCTGTGTATATCTGTCTGGTCGTTGGTCAGTCTGTCCATCTGCCATTCCATTCTGATTCATTTAATTGTCTGTTTGTGACAAGACAAGACTGTGTCCCTAAATTATTTTACTGCTTTTTGTAAGCCTAAAGTATTGTTTTATGTTATGGCTATTGTCTATCTAGCCACATACAAATAAAAATGACCAAAGAAAACAGCCATACAAACCCAGTTTGTTAGAATGTCTATCCATCTGTCCATCTATCCAATATGTCTTACTTTTTGTATCTGCTTTGTGTCTTGGTCATGCACCATGCAATTTTGAAATAATTCAACAGAAATGTACACTATTGGCAGATGGTGTTCCACATATTATAAGAACCATAACTCTATATCTCTGCCAATTTCTGAATCATCATTCTTTCTTTATTCAGTTAGCAAATTCACTTTCGCTCTGCAACTAGGTCATGCATCAAGGTATTTTTAGATAACTTGACAAAATGATCTCGTGGTATACACGTGTTGTTAAAAGAACTTTAACTCTTTCTCTGCCCTTTCCATCATGAGTTTAAGAATTTTCTTTAGTAGCTACCTTGAATGAGATTATTTGTTGAAGTTTGTAAAAGAATTATTAAAGCACTGAATGTTGTACATGTTTGGCTTTTCCCACTTTAAAAACTAAATAGTGTTAAAGAGTAAGTTTTTGTCTTCAACAATATTAATTTTGTAGTTTGCTCTCAAAGCATAGGTGTCAGACACAAACTCTGATTACAGTCCCTTTTGTATGCCTATATATAAAACAAATAGCAAAGAATTACAAATTGTTTAATGATTTGTGAGAAATATAGTTTAGACAGATCAATAAATGGTGAAGACAGAATTGTAGGTAGGTCGATAGATGGTGAATAGGGAGGTGTAGGTGGGGTAATATGGTAAAGATGTATGTGTAGATAGGGTGATAGATGGTGAAGACAAAGATGTAGACAGGGTGGTAGATGGAAAAGAAATGGGGGTGGTGATTTGGACAAGGCGATATATGGTGACAGAGGTGTCGATAGGGCAATAGATGGTAAATATGGAGGTATAGACAGAGCTATAGATGGTGAAGACAAAGGAGTAGGCTGTGTTTTAGATGGAGAGGTGAAGAGGGAGGCATAGGCAGGACAATAGATGTTGAAGAGGAAAGTGTAAGCAGGTTGATAAATAGTGAAGAGGACAATGTCGTTAGGTCAATAGATGGTGAAGAGGGGGTGTAGAAATGCAAGTAGATGGAAAAGAGGGTTTTCTTATAGATGTTGAAAAGGGAGATGTAGACAGAATGAAGGGTGATGAAGAGGGACTAGGTGTAGGCAGAATGATGGATGGTGAAGAGGGATGTGAAGAAGGGCCAACAGATGATGAAGGAGTAAATGTGGACAGAATGGTTACAAGTTGGTGGGGGGGGGGGGGTGTAGAAGGGCATTTGGATTGTGAAGAGGGACATATATACAGAATGACATGGTAAAGAGGTACATGTAGGTGTAGAAAGGCGTGAAGAGGGAGATACAGACAGAATGGTAGATGGTGAAGAGGGGTGTGTAGAAAGGCATTTGGATGGTGAAGAGGGAAGTGTATACAGAATGACATGGAAAGAGGGAGATGTAGAAAGGCCAATAGATAGTAACGAGGGAGATAATACACAGAATAATAGATGGTGAAGAAGGGGTGTAGTAAGGCCTGTGGATGGTAAAGAGGGATGCGTATACAGAATGACATGGTAAAGAGAGAGGTGTATACATAACAACATGGTAAAAGAGAGGTGTAGAAAGGCCGACAGATAGTGACAGGAAATAGAATGCAATTAAGGACTTCGTGATGATAGTAAGATAATAATTATATGATAGTAAGATAATTAATGTAAATTCAGCAATTGGTGATAGGTCAGATGCTGATATTTGTTCCCTTCATAATGTTGGTATAGCGAGAAGTATTGAGAGTGAAGTAATTGCCAATTCTTTCTTACTATGTGATAAAAAAAATCAAAGGGACAGGAACTAAACATGAAACCCGGAACAATGGGAGAGAAATATTATGAAAATAAAACAAACAAAGGCAAAGAAAGCAGTAAGTCAGTAATGGTCTAGAAAAACCAGTACAAAATAATAAAAATTGGCTGTAGGGTTTGGTTGTAGGTATATGTGCTATTCAAAATATAGTTAGGAGGAAAGGGAAGATATTTTTCATATGTTTTGGGGTCTACATGTATCTAAGGTATATTTACAGTGTCAATTTGTTATCAAACATTCGCAGCCAAAATTGAACAAGATACAATGTACCAAAAAATCAGAGAGCAGGCATACAAACTCCCTTAGCTATGTGTTACTAAATGATGTAAAACAGTTAAGGGCAGAGCTACAGATAATGGTGCTTACCCAAATACTAAAATCATAATTTCTCCACCAAACCCTATTCTGTGACCTCTCTTTAATCATCTCTTTGAGGCATATGCAAATAAAAATAGACTGTACATGATGCAGTGGAGGCTGTTAGAAGAGAGCTGTATACACAACTGCACAATGGCAGAATGGGCATCTATTATAAGATCTTTAGACCAAAGAAACCCTACATTATAAAAAAGATGCACATTGAAGATTTCTATAATTTCAGACAAGTAGCATCATTCTGTCTTGAGGAACTTTGATTCCTTACTCTGTGGATGTATTTAGTTTTAAGTTGTCCGATTTTTGTAGAAAAAAATGAGCTATTGTAGTAACTCTGGAGTCTGCATTATTGTCATCATTGCCATATGAAAACTTTTTTACTATTCAAACAAATCTTATGAAACTTCAAATACTTGGTTAGCATCACAAGGGTTACTACCTGACCAAGAACAGACGAGTGTTGGCATCCGCATATGGTGCTCTTGTTTATATACAGTATGTCCTCATGAAAGGCTTGATGATTAGGTATACGGTATGTGGGTCTTACACTTTTCTATATTTATTCCATTTTCAATACCTACTGAATATTCATGAACAAAATAGTTACATGTATAATGACATATGGAAGGTGGAACATTGTAGACATTTTAGAAAATAAAGAAACAGATCTATAAAAATCCACTAGCAAACAGAGCAGATCCTGATTAGACTGCTGCTATAGGAGCAATCTGATATTGGTCAACTCTTTTTGCAAATGCGTGGAAACATGTTTATATAAATATGAAGATATAAAGGAAAGGGATAAATGCTTTTTATTTTTGAAAATAATTACAGTAAAACTAATGTACAGTGACCACTTAAAAGTAGAAGAAAAGAGGTCCTTTATCCTTTCATCCATGAATATTCATGTAAGAAATAATGATGTCATGAATATTAATAAGATTGTTATAATAAAACATGAAGACAGGAAGTTTTGGCTATGGCAGAAACTGCAGAATCATATCTATATAATATTATAAGCAAACAGAGCAGACCCTGATCAGATCAGGCTCCTATAGGAGCTGTCTGATCTGGGTCTACTCTGCAACTGTGTAGTAAAGGGTTAAGAATCTGATGATATCCTAATTAATGCTGTGGCATTTTGAAACACTTTCAACCGACAGTAAGCGATCATCTGTATATATATTATGACCTTTGTTTTCCTCTTGAATGGTTTCTGTAGACAGGTTCACTGTATGTACCATATATAATGCAACCATTTACAGTTGAACTTCGATAACTCGAACTTCAAGGGACCATACAAATTAGTTCGAGTTAACAGAAGTTTGAGTCATCCGATTTCTAAGCTGAACAATTTATCAAGGTCATAGCTTAATACAGGTCTAAAGTAATGCTGAAAGCTCCTACAGGAGCTTTCAGCATTACTTTAGACCTGTATTAAGCTGTCACATGTGTTTCTAGTTATCTCTAGAGATTCATTATTAGAGTAACTCTGTATTGTAAGTTTTGGAAGGACTGAACTTTTTGTTCGAGTTATCCCGAAGTTCGAGTTATCAGAGTTCGAGATATCGAAGTTCAACTGTATTATGTTGTAAATGTATATTGTTCAACTATTATTCAATCACAAAATGTTTGATTCTTTATTATAACTAAAGTGAGACTGACATAGACTGTTACATTGAAAGAGTTACAAGCAATTTCTAGTTTTGAGAAAATAAATGTTTTTTTACGCAGACCTTATTTGACTCTTCCTCTCAGGGCATTTCCTACCAGAGAACAGTTTTAAAAGTCATTTTGCAAAGAAAACCATAATCAAATGCTTATGTCTCACTTATGGTTCAGCTGGCCCATGGTTACACTGTTCAATTCACATTTATTCTATACTATTCAAATGATAAGTATTTCATTTCAATTATTACAGTGCATCATAAGATTTCAAAATAAATTCAACAGTATTCACTTTAAAAAAAGATAACTACTTCATATTGAACTTTTTATAATTCCATTGTTGGTTAAAAGTTAGATTTTGGTCATGCATAATTAAGATAAATTACTTTTGCATGAATCTTTTGTGTTACAATAATGGACATTTTTAGTGCAAAACTATTCTAACTTAAGTTAGAATAGTCTTGCATGAAAATCTCAACAAGCATGGGACTGAATTTAGAGGCAAGACTATTCTAACTTAAATAATCTCAATAAAAGCAACAATTTGCAAAAGACTAAAAATATAATCATTGGGGATAATGCAGGAAACAAGTTAGTTTAAAACAAAACTGGAATATACAGCAAAAATGTAACATTGAATGAGTAAGTAAGTTTTTTCCCTTTCCTGTAAAGTTTTGAAAAATCGAGTTAGAATAGTCTTGCGCCAAGCCCTCGATATATTAACCTGAAATGGAATTTGAACATACGAAATTCAACCATATCTTCAAAGAGAGGCATTATATCAACAATGTTCATTTATGCATGCATTGTAGACACGTAAAATGAAGAAAAAACGAGAAATGAAAAAAATAAATCCCGTTAAGAAAGGGGACATCGTAACGAGATTTTGTTTTTTCAAATCACATTAAAACGTTCGGCAATGTAACGTAATTTGATGATTTGTTTTTCAAATTCCGTGGACCCTGTGCCTATCGTATATTGTGTTCGTTTAATACAAATTGAAAAACATTTAATATAAAATAAGTAGCAGCATATTGATTGAATACAATACTAACAGAAACTACATTATATGCATTTACTATTTATATATTATACTTTATATTAGTAATTATAATGAACTAAAACCGACTTATAGTTCAGACACTTCTATGTCACGATGTACATGCGATTTGCACTAGCACAAGAAACTAGATATAGACTGCCTAGCTGTATATGAATTTGTTTTAAAGCCAGGATTGAATCTATTTACTTCTGTAACATGGTGAAAAAGGGACACGAACCCAGGGCCTTTGGCTTACCATGCCAACGTTCTACTGGCTGTGTTATCAAGCCACACAGTCTAGGCATATCAACTGTTTCATCATAATCTCTGATTAACGGTGACATCGTTATTTCTTAGGATTAACACATTAGATCCTGGGTCCATGCTTATAAAGCTTTTTAGTTGAGTCTGAGTTTGTTCTCAAGCTTTTGATTGGCCAGAATTGAGCCAAATCAAAAACATGAGAACCAACACATACTCAACTAGTTTTATAAGCATGGAACCAGATCATACGGCTCAAGCAGGAGCCGACTTTGATCTGTGTGCTTCTGAGTTTGTAAATTATACTTGACATTTTATGCAATGACTAAAACATTACGTGATGTCTGATTCACAGGCGCGTAGACAAGTTTTGAAGATTGGGGCCGCGAATGGTGTGGGTACGGGAGGGGTGTCCCCTCCCATGCCGATTTTTTTTTAATTTGTGTTTTCTTAGATGCGATTTCCATGCATTTTAAGACGATTAATAGAATGTTTACAGCTTTTGTTATTTTACCAACAAAACGTCATTCTGTTTGTCGATTTCCTGCGTGGCTAGGAAACTTAATCTGGTATCACTGAACTATTGTTGAATCAAACAAACATAAGAAACGACGAGAACATATTTATAAAATGTAATAACAAAAACTCTGCATTTTTAATACAAAACATCATAATAATCAATGCTTGTTGAATCAAACAAACATAAGAAACGACGAGAATATATTTATAAAATGTAATAACAAAAACTCTGAATTTTAATACAAAACATCATAATAATCAATGCTTGTTATAGCAGTATGCATGTATTAACCCTTCGTCTGCAAGACATGAACTGTCATATGCACACAGTGTAGATCTAGATGAGATGCCGAGTAACTCGATGTCTCATTAGAATCCAAATGTGTCAGAACCCGTCAGGTGCATGACCAGTGACTTGATGCCACTGTTCTATCGACATCATATCTCAGAATCTCAGAAAGCATTTAACCCTTTCCTTCATGTAAACGTGTTTTCACGTATTCGCAAACAGAGTAGACCTAGATCAGACTGAAGAAACTGTGCACGATTGTCTGCTTTTTCTTGTTTGTGCGCGGAGGATAGCAGCTCCCCAGCTCAGCAAAATGCCAAGTCACCAGCCTGAAAATATGGTAAAAACAGAATATAAGAGGTTTTAAAACGTTTCCTTCATTTATACAGCACATGATTGATTGGACATAAAGCGCGGTGTAATAAGCTGTTCAATAGCACTTTTGAAAGCACATATTCTGTGTGAAAAGAGCGCTATATAAATGTGGTATAATAATAATAATAATATTAATAGGTTGTTCAATAGAAAACAGAATAGCATATTTACCTCGTCATAGTGAAGCCAAGGATGTGACATGAACCACTGAGGATTGAACGATCTCTGCTTAGGGTTCTTGATATCAAAAGTTCGTTTAGGATTTTTTTTTATGTTTTTGGGTTGATTTGGTGAGTCCATTTCAAAGATGATTTTTAGAATGAATATAAAATCTGATTGCTAATGTGCTAATTTTTACTTTGAGTATAATCAATATGAACAATTATATGAGTAATTATTAAATTGGTATAATTACCTTTAAAGTGTTTGTTTTTAATTACCTTCTCTTAGGTTCTTTTCGGTCTTTCAGTTTCACCATCAAAAGATTGCATGTATTAACCTTCTCTAGAAATTACCTTCTCTTAGGTTCTTTTCGGTCTTTCAGTTTCACCATCAAAAGATTGCGCCAATAATGTTTTCTCGGCTATACAGATAAAAGGGCAGAAAAAGTTCCCTATAGTGGACCGGTCGTTAACAACACGCGTCATTAATGCCATTAATTAAATCATCGCTAATCCGCAACTATCAGTTTGACACTTATGTTAATTGCAACACCAAGGGATTAAAGCCGCGGCTCCAAACACAGTTGAGCGGCTGCTAGTGAAGGCTTCATGCTCGCGTCCACATTCAGTGATACACACGTTTAATGCATGTTATTATTTCTGGACACGGTGCCTCTAATTTCGACTTCCCTCGCATATCCATAATCTATATTCCGTTGCCTACAAAGAAGTTCCACGAATTAGTTTAACATTAACACCTTTTGTGTTGGAACCGAATACATGTATGGATGAACTCTTCAAATCAGGGTCCACACTAAACAGCATCGAGATTGACTGAATATTCTTTGCTTTAACATAGATTAGTGCTGCATCTCTTCCGTATATCTTAATCTGTTTGTCACAGTAATGTCTCTCTGAGCAAGCAACGACGCTTAACTATGTTAATGATTTAGATAAGTTGCAGCTTGATGCTGAGGAAATGTGATGCAGAAAGATCTTATCTTATCAGGATCTTTTTGTATTGCTCTTGATAAGCATGAAGCAGACACCTGCTTCTTAAGTCCTTATTAGTTTGTTTTTTTCTAGCACATCGCCTGGGTGTGAGGGTATTGTATTATACCGGGAAATTTACCGGTAGGCTTACACCTGGATGTGAATAGGCCCCAACAATGGGTCTGTCGCAATTAATGGTGCACGCTTTTCCTACGGTTTTTTTGTTGTTGTTCAGTATAGCTGAAATGATAGTCTATTACTCTCTGAAAGGCTACTGCAATCGATAGTGTGCTACGTAAAAGGTGTAAGTATTATTCTGACATAAACTTTGTTTATTTACTTACCTAGACTGCTACTTTGTAACCAGTGTACCGGTGAAAAAGATCGGTTTACACAATACTGGCAGTGTAGACCCAGATCAGAGGGATTCTTAAATAAGCCCTCTGACCAGGGTCTGCACTATCAGCCATCTTGAGATACATTGTGAAATTCAGCCCTTAATAATTAAGTATAGTACAGGCCTAATTGGAAATTGGAAATGCCCAGTGGCAGATATAGGTAATCACTATTATCATAAAGTATTTTAACTTCTGAATTTAATATTTGTTAAATATACCTGAGTTTCTCCCTGTGGTTCGTTTCGACAGTGTGCAACAATAAGAGGTATAAGTAAATTTAAATATATACATATGTGTGCATGTATGTATATATAAGTGTACGTTTGTATACACATATATGTGTGTGCATGTGTGTGGGTGTATGGGTATGAGTAAATATACGCACGCACGTTCACACATGTATGTGTGTGTGTTTGTGTATGTATGTATATATATATATATGTGTATGTATGTATGGGTGTGTGTGTGTGTATATATATATGTATATGTGTATAATTTTACACGCATATCCGCTTGAGTATATATGCACATCGGTGTGAGTGTGATTGTATGTACATGCGGGTGTATGTGTTTACATTTAATTATTTATAGGCATGTTAATATGTATATGGAGTGCGATTAATACATGTTAATTTTGTTGCACAAAAGTTATAAAGCGAAAGTTGTACGAAAGTTAAATGAATGTTTGATATGAAGTATTTAACTCTCAGAAATGATCGTATGCACAAATAGTATCAGCAAGGATGTATCCCACGTTATCGAAATATAGTTAATTACCTCTTTAAAGCGGGCCTGAAACAATTGTGGTATTCAAATGATATAATATAGAAATCTTTTCCCCAACCTCCTTTTTTTTTTTTCTTCTTCTCTCGTTGTCGTTATTTCTATATTTGTTTTTTGAATCTTTTCAGCCTAATGTGTAATATTCAACCTAGCCTGATAACCATGTTGATCACTTATATTGTGTATGTGTGAACTGTATCAACCTCTTGTTTCGTACTTTGTATGACAGAGTGAATAAAGTTCTGTTCTGTTCTGTTCTGTTCCCAAATCCGTAGGTGGCCAAAATATTGGGGCCGCGGCCGCGGCCTCTGCGGCCCCATTGCCTACGCGCCCATTAGCGATGTCACCATCAATTAGATTTCATTCATGATTCATGAATGAAATCTAATTGATGGTGACATCGCTAATTTTTAGGATTAACATATTAGATCCAGATAATACGGCCCCAGTAGGAGACGACTGATCAGGGTCTGCTCTGTATTTCCGAGTTTTTATGTTACACTGGCCTTGGTGATGTCGTCATTTATGCCACTAACATAGTAGACCCAGATCAGACGGCTCAGGTAGGAGCCGACTAATCAGAGGCTGTTCTGTTTGCTTATGAATTTGTGAGATGTACTTGATTTGTTCTGAAAATGACTCTAATTAATGGTAACGTCGTTATTTATTACACTAACATAGTAGACCCAGATGAGACGGCTCGTGTAGGAACCGACTGATCAGGGTCTGTCCTGTTTGAGTTCTTACAGAGAGCGGGTTAAACTGTCTGGACCGTCCGTCATAAAGGCAAACAGAGTTGAATTAACAGTGGTTCATTGTCCATTAAAATGAAACAATGTTGATGCAGTGGTGTCTGTTAGTATATTATTAAATAAAGAACATAACTGCGCCAATAGCTTCTGTTTAAAAAGAGGTTATTGTTGGTCCCCAGTCCCGGTTGTAAGCAGGAGGGATATTTTCAATTTGTTTACAATATACCAGTTTTTATTTCAACTGCGCGTTTTCATTCTTTTTTTCTTCATTTCATCCAGTGGCGAAATGGAAGGAACATACACGATTGTAAATTTATTGCTGGACATATCGTGTTAGTGTCATTCAAAGGAGCTACTCCTGCTATTACCATAATACCAACGGAAAGGAACCAAATCGACACATGAATGATGTTTTTATTTCCATTGCGTGTTTTCTTTCCCTTTTCTCCACTTGCGCAATGGAAAGTAAATACACGATTGTACATTTGTCAATGGACATATCGTGTTTTATTTTGTCTAATCCAACGAAGTTTATCATACTATAACGATAATACCTACAAGAAACATGACTTTACACCAAATCGATGTTTAATTGATGGTGGTTGCGTCTTGTATGTGGCTTTGCCTGCTTGACTTTACTACTTTTTTCATTTAAAAATTGCCATTGCGTGTTTTCTTTCCATTTCTCCAGTGAGAAATTGTGTTTTATTTGGTCTAATTCAATCAAAAGTACATTAAAGTAACTACATTGCTTGAAAACCTGTTAAAATCGACACAGAAATGACTTTAAAATTTTCGTTGCGTGTTTTGTCTCTCCATTTCTTCCACTGCGTTTTTAGACCAACCCCATTTATCCGATACTACATAGTTGCCTCCCTTACATACGTATCCTCCATTTGCAATGGTGTAAACAACCCAACCTAAACAGCTATTTTCATGTAAGTAGTATAACTTTCTCAAATTCTGTGACCTTGGATGTCTTCGAGCTCAGTTTCTCGTTAACCCTTTGCTCTATAGAGATGCCGTTTGACACCCTTGTTTACGTGAGTGTGTGATTATTTGCGCGCGTTCGCATATATAGAGTGTGTTTATCCCTTTCACGTATCATAATAATTAATATATGTGTATATGCATACCAGGTGCGTATTTGTTTGTGCCAGACGGCCAAATCATTTCTAAAGCTTTATGATCTGGCTCAACCATGTTTGCTTTGTTACAGTTAATATAGATTCAATAGCTATGGATAGTGTAATATTAGCACATATTGTATATAACCTATTATAATATTACTGCAATTAACGGTTTACGGACGTTTCGCTACACAGCGTTTCGCTATCCTGACCATTTCGCTACCCTGACCATTTCGCTACAGTCATTTCGCACCCTTACGGGAAGTCATTTCGCTACCCTGTCACCCAATTAATTATAATTATTCACAGATTTAATTGATTTGGACGATAACAGTTTAACAGATGAAAAAGATACCTTTACCAATTAATTTGAAATACCGAGCGTAACAGCATAGGCAAACAGTTTGGATCCGAATGAAACGTTCACAGTAAATTAGTTAATTCGCGTATAAGATATAGCTGTTCGGAAATATGGTCAACGTAAGTATATCACAAGACTAAAAATTAAGAGAATATTTGAAACTTTAGAACAGGTAAATGGTTAACAGACCTTAAAGTAAAAGTGCATAAGTAATGATTGTGTTTTCAACTTTTCATATGATCGTAATGCACTATACATATCAAATATTCAACATATTTTTCTAGTCTGAACGCTTTAGTATTTTTATCATTTATAATTTACAAAATGCATTGGCGTTTGTCTTACAGTGAAGCATATATATTTTATTCCCACTAGCAGTATTTACAAGCCAATGTTATCGGCTTATCGGCGGTACCTGTGATCTCTGGATGGACAATATTGATTGGCACGTGTAATTACGAAAGCAGCGGGTGACTTAATTCAATCAGCAATATCACAGAGGCACCCGATGATGACACGTGTATTATATATATATTTAATCTTTTAAAACCGTCTGCTGCATTTTCCACAAATTTGATTTAGCTCAAATAATAAAAGTAACCAAATGATATAGTATCTCACTTTATTGATACACACTATATACATTAACATAACATGACATAAGCACATACATGTATCATGCCTTTATGATTCCCTTTTTAATTATGCATATGATTACTACAGTAAAACCCCGCTAATGCAACCACCTAAAAGAGGTATAATTCTGGGTGCTAGATGCAGATGCAGATGGTAGATGCAGAAGTTAGCTTAATGCAG
Source organism: Azorinus chamasolen (assembly GCA_963576725.1). NCBI lineage: Eukaryota > Metazoa > Mollusca > Bivalvia > Cardiida > Solecurtidae > Azorinus > Azorinus chamasolen. The sequence continues at coordinate 72,288,059 of OY755240.1, read as the reverse complement.
GACAGAAGTAAGCAGAAAGCAGGATAGAAAAGTAATGCAGAAATGACATACAGGAGCTTTCTGGATTACTTTTGTCCTGCATTAAGAAGCCACATGCTTATACAGACGCCCATATTTATTCATCAGGGCTTTCCCCAGGATTTTAGGAAGGGATGTCGTTTTTTAGTCCTAGGGGGTGGGTGCGGGAGGGGTTCCCCCTCCTGCCTAGCGGCGCGGCGAAAATTTTGAAAAAAAATGAGGTTATCATGGTGAATATTTTGCATTTTCTGATATAAAGTAAAAGCTAAAGTAGGGCTCTTGAAAGTGTTTTTATTGCACATGTTTGTACAAAAAACCCAGAATATACATTAAACATAACTACAACCACAGCACCACCTTCCTTGCACGAAACTTTTAAACAGGGCCGTACCCAGAAATTTTTGTCTGGGGGGCCGAGTTGGGGAGGGTACGGGAGGGGTGCCGAAATTGTTTTGGTATGCCGCATTGAATGGTGCAATTTCCTGCTATCTGACTTTCTGGAACCTTCTTCTCAATGGGCTGAATTGTTTGTTCATTTAACCGTATCGCACCTCTGTACTGCTTCAGCGGTTAATTGTTTACACGCGACATGCAATCATCCATGCGTACGGCACGCGCTGCGGGTGTTGGCTGGGAGCTTGAGGCACTGCAACACCAAGGGAAGTCTGTGTGTATACTTGTCACTTAAAATGATATATAAACAAACACGTTTGAAAGGGCGTCGGCTCGAGAATTTTTACATGTCGGAGAAATTAAGGGGTGTCGGATTTTCGCCACCGACAAAGATCGAATGTCGGGCCCGTCATGCGAAAAGGGCCTGGGGAAAGCCCTGTTCATTGAGTGGTCACTTTAGATGGGGTTTACTGTACATTGACGAGTAAGACCTGCCAAACAACGGCCAAACAACGGCGAAAGACCCATCATTCATCCTCTGACGTAACACTTTATTTTTGGTATCTGAATATAAATATTTATTATATGTTAATAAATTCGACTCTCAAATCACTATCCACCCCGCAACAATAAATTGGGTAGGTAGCAAAACGTACAGGTAGCGAAATGGTCAGGGTAGCAAAATGACTTCTTGGTGGGTAGCGAAATGACTGTAGCGAAATGGTATGGGTAGCGAAATGTCTGACAACCCAATTAACTAACGAGCAAAGCTTTCCCTTTTTCGAATTCCATATCTTAACTTTCAAACAAAGTAGATCAAAATCAAAATACAGCTCTGATCTTGATCTATCCTGTTTGCTGAATGACAAGTTTAAAAAGATTCATTAAGTAAGGTAATTAGCACACTCCTTATAAAAGTAAACACTGTAGATCACAAAGAGGAGATTCCTTATATTTATTTCAAATAGGGTAGACCCAAATCATATTTAAAGCTTTATGATCTGGCTCAACCTTGTTTGCTTTGTGACAAATCAATCTAATGTTAATTAGATTAATGTTAATTGGCTGTTTATTACAGTTAACAACACACTTAAAGTTACTTCAATTAGTTAATTTTTTTCATAGTTAGGGGCTTTTGTAAACCTTGACATTTTGGTGAGGGGCTTTTGCATGATGGGCTTATGTATGAGGAGCTTTTGTAGTGAGGGGCTTTTGTGATACACCCGGCCACAATATAGGGTTTGGTGGAGAAATGACAATTTCAGTATTTGAGTATGCACCGTTATCTGTAGCTCTGTTAACTGATCACAAACTGGGACATTTTATCCTGTTTACACATTGTCCTCATTGCTTTTTCACAGATGTTCATCATATATCAAACAATTTGTATCACAGTACTATCATCTATGGCTATAAGATGTAAGCCAATTTCATTTATGACAGTGGCTATTCTTATGTAACATTGTATGTTTTTATCTATTTACCAGGTAGTTACTTAATATACATTTTTTAATTTATAATATAGTTATTTCTTAATCAAAAGCACATCAAAGCAATATATATTCATTTATTTGTAAATGGAGTTGTCATGGTAAGATCGAATGCATTAATCAGTTTTAATCCTTTAAACCGAGACATATATATCTGTTTAAACTAATTATTTATGGATGAAATCAGATTAGTAGATCTAAAATGATGTGCCCATAGCTTATCAATGTGTACACTCAGGTACCTTTATTTCTTACACATCTTTATTATATTAAGAAACAATGTGTACCACCCATATGATCTTGGCCATGTTAGATTATTGGTAAATCGTACCAGTAGACTTTAGGTCTTGGGATATGTGCCCATGAATGAGCCAGAAATGGCCAATTTTGCCATGTTTACTCTCTATAGTGCTTTTGTTCCTGCACAGATCTGCGTCGTATTCATATTCTAAATAAATGTACTACGGTAATACATAAGATCTGTCCTTGATTTAAAAGTAATAGCATATTTTCCTTTGATAACAGTTATGCATTGCAAGCACCTCAGACCTTAATTAATTTGTTCTCAAGTCCTGATAATATTCAGGCATACAATGAATGGCTATGACTAAGATATCAACCAAATTAGAGTGTAATCTTAAATAAAGTAAAGGGTAATGTTCTCTTCACCTTTCATAACTTATATTAAACCACTGTAAAACAATATACAGTTGAACTTCGATATCTCGAACTTCAAGGGACTACAATGTATATAAATTAGTTCGAGATAACAGAAGTTTGAGTTATCCGATTTGTAATGGGGACAATTTCTCAAGTTCATAGCTTAATGCAGGTCTACAGTAATGCTGAAAGCTCCTGCATTACAGTAGAACTGCATTAAGCTGTGAAATGTGTTTCTAGATATGCGTATTGATACATTTTAGAGCAATTCTGTATTGTAAGATTTTGGAAGGACTGAACTTTTAGTTCAAGTTATTCCGAAGTTCAAGTTATCCGAGTTCGAGATATCGAAGTTCAACTGTATTCAACGTATTTTCCCCAGTTAATAATAATGCCAGACTGGTGGTAACTGCAAGGAGCAATATAGGATAATCATGACCCTCTTGAATCAAGCCATTAAGTCCCCTTTATTAATGTTTTGGTAATACATGTATATGATACAACACATGCACCAAATTATCAGCAGAGGTCCAGATAAGATGCATACATTAAAACAGTTTCAAGAATAACTCCTATATTTCTCCACCAAACCCTATGTTGTGACCACTTTTTAGAATCGTCTCGAAGAGACATTTCTAAAGAATGGTCACAGCATAGGATTTGGTTGAGAAATGATGATTTTAGTATTTAAGTATGCACCATTATTTATTACAGTGTATTGAATTATCTATTTTGGAATGATTTTATCTTTTAAATAAGGCATGGCTAACCCTGGTGACCAGGATGTCGATTCACAGTCTCCAGGATTAGGGATGAGACTGACCATTGCTGGCATAAGTAAGGCGTACCCATCAGTAAAGAATATAAGCACAGACATTTTTGCATCCTGGCAGCGCAGTTTGTCAACTTTAGGGACCAAGACGTCAGCGTCCAGCAGTGCCAATCAGGAAATACGGAACTCTGCACCAAATAATCGCCTCATTGTTCTTGTAAATATCCAGATTTTTCTTTTTTTAAGCCTTTAAGCCATGAACATTCATGCAGAAAATAATGACATTGATCATGAATACAGTAGAACCTGTCTTAACCCATTACCACATAGACGATTTTTAGAACCAACCTCTTTTGAATAAATCTACCGAAAAGGAGCATTTACTAGAGAAAAGGAAACATTTAGAAATGTGTAGATTTGAAACAATTGTGACAAATAGAGCATTTGCTCCTATGGAGCAAATGCTCTATTTATCACAATAGTTTCAGGAAGTGACTTTTACAGAGGCGTCAAAAGGCATCAATATGAGGGAATGGGTTATGGGACCATCAAAAACAGATTTTAATCATGGTCTGTAAGACAGATGGTAGCTTAATGCAGGTAAATAGTAATGCAGAACCTTCCTACAGGAGCATTCTTCCTTACTTTTGACCTGTATTAAGTAACCAGCTTTTTTTAAGATTCCTGTGCCCAATCAAGGTTGCTTAAGATAGGTTCCTTAGTTCATATGCTATGTTAAAGATTCATCTAAAATTTCGCTGAATTCTTAACATAGTTATTTTTAAGTATATGAACTAATGAATATTTTGCCATGGCAGAAACTTCAGAATCGTATCTGTTTTTCCATAAGCAAACAGAGCAGACACTGATCAGACGGCTTCTACATAATCTGTCTGATCTGGGTCTACTGTGTTTGCATAGGTGTTAAAAGTCTTATTTAATACGCTCATAAAGGGTTAACCCTTTCCCTCATAAAAATGCCTTTTCACACCTGAGTCCTATAGGAGCTGTCTGATCACGGTCTGCTCTGTTTGCTTATGGCATAATATAGATTTGATTCTACAGTTTTTACCAGAGCCAAAATATCATGTGTTCATAATTATGTCATTATAAAAATCAATGTAATTAATAATCATGTCATTATTCCTTACACAAATATTCAACAGGGAAACGGTTAACCCATTCCCTCATAGGCTATTTTTAGATCCAATTTAACCTCTTTGAATAAATCTACCGAAACGGAACATTAACTAGAGTAAAAGAAACTTTTAGAATTTTGTAGTTTGAAACCATTGTGATAAATAGAGCATTTGCTTCCATATGAGCAAATGCTCTATTTATCACAATGGTTATAAGAAGTGACTATTACAGAGGCATAGAAAGGTGTAAATATGGAGGAAAGGGTTAAGCTATATCATGTGGTAAGTTACATTGTAGACCTTACAATGCTGAATTTTCAAATGAACTATTCCAACAGGTCAAGCTTACAGTGAATATCTAGGGATTTTTCTAAAGTGTTACATGCTGACCCTGTTTGCAAAGGACTTTAGTGACTCATGTCCTGCACAGTAAGGGTTAAAGGTAGACATTTTGGACAAAACATGCTTTGCAGTCAGTTGAGACATTATATCCCTTATCAGGTTAAGTGCAACCTGACTGGACCATTTGCTAACAGTTTGGACAGTCATGAGGACAATGGAGTAACATTGCATCTCATCAGTGTTGAAGCTATAGAGCTACAGATAAACGTGCTTACTGAAATACTAAAGTGGTCCTTTCTTCACCCAACCCTATGTTGTGACCACTCTTTAGAATTGTCTCTCCGGGACGATTCTAAAGAGTGGTCACAACATCGGGTTTAGGGTTCTGGAAATGGATTGAAAATGTATGAGACATATGTCCCATTGACAGTTAAAAAGTAGGGACATTTTCAAAATCTGTTAAAAAGTAGGGACATTTTCAAAATGACTGTGTGAAAATATTTTTTTAAACATTATTCATTGAGAAAATGCTATGTTTATATATATGAATCTGTGGATCTATGACTGATTTCCTTAACATGTAAATATTTTCTCTGATCATATTCACAGTTTGATTTGATCTCAATCTGATCTGTCTACTTTGGACTACATGTATTCTGGTAAGAAATGACATTTTTTGAGACACTTGTCCCAATGACAGTAAAAAAAATGGGGACATTTCTCATTTTGATAAGGAAAAGTACCCACCCTCGCAAGAACACTGTCGGGTTTGATTGAGAAATAAAGAGGTTAATTATTCTGGAAAATGTTGTAATTTATGCATCTTATCTGGAGCTCTGTTAACCTGCTTAAGGATGCATGATTTTTAGCTGCTGTGGGCACTGTCTGATCCTGGTCTGCTCTGTTTGTAAAGACATTAACCCATTATATCCTCATAGGCTATTTTAGGTGGGGTACGGACAAAACCCCACTAGGACGTAACCCCAATAGGACAATACCCCATAGGACACAACCCCACTGCCAAATGTGTCAAGGCGGACACAACCCCATATGTTAACATAATTGGGTTATAAATCAACTTTTAGATAATTTGAAGAAGAAACATTCAATCAGAGTATAAATTCAAAGTAAGATTTTCTTATATTTTCTATAACTATTCTAATATAACTATAACTATCACTAACAAATAGGGAAGATCTTGGTTAATTATCTGTTGTGATAGTGACCAGATACTTGGTTTAGTTTGTTACATACATGTTTTATATATCACTTGCCGCAACATTTTAGTTGTGGATTTATATTCTAATATAACTATAACTATCACTGACAAATAGTGTAGATCCTGATTAAATCACTTCCTTACAAGTGATTGATTTGGACAAACACTACCTGTTGTGATAGTGAAGATGTACTTGGTTTTATTTGGTACATACAAACAGTAGTGAAAATCAGGTTATTACCATATTACCATATGAATAAATAGTTATTTATTACTTTTATTCCCATTGAAATTAATTATCTATACTATTTCTATTCTCGTATGTTTTACTCTCCCTTTCTATTGCTATGAAGTGCCATTTGTATATATAATTCCTTAATTAAATATATAATTATGTTTAACACATATGTTTTGTCCACATTACATTGGGTATTGTCCTACTGGGGTTTGGTCCTAATGGGGTATTGTCCTAAGGGGTTACATCCTACTGGGGTTACGTCCTAGTGGGGTTTTGTCCTACACTCATTTTAGGTACAACCTCTTTGAATAAATCTACTGGAAAGGAGCATTAACTAGAGAAAAGGAAAATTTAAGAATTTGTAGTTTGAAACCATTATGATAAATAGAGCATTTGCTCCTATAGGAGCAAATGCTCTATTTATCACAATGGTTTCAGGAAATAACTTTTACAGAGTCATCAAAAGTCGTCAATATGAGAGAATGGGTTAAAGGGTATGAGGTACGGGGTTAAAGGAGAGGTGTGATGAGAATCTCTGTGGTTTGTAGAAATAATGCATATGGACTTAATGCTGTTGGTTGTGGTGAATGACTGTCTATTTAGTCCCACATATATGCTGTGTTTCTGTCATGGCTGTGTTTCTATGTTTCTATCATGACTGTTTCTGTCTTTCTATCATGGCTGTTTTTCTATGTTTCTATCATGACTGTTTCTGTCTTTCTGTCATGGCTGTGTTTCTATGTTAATTTCTAGCATGGCAATGTTTCTATCATGGCTGTGTTTCTATTTTTCTATCATGACTGTTTCTATCTTTCTGTCATGGCTGTGTTTCTATGCTAATTTCTAACATGGCTGTGTTTCTATCATGGCTGTGTTTCTATCATGGCCGTGTTTCTATCATGGCTGTGTTTCTATCATGGCTGTGTTCCTGTCATGGCCGTGTTTCTAACATGGCTGTGTTTCTATCATGGCTGTGTTTCTGTCATGGCCGTGTTTCTAACATGACTGTGTTTCTATCATGGCTGTTTTTCTACCGTTTCCTAATCTGTTGGCTGTTTAACCCTTTACTCTGGAGTAAATGTGCCGTTCTACACCTTTGCAAACAGAGTAGACCCAGCTGAGACAGCTCTTATAGAAGCCGTCAGATAATGGTCTGCTCTGTTTGCTTATGACATACTATTGATCTAATTCTACAGATTCTGTCATGCTGAAAAGTTTTTTGTTCATAAAATTTCAGTTAAATAATATTCATGATGTCATTATTTCTTGCCTAAATATTCATGGAGTAAAGGGCTAACCCTTCCCGTTATATATATATATATTCTGCTGTAAATGTTGAGATGCCTTGGTTAACACATTAGACCCAGATTAAATGACTCATGTATGTAGGAGCCATCTGATCAGCATCTATTCTGTTTGCTTATAAATGGAACTGTATAGATCCGATTTTACAGTTACTGCCATGACCAAACACTTCCTTGAATGTTCATATACCTTTATAAAAATTCAGCTAATTATAAATATTCATGATGTCATTAATTCTTACATGCATATTTATCAATTAAAAGATTCAGCACTAATCTATAATTGTAAAGTTTCACTCACATCTGGTTTGTTCAAGGTGTTGAGAAACTACTGACTGAGGGTCAAACAATCTGATTGCAAGCCTTTTTAGCTCATCTGAGCAAAGCTCAGGGTAAGCTTTTGGGAGACTTGAATGTCCGTCGTGCATCGTCAACAATTTGCTTGTGAACACTCTAGTGGTCACAATTTTAGTCCAATCTTCATGACACTTGCTCAGAATGATTGTCGTGATAAAATCTCGGACAAGTTCAAAAGTGGGTTGCGCGGGGTTAGAAACTAGGTCAAATAGTAGGAAAACAATGTGAACACTCTAGAGGTCACATTTTTAGCCCAATCTTCATGAAACTTGGTCAGAATGATTGTCCTAATAAAATCTCGGACGAGTTTGAAAGTTGGTCATGTGCAGTCAAAAACTAGGTCACTGGGTCAAATAGTTGAAAAACCTTGTGAACACTCTAGAGGTCGCATTTGTGGCCGAATCTTCATGAATTTTTATCAGAATGATTGTTTTGATAAGATGTTGGACAAGTTTGAAAGTGGGTCACGTGGAAACAAAAACTAGGTCACTAGGTCAAACAGTAGAAAAACCTTGTGAACACTCTAGTGTTCATATCTTTTGTCCAATCATCATGAAACTTGGTCAGAATGATTGTCTTGATAAATTCTCAGACATGATCGAAAATTTGACGTGCTGGGTTAAAATCTAGGTAACGAGGTCAAATAGTTGGAAAACCTTGTGAACACTCTAGAGGTCACATTTCTAGCCAAATCTTCATGAAAATTGGTCAGAATGATTCTTCTGATAAAATCTTCAACAAGTTTTAAAGTGGGTTACATGGGGTCAAAAAGTAGGTCACTGGGTCATATATCTTAGAAAAATCTTGTTTACACTCCAACGGCCACATTTTTAGCCCAATCTTCCTCAAACTTGGCTCAGAATTTTTGTCTTGGTGATATCAAGGTTGAGTTTGATCATGGGTAGGATGGGATCAAAAAGTTGGTCACTAGGTCAAATCTTAGAAAAATCTTACTTACACTCCAGCAGTCACATTTTTAGCCCAATTTCCTCAATCTTGCTCAGAATATTTGTCTTGGTGATATCAAGATTAAGTTTGATCATGAGTGGGATGGGATCAAAAAGTAGGTCACTAGGTCAAATCTTAGAAAAAAATCACTCTAGAGGGCACATTTTTAGACCAATATTCATTGGTCAGAATGATTGTCTTGATAAAATCAATATCCTAAATCTGTGAAAATCTTGTTCTCCAGAACCACTGCTCATGATCCACTATCAACATTGTTCAAATATTGTCCCTTAGGTCAGTATTGGTCCCACCCAGGGGCTACCCAACTATTATCATAAATCTATGGTAATCAGGTGAGCAATTAAGGGCCATCTTGGCCCTCTTGATCTAGTGTCTTAGACTCTACACAGGTCTGTTAACCCTTTCTCTGTTCTGTATTAACCCTTTCCTTAACCCTCATTAACCCTTTCCCTGTTCTATGTTTATTCAAAATTTCAGTATCTAATGAATATTAATTAACAAATAGCTATAAAGAAATATGGAAGGTTGAACATTGTAGGCATGTTAGAAAGCAAAGAAACAGATCTATCAAATTCTATTAGCAAACAGAGTAGACCTGGATCAGACGGCTCCTCTAGGAGCCGTCTGATCTGGGTCTACTCTGTTTGCAAATGCGTGAAAACACGTTTATATGAGGGAAAGGGTTTACTAGAGAAAAAGATGTTTTTTAGAATTTTGTAGTTTGAAATCATTGTGATAAATAGAGCATTTGCTCCTATAGGAGCACACTCTCTGTTTATCACAATGGTTTCACAAAGTGATTTTTACACAGTCGTCAAAAGTCGTCAATATGAGGAAATGGGTTAAGTCAAAATTTCAATACTCACTGCATATTCATGGACAGAGTAGTTATAATACAATATAGAAAGTAGAACATTGTAGCCATTTTAGAAACTTAAGAAACAGACCTATCAAAGTCCATTAGAAAACAGAGCAGACCCTGATCAGACTGCTCCTCTAGGAGCCATCTGATCTGGGTCTGCTCTGTTTGCAAATGCCTAAAAAAGTTTTCATATGAGGGAAATGGTTAAATTTTAAAAGGACCCAATTTCTAAAGCAAAATAGGAAAACATATTCCCAATTTTGGGAAACAATCCAAATAGAAACCTAAGTTTTGAATAAAATGCTAAACAAATGCAAAATAAGTTAAAGTTGGGGTCAAAAATGCTTTCCAAATCATTGAGTTTTTTTGTAAAAAAAATCCCAATGTTTAAAATGCATTTTTCCCAAATTTACCTGAATTGGATCCAGATAAAATGCCAAACTTCTTAGTGTCTCATCTAGATTCAAGCTGTTTCAGATTGCAAATCGGGTTGCGCTTAGCACAGTAAGAATCATATCTCATCTCTGTCAGCAGATTCTATGCAGCATTCATTATAGTGACCTTTTGATTGATGTTAAAATAATCCATTGCCAGCTGATGCAACAGGAGTTTGAGTTAAATAGTTTGCCTTACAATCGATGAATCCTTGTACCACAAGGATTCAAGTCAAATAGTGTGCATCACTATAGCTGTTTCCCTGTACCACAGGGGTTGGAGTCAAAATGTATTCCTCACAACAGTTGCTTTAGTGCTTTTTGGCGCAACAAGCACTTGTTAATCAATTATTCATTATTGAAACCACTAAACAGACATTGATTAATCACACTATACAGTTCACATGCCTATTTTGTAGAGTATTTCCAACTATTCTATGGAAATACCCTTTCATTGCAAAAGGTAAGCTAATTGAACAGTGTATATCCAGATCAGATAACCTCTAAATGTAGAAGTCCCATGGACTAGCCACTTATATTCATTTATGTGTTTTCATGCATCTGCAAACAGAGTAGACCCAGATCAGATGGCTCCTATAATTGCAAATTGAATTTGATAGATCTGTTTCTATATATACTTTCTAAAATGGCTACATGCAATGTTCCACATTAAATATTTCATTATAACTAATTTTGTCCATTAATATTCAGTAGGTAATGAAATTTGTAATAAACACAGACCAGAGAATGACCACCAACAAGTTGATAATTTACATGTTAATTTTTCACAGGATGCACGGCCTTCTGAAGAGTTTGATGTAGGGCATATTCCTGGTTCCATTCGAGTAGATTATGAGGAAGATCCTGACAAATTCATATCATTAGTTCCAGAATTGAAACAATCCGGTAAGGGAAAAATAAAATAACAATTCAGTAATAGCCCATTTATTTCAGTGCAGTTCTTAACCCTTGACTCCATGAATATTCATGTAAGAAATGACATCATGAATATTAATTAGATTAACCCTTTCCCTCATAAAAACGTGTTTTCACGCATTTGCAAACAGAGTAGACCCAGATCAGACGGCTCCTAGAGGAGCCGTCTGATCAGGGTCTGCTCTGTTTGCATATGGACTTTGATAGATCTGTTTCTTTACTTTTTAAAATGGCTACAATTGTTTTACCTTCCATATTTCATTATAATTATTTTGCCATGAATATTCAGTAGGTATTAAAATTTGAAATAAACATAGAACAGGGAAAGGGTTAACTATTATAAGAGCACAAGGACACAATAATAGTTGGCTATGACAGAAAGTGTAAAATTATATCTATATAACTAACAGAGCAGACCCTGATCAGACAGCTCCTATAGGAGCCATCTGATCTGGCTCTGCTCTGTATGCAAACTGAAAGGTGTAGATAGGTGTATCTAGAGAGTAAAGGGTTAATCTTTTCCCTTATACAGACACATTTTCACGCATTTGAAAACAGAGTAGACCCAGATCCTATAGGAGCAATCTGATGAGGGTCTGCTCTGTTTACTAATGGAATTTGATATATCTGTTTCTTTAGTTTCTAAAATGGCTACAATGTTCCACCTTCCATATTCAATTATAAGTATTTTGTCCATGAATCTTCAGTAGGTATTGAAATTTGGAATCTATATACAGTATGTAGAACATGGAAAGGGAGTTAAGGCCATGAGGTATTACAGAGCCATATATAATATGCCTATTAATTTAGGAAATTTAAGTATTTTTTTGTATTTTTCCACCCTATCTGGCTGCTACTCATTAGAATTTAATTTAGACTATTGTTTCTCATGAGTAGCAGCAAGATATGGTTATGCTGAGTGATAAGAGATTTTGATAGATTGGTATGCCTAAATCATTTACTTTATATTTCTAAACGAACGACAGCCTATTAAAATTACATTGGTGGGGGGGGGGGGGGGGGGGGGTGCAAAAGTAATTTTAATTCTGTTGGTGGGGGTGGAAATTTGATTAAAATTTTATTGGTGGGGGTATTTCAACATTAGAAATTAAATTGATGGGGTGGTTTGTCAAGTAAAACGCTTCATGCAAGCCGTTTTCTTCGACAATAATGAAAATTAACAGAAAACCTTTTTCTGACACGAACTCCCGCGAAAATTCCGTTGTCTGATTACTGTGGACGCATGCAATTTTAAGTCCTGATCATCTAGACGCTTATCTGATCACACTTCCATAATGAGCGACTGATTGATTCAGATTAGACCGTGAAAAAGTACTAAGACACCGGATGTCTCAACCAATCACTGCTCTTGCTTCTCGATGTAAATAAACATAAAATAGACCTAAATAACAACCAAAAGACATTGACAGGATTTTTTAAAAACAAGAGGGCCATGATGGCCCTTAATCGCTCACCTGTTCATAACAGATTAATTTCAATGACAGATTACATAATTTGAAAAATCTTGAGTCTAGATCTTACAGATTTGGAGAAGATATTTTAAAGATTTTCCTATGTAAAACTGTTAAGCCCCAGGGCAAGGCCAATTTTGATCCGGGGTTCATAATTTGAAAATCTTGGTAGTGGACTATTAGATAATGCAACATACCAAATATCAAAGGTCTATGCCTTACAAGTTCAGAGAAGACTTTTGAAGATTTTTAAGAGAAGAAGAATTTTTAAAATTTTCCTATGAAAAACTGATATGCCCCTGGGCGGGCCCATTTTCAACCCAGGGGACATAATTTGAACAATCTTAGTAGAAAACTATTAAATAGCCCTACATACCAAATATTAAAGGTCTCTGCCTTACGGTTTTGGAGAAGAAGATTCTTAAAGCTTTTCATATGAAAAACTGATAAGCCCCAGGGCGGGCCATTTTTGACCCAGGGGTAATAATTTGAATAATCTTGGTAGAAAACCATTAGATGATGCTACATACCAAATATCAAGGGCCTAGACCTTACAGTTCTGGAGGAGAAGATTTTTAAAGATTTTCCTATGAAAAACTGATAAGCCCTTGGGCGGGGCCATTTTTGGTACGGGGATCATAATTTGATTAAACTTGGTAGAGGGCCATTAAATAATGCTACATACCAAATATCAAAGGTCTATACCTTATAATTTTAGAGAAGAAGATTTTTAAAGATTTTCCTATGAAGCACTGATAAGCCCCGGGGCGGGGTCATTTGTGTTCTGGGGATCATATTTTGAACAATCTTAGTAGAGGACCATTAGATCATGCTACATACCAAATATCAAAGGTTTATGCCTAACATTTTCAGAGAAGAAGATTTTTAAAGCTTTTCCAATGAAAAACTGATAAGCCCTGGGGTGGGGCCATTTTTGGCCCAGGGGTCATAATTTGAACAATCTTAGTAGAGGACCATTAAATGATGCTACATACCAAATACCAAAGGTCTATGCCTTACAGTTTCAGAGAAGAAGATTTTTTCCTGGAATAGCCCTTATCTGTTGCTGTATTATCATTTATCATACAATATCTATCATATCCAAGCTGTTTGCAAATGTGTGTCAGGTAGTAGATAGCGATATAGGGGTTGATATTGTCAATGTCACATACAGTAAAACCCCTCTAATGGACCCCCCCCCCCCAAAAAAAAAAGGGGGCATAATTCTGGGTGGCAAAGGCAGGTGGTAGCTTAATGCAGGACAAAAGTTTTGCAGAAAGCTCCTATATATTTCTGCATTCCTCTCTTCCTGCATTAAGCAGCCACCTGATTAGAAAGACAGCTATGTATTAAGTGGCTACAATAGTGGGGTTCTACTGTATTTCTTTGTTGAGTAGAGTGACAAACAGCTTTGATTTTTACCAGGCACTGCTTTCTTTATTTTTCCTCTCGTAAGATCAATCCTAGCAGCTTTCATGCTATTCATATTACTATTGACAGCAGAAGAATATACAGTAAAAGCTCTCTAATGTGACCACTTAATGAACAAACATGCCTGTCTTCATAAGCAGATGGTTGCTTAATGCAGGACAAAAGTTATGCTGAATTCTCTTATAGGATCTATAATGTCTGATGTCTAACAAGGGTCTACACTACCTGACATCTAACCAGGGTTAACACTGTCTGGCATCCAAAATAGCATCTACACTGTCTGACATCTAACCAGGGTCTAAAATGACTGACATCTTACCAGTGTCTACACTACCTGACTAGGGTCTACACTGACTGACATTCAACTAGGATGTGCACTGTCTGACATCTGACCAGGGTCTACACTACCTGACATCTAAGCAGGGTCTACACTGTCTAACATCTGCCCAAATAATGAGTGACATCTGACAGGGGTCTATACTATCTGATATCTAACCAGGGTGTACACTGCCTGACATCTGACAAGGGTCTACACTACCTGACCAGGGTCTACACTAGTGCTGAAACGGTTACTTGAATTTTGTTCCAGTTAATAGGGAGTATTAAACGCGATAACGGCAGTTAATCGGGAGTATTATCCGGTTAATCAGAGCTCTCTCTCCCACAATCATTCAAAGCTTGGTACACTGTAAATCTTTGTATTAAAATGCGACTGCATATATCAGCATATGATGAAACAGTAATGAGAAAGACTATTGTTATTATTTATGTACATTTATATGCTAATAATAATTACCTGTGTGGTAATATTGATATGTTTCTGAGCTCAAGAAATGCCACAGATGTTCAAACTTCAAACACATGTATTTCTGTCATTGTTTACAATAATCAGCTGAGAATATAATACAGTTGTCATGGCTGCAGAGACCTTCTCAAAATACTTTATATTAAGGGAAGCGCCCAAGCTTGTGTTATGCATAAACCTAAAGTGACTTCAAACTTTAGAAACTGAATTTTGATGACATATTTTATCACTATAACGTCATAATCATGTTTTTTATTGTCATAATTCTTTCAGGCTTACCACTTTTAAAAATTACTATAGATGACAAATAACCATAGTGAAGAAGACAATTGATCGATTTGATGTGCTAAATAGAACTACCAACAAATAAAATAGTTTTGAAACAAATACGTATACTTCAACAGTTTTATTAAATATGAAAACAAATATAAAACTATTTTTATGGCTGTTGTAACCTTTAGCACTCTGCTGACGAATTAAGGGAAGTATCCAATCCTGTTAACCGGTTACAGATTTTTTAACTTCCTGACATCTGTCCCAGGTCAACACTACCTGACATCTGACCTAGGTCTACACTACCTGACATCTGACCAGGGTCTACATTACCTGACATCTGACCCAGGTCTACACTACCTGACATGATGACATCTGACCCAGGTCTACACTACCTGACATCTGACCAGGGTCTTCACTACCTGACATCTGACCAAGGTCTACACTACCTGACATCTGACCAGGGTCTACACTACCTGACATCTGACCAGGGTCTTCACTACCTGACATCTGACCCAGGTCTTCACTACCTGACATCTGACCAGGGTGTACACTACCTGACATCTGACACACTACCCGACATCTGACCACGGTCTTAACTACCTGACATCTGACCCAGGTTTACACTATGTGACATCTGCCCAGGGTCTACAATGACTGTTACACCAGTCATCCATGGTTGTAGATAATACAATATAAAGTATTTGTATTTACAGATCGTGAGACTACTATTGTGTGCTACTGCTCAGTCGGGTACCGGTCATCCATGGTTGCAAAGAAGCTTCAGGAATTTTACCAGAAAATAGGAGCTGGTAAGTTTTATGTCCTGCTTGAATATTTTATCTGCCGATTTTACAGCTGTATAAAAAGCATAAGTTTGATAAAGGATTCTGAAACACAAACAGTGCAGACTCTGTAGGCACCTGGAGGAGCACTCTGACTGTCTACACTGTTTGTAAATGCCAGTATACATGTACTTGTTTCCAGCATTAAACCTTTCACAACATACAATAAAACCTCTCTATAATGGCCACTAAATTGCATCAAGTATTTTGTGTTAGAGACAGGTGGCTGCTTAAAGTAAGGTGAAAGTAAACATCAGTATACCTAAACTAACAGACTCAGAAACAAACAACATAGAAGGAAATATAACCTTAACAGAAGCGACAGCAGCCCTAAAAAATATGAAAAATAATCGAAGTGCAGGCACTTCAGGTTTCGGTGCTGATTTTTACAAAGTTTTTTGGAATAAAATTGGCATTTTTGTTGTTAGATCTTTAAACGAGGCTTTCCATTCGGACAAACTAGCATGTACCCAAACGCAAGTCTCATAACATGTATTCCCAAGGGAGAAAAATCAAGACATTACCTTAAAAATTGGAGACCTATTACTTTACTAAATACAGTGTACAAAATTGGGACAGGGTGCATAGCAAATCGAATAAAACCTTTACTTACAAAATTAATACACACAGACCAAACAGGATTTCTTCGTGGACGATACATAGGGGAGAATACAAGACTTATATATGATATAATGCAATATACAGAAGAAAATGAACTTCCAGGAATGCTACTTTTAATAGACTTCGAAAAAGCCTTTGATTCACTATCATGGACTTTTGTTAATAACACTTTGAAGTACTTTAATTTTGGGAGTTCAATACAAAAATGGTTCAACTTGTTTTATAAAGATGCAAAATCAGCAGTAACTCAATGCGGATACCTCTCAGACTTTTTCAAGATAGAACGTGGTTGCAGACAAGGTGATCCTTTGTCTTGTTACATCTTCATTTTGTGTGCTGAAATCCTATCAATTAAAATAAGATCAAATGAAAAAATCATAGGTATAAATATCAACCGAACAGAACATAAACTATCCCAATTTGCTGACGATACAAGCTTTATTCTAGATGGATCTAGGGAGTCTTTAAATGAAACCCTTAATACACTTTCAATCTTCTCTGAATTTTCTGGACTTAACGTAAATTTTGATAAAACAAAAATAGTATGGATTGGCAGGAACAAATTTAGCTCCTACACAATTAAAACAAAATGGAAATTAATATGGAACCAACAACAATTCCAGATGTTAGGTGTAAAATTTCATGTAGAGTTAGAAAAGATGGTTGAAATTAACTTCGATACAAAGATATCTGAGATTGAAAATACAATAAAAAATTGGAACAGACGAATACTTTCACCTATAGGCAAAATTGCTGTAATTAAAAGTCTTCTCATGGCCAAACTAAATCATCTGTTTCTAGCCCTTCCAAATCCTTCTGAACAAATGTTAAATAAACTTAACAAAATATTTTACAAATTTGTTTGGAACGGAAATGACAAAATCAAAAGATCAGTTTTAGTACAAGAATATGCACATGGAGGATTGAGAATGTTAAATCTGAACGCATTTATAAATGCTTTAAAAACAACGTGGATTAAAAAGTTAATATCAAAAAATGGCGGCTGGTCAGAAATAATAAATTCCAAGATAGATTTGAACAAATTAATAAATTCTGGAAAACACTATTGTGAAAATCTTTCTCAAACATGCAGTAATAAATTCTGGTCAGATACCTTTAAAGCCTTTTCAGAGCTGATTAGCCGTCATGAAATTGAGAAAAACACAATCAAAGAATATCCGTTATTTTATAACCAACTTATCTTAATTGCAAATAAGAGCGTTTTTCTAAAAACATGGGTTAAAGCAGGAGTAAGCTGTATTGGAGATATTTTAGATTCCCAAAATACTTTTATGACCTTAAAAGAATTTAATGAAAAATACGGTTTACAAACCAATCATTTAGTATATCGCGGTATGATGCTAGCAGTAGGACATGCATTAAAAAGCTTAAATATAAACAAAAACGATATAAGAAATATACAAAAACCTTTTATTCCTCCTTATCTTAAAATTCTGTATAAAAACGAAAAGCGGTCGAAATTAATGTATAAATGCCTGAACAAGAAGTCTGACCAACCCTCATGTAAGGACACTTGGTGTATAAAAATACCTTCATGCACTAATTTTACTGGTAGCGATTGGGAGCAGATTTTTAGTTTACCATTTAATATTACAAATGATACTTTTATGCAGTGGTTTCAGGTGAGAATCTTACACCGCATTTTAGGAACAAATTACTACTTATACACAATAAATTATACAGATAAAATAGAATGCACATTCTGTAACATGGAACCAGAAACAATAGAACATTTGTTTTGGTATTGTCCAGTCAGCCAATCCATAATAAGTAATATTCTGACATTCCCAAATAGTCCTTTTGTTCCTCTAGATATTAAAACAATGCTGTTTGGCTATATAGCAACCTGTGACATTGCAAAAAATTGTATACTTACCTTCATTAAAATGTATATTTTTCAGTGCAAACACAAACATTTCAGACCTACTTCAGATGGTCTTAGACGTTATATTGCATTTAAATACAATATTGTAAAGCAGGTTGCCTTAGCAGAAAACAGAGAAGATGAGTTCAATAACAATTGGGAAAAAATAATCAAATTGATTATAAAGTTAATCAAATTGATTTTGAAATGTTAACTATATAAAAGTTAACATGTCATATCATCGATATATACCCTGTAATACAACAATATCCATTTTTCATTTGATCATTAAATAGGCATATTTTTTAGCCCAATTTTCATGAAACTTGGTCAGAATGATTGTCTTGATAAAATCTCTGAGGAGTTTGAAAAGTGGGTTATGTGGGGTAAAAAGGTAGGTCACTAGGTCAAACAGTAGAACAACCTTGTGAACACTCTAGTGGTCACAATTTTAGTCCAATCTTCATGAAACTTGGTCAGAATGAATATCTTGATAAAATCTCAAACGAGTTTGAAAGTGGGTTATGTGGGGTTTAAAAACTAGGTCACTAGTTCAAATAGTAGGAAACCTTTGTGAACACTCTAGAGGTCACATGTATAGCCAAATCTTCTTGAAAATTGGTCAGAATGATTGTCCTTATAAAATCTTAGACAAGTTTGAAAGTGGGTTATGTGAGGTCAAAAAGTAGGTCACTGGGTCATATCTTAGAAAAATCTAGTTTACACTCCAGTGGCCACATTTTTAGCCCAGTCTTCCTCAAACTTGCTCAGAGTGTTTGTCTTGGTGATATCAAGGTTGAGTGTGATCATGGGTTGGATGGGAATAAAAAGTAGGTCACTAGGTCAAATCTTAGAAAAAATACTCTAGAGGGCACAATTTTAGCCCAATCTTCATTGGTCAAAATCATTGTCTTGATAAAATCAATATACTAAATCTTTGAAAATCTTGTTCCGCAGAACCACTGCTCATGATCCACTATCAACATTGTTCAAATATTGTCCCTAAGGTCAATATTGGCTCTACCCTTGATCTTAAATCTGTGGTAATCATGTGAGCGATTAAGGGCCATCTTGGCCCTCTTGTTTAATATAGAACTGATTCTACAGTTCTAAAAGATATTTTGTTCATTATTTAGTGCTTTTATAAAAATTCAGTGAATTAACATTCATGATGTCATTATTTCTTGACTGAATGTTCATAAAGTTAACCCTTTCCTTCATATAAACGTGTTTTCACACATTTGCAAACAGAGTAGACCCAGATCAGATCCCAGAGGAGCCGTCTTATCAGGGTCTGCTAATAAAATTTGATAGATATGTTTCTTTAGTTTCTAAAATGGCTACAATGTTCCTCCTACCATATTTCATTATAACTATTTTGTTTATGAATATTCAGTAGGTATTGAAAATTGGAATAAACACAGAACAGGGAAAGGGTTAGAGGATAAAGAGTTCAGTTTTATTACCTGTTACCTTTCAAAACAAGTTTTATATTATTGAAACAGTTTTAGATGACATGTTATGTTGCAATGAGAATTATTCCCCTGAGGTGGTACTGATCGATTGGCTCATGGACTATGTTGCTCTGTGCCTCTGTTTGTTAATATTGCCACAAATTCACGATGTTTACTCTTTACTTCATGAGTATACATGAAATAAATAGTGACATCATGAATATACAATTGATAAAATTTTTAATAGCATGTAAATATTAGAAATATTGGCCATAACATCAATGGAAACAAACAAACAGGGCAGACAGATCAGAAGGGTTGACCCTGTTAGCTAAGGCATCTAGACTATAAAGGCATCTGTATCAGGTATCAGGTAAATCTATTTTGATTCAGATTTGTTTCTTTTTCAGCTGATAATAGTCCAAATATCTACAATTTGGAAGGCAGCATTTTCAAATGGGCCAATGAAGGAAGAGCAATGGTAGACAGCAGAAATAGAGCAACAAGTTATGTCCATCCTTACAACATTGTGTTCGGTAAATTGCTCAAAGAGGAACTACGCAAGACAGAAGTGAAAACAGACAGCAACATGTGAACAAGTGCAGTAACATGTATAATGAATTTTAGAGATGAGCATTTTTTTGGATTAATCGAGACATCCAGATTAATTTTGTGATTTGTATGGTTGTTAATATTCCAGAGTTATGAATTTGTTTTGTTTTTCAATAATTTTAAGTCAATTCTTTAACCCTTTCCTTTATATAAACACCCTTTCTTTCATCTACAAACAGAGAAGACTCGGATCAAACGGCTCCTATAGGAGCCGTCTGATCAGGGTCTGCTCTGTTTGCTAATGGAATTCGATAAATCTGTTTCTTTAGTTTCTAAAATAACTATAATGTTCCACCTTCTATATTTCATTATAACTATTCTGTCCATGAATATTCAGTAAGTATTGCAAACAGCCATGTGAGCACAGTATCAGAATGTCTTCTTGATAACAAAACCCATTAAGGTTGTAGTTCTACATAACTTGATGAACAATATAAGAAAGGACTTTTTTTCTCCTTTTTTCCAATTTGTTTTGCAAGTTTTCAGTTGAATTCCTCAAAATGCTAGTCAATAATCTGAGATTTGATTACTGATGTAATCAGTCCAACTCAATTTAAGACCCCTTTGTAAACAGAGTAGATACCAGCTGATCAGTCTGCTTTTTCTGTTTATATGTTATACAGATACCCTACTGATTGCCATGGCAATAAATTAATAAAAACAATTTTGTTTTCGTTACAAGACTTGGAGCAAAATTGATAATGGGCAGAGTCATGTATGCATAATTAGAGTAGGTCCTGATCAGAGGGCTCCTGTAGCCCTCTGCTCCATTCACTTATGAAGTCATAAAAGATCTATCTTTACAGTTTCTTCCTTTGCTATTATAAAAGTTCGTGAATATTCAACAGAGAAAGGTTAATTAATTGAATATTCAATAGAGTAGACAGAGATCAGACGGCTCATACAGAGCCGTCTGATCAGAGTCTACTCTGTTTGCTCATGATATGCATGTAATATAGATATAATTCTACAGTTTTTACCATGTCCAAAACCTCCAGTGCACATGTGCTTTTATAATACATGTACATATTTCAATTAATATTTATGGTGTAATTATTTCTTACATGAGTATTTATGGAGTAAATGGTAAAAAAGTTGCTTAATGCAGGGCAAAGTAATTCAAAACTCTCCTATAGGAGATTTCTGCAATAATTTTGACATGAATTAAGCTACCACCTGTCTAACAGACCCATAATTAGAATTCTTTTTGATGGTTGCGTAACCCTTACTGTGCGGGGCACGAGTCACTAATGTCCTTTGCAAACAGTGTAGACCAAGATGAGAGGGCTCCTAATGGAGCCCTCTCATCAGGGTCTGCACTGTTTGTCATGTTACACTTTTCTTTAGAAAAATCCCTAAATAGCTTGACCTGTTTGAATTTTGGTATAGTCCATTTGAAAAGTCAACGTTGTAAGGGTTAAGACAGGTTTTACTGTAGATGACTGGCGCATATCAAGTGTTGCAATATTGAAATTTAAGAACTTACTCAGTGAATATTTATGTAAAAAAGGATGGCATCTTGAATATGTTTTAGATGTGTTTCATTATGGCTCACGAACTGAGGGCATATTGGCCTAGGCAGAAGCTGTAGAATCAGATCTGTATTATTCCATAATCAAACAGAGCAGACCCTGATCAGATGGCTCCTACAAAAGTCATCTGATCTAGATCTTCCCTGTTTGCAAAGGCATTAGAAGGCATCTCTTAACCCTTATCTTGCCAATCACCTAACCTAACCGTCATTTGCAAGCAGCTGGGATCCAGATGAGATGCCAAGTTGTTTGACACTTAGTCAGTAGTTTCTCAAAAATGAATCACTAGTTAGTAAATCTTGCTTCATATAAACAAGTACCCAGTTATAGTCTACTTTCAGTCCGAAGAACCGCTCATTTGACTGTACATTTACATGTACAGCCATATTAGTGTTTAACCTATTCCCTCAAACACCTATTCTCTCATATTGACGACTTTTGACGACTCTGTAAAAGTCACTTTGTGAAACCATTGTGATAAATACAGCATTTGCTCTTATAGGAGCAAATGCTGTATTTATCACAATGGTTTCAAACTACAAAATTCTAAAAATTTCCTTTTCTCTAGTTAAAGCTCCTTTTCGAAAGATTTATTCAAAGAGGTTGGGTCTAAAAATAGCCTATGAGGTATTGTCCTGTTTTATTGACCTGTCAAAATGTGAATATTCCTACGTCACTGAAAGGATATATTTAGCTTGGGTAAACCTGTGTTTCAAACGTTTTTCACGAGATTCACAATAAATGTACAAGTACTCGAATGAGCTAAGTAGGAAAGCTTTTATTAGCAGAAACAATCAATATCAACCGAAGCTATATATGGCGTGTTCAGCAAGCGTATAATTATTTAAATTTTGACAGGTTAATAAAACAGGACAATAATGGGTTAAGCAGATTTTTTTTTCGACAGAATATGGGTTAATTAATGTTATTCAATATTTATAAAAATATGGTGTTTTAAAAGAAATATTAATTCTATATTAAGTATTACAGTTGAATTAAAAATTATTTATGTTTCTGAAATATTATTTATTATTTAATTTTGAGTACATGCATGTACATTTGTGTATCTTTGAGAATATATTTGCAATATATGATATGGTATGAAATGATAAGTGTTTATTATGATTTGCATGTTCCATAAGTGTTAATTATTATTTGCATGATGGGACATTCGGTTTATTGTAACAAAAACTTTCAATAGTCTGTACTTTTATCAGTATCAATGAAACCAAATTAAATAGAAGAGAAAAGTTAGTTGTACTATGGATTGGTATACCAACTGTTCAACGGATAGTGCAATTCCAGTCAACACGCTCTTAACTAGTCCCCATCTGTAGTCAAAATACAAAATTACTGAACATTCTGATGACCTTAACTTTTTGCACAATGTCATGAAGTATATAATGTCTAAAAAATTATCTGCTACAATCAGAGCTACAGATAAACATGCATACTCACAATACTAGAATCGTCATTTCTCCACCAAGCCCTATGGTGTGACCACTCTTAATGGTATACCATAGGGTTTGGTTGAGAAATAAGTTATTCTCGTTTTTTTTAATTTATCTGGAACTCTGCCTACAATTCTTAAGTCATTTTTTCTTCCATTTCTCCTCATAAATACAGCCAGAATGTAAAACAGTTTGGATCCTGATGAATCAATGATTTATTCTACAATTTATCTGCAAGCAAACTGTTCACAAAGATAATCACAAATTCGCTGCTAACATATAAACTGTCAACACATTCCCTCATATAAACGCTTTTTCGTGCCTTTGCAAACAGAGTAGACCCAGATCAGACAGCTCCTATAGGAGTCGTCTGATCAGGGTCTGCTCTGTTTGCTTATGACATGATATAGACCTGATCCTACAGCTTTTGTCAAAGCGAAATAATACATTGAAAAGTTAACATTATAAAAAGTCAGGTAATAAATATTCACGATGTCATTATTTCTTACATGAATATAAAAACAGTGAAAGGGTTAATCAGCAGTGCTTGTCTTGACAGGCTCCAGATTGGTGGATCATTTTATCATGTGCATGAAAACATAGCAGAAAACCATACCTTTAGAATTGATTAACCCTTTCCTCCATAAATACGCCTTTCTGCGCCTCTGTAATATTCACTTCTCGAAACCATTGTGATAAATAGAGAGAATTTGCTCCATATGAGCAAAATGCTCTATTTGTCACATTGGTTTCCAAACTACACAATAATAACATTTTCCTTTTCTCTAATAAATGCTCCTTTTCGGCGGCATATACGAGTTGATAGTTGTCAGTTTTTCACACGTAAGATTGGCTTTAATTGTTTATGTAGGGACCGGTGTTTGTTTTTATCCTTTAGCCTGCTGCGGGCGAATACGTTTGCCTAAGTTTATTTTATGTTTCATTGCGATATTCAATCATATAAGGTATTTACAAAAAAACAATTCGGCGTCACAGACCACCCGTGTGATATCGGATACCGCTGAAAAACAGTATGCGGTACAACGGAGCTCCAGTGTAATCAGTAGCAGAAGACAAATTTCGCATAACTACTTAACTAGTGCTGATATTGCCAGCACCTTTACTTACTTACTTACTTCTCGGTCTTTTGATTAACGTGCAGGTGCAGGAGCATATTCCACTTCGGTGGGCTCCCTTCCAGGCAACTGGCTCGCTGCACGCATGGCAGATTTTACATATCTTCTCCAGGCTTCCCTGTCACATGGGTCAACCTCTTGCAGTCCCCACTCACGACGGTCTCTATCTGCCTGTGCTCTCCAGGTCATCTTGGGCCTTCCAGGCCGATGTCCTCCCCTTTTCTCCATGTTGAAGACATTGTTGATCGCTCCGTTGGATCTTTCTACATGCCCAAACCAGCGTAACCTCTTCTCCCTTAGGATGGCATCAAGGTCGTCAATACCAAGTCTTGCCAGTAACTCGCTCGATCTGAGAGTAGCCACGTCTTCTGGCTTTACCTTGCAGATCTGTCTGATTATGGCTCTGTCATTTCGTCGAAGGCGAAGGAGGTTTGGTCTAGACAACGGCCATGTTTCGCTGGCATGGAGCATTGCGCTGCGTACGTACAAGCTGCACACCCTACTGCGGGTCTTGTATAACAGGTGGCGGGACGAGAGGACAGGTAGCAGTTCCTTAAACTTCTTCCAGGCGGTCTTAACACGGGTGGTCGTTGAAAGCTCACATCCCCAGCTGCGGAGAGCATGTCACCAAGGTAGCAAAAGGAAGCTACTACCTCCAGCTTGTCTGGTCCCACAACAACTTCCTTCTGCGGTCTCCCGTCTAGTGGTCGAGCAGTTCCTAGGCATCTGAAACAGCGGTAGTTGGGGTCCTCTTTCAGGCGCTTGAGACCACTGCACTTCTTGTGCACCCAGTGTTTGCAACCATTGCAGTATATACTGTTGCTACCTACACCGGTGCGACAAACGGCACACGGGAACTCACCGAGCTTTGAAGTAAGTCCAGACCTGTACCACAGATCATGATCTTGGTCTTCCCGGTGTTCACTCGGAGTCCCTTCCTCTCCATTGCCTCATTCCAGATCAACAGCCTACTGACACATTCTTCCATGGAGTCCGCGATAATGGCAAGATCATCGGCATAAAGATCCTCCCAGGGCACTCCTGCTCGAAACTCACGTGACAAAGCCTCAAGGACGATGATAAAGAGCAGTGGGCTGAGCACAGAGCCCTGATGCACACCGACCTTCACTTCAAACTCGTCACTGAAACCGTCACCAACCCTTACACGACTCCGTGCATTCTCGTACATACCCTGCACAAGTTTCACTATCCATTCCTTAACATCAAGCTTCCTCAACGCCCACCAAATTACTTGTCGGGGAACTCTGTCGAATGCTTTCTCCAAGTCCACGAATGCTATGTAGAGTCTCTCATTCACTGCCAGGTACTTTTCATGCAACTGACGAACAACAAATGTGGCATCTGTTGTGCCTCGGCCTGGAACAAACCCAAACTGGGATTCATCAATTGCCACTACCTGTCTTATGAGGCTGTCTATTATTCTCTCAATGACCTTCATGGCCTGCTCTGTCAGCTTCAGTCCTCTGTAGTTCCCTCGGTCCAGAGCATCACCCTTCCCCTTGTACAGGCAGACGATGAAGCTCTGCTCCCAGTCAGTTGGGACCTTGCCATCACGGATGATTGCTGTTGTGAGGTCGCGGATAATGCTGGCACCAGCGTCGCCTGCTGCTTTCATCATCCCCACCTCTACACCTGATGGGTCAGGAGCTTTACCAGGATGCATCTTGGCGATGGCCTTCTTTACCATTTCAATGGTGATTGGGATGGGTGGACATTCGAGTGGTGGTTCCTCTGACAGATGACTAGGGTCCCACTCAAACTCTACATTGAGGAGCCTCTTGTAGTGCTCGAACCACGCCTGTTGTTTAGCCTGTTCGTTCAAGGACATCTCCCCAGCATCGTTCCTCACTGGCTTGTCACCGACAACATCCACATTCTCCCTCCTCATCTGGTTGGCAAGTTGGAAGACTTCTGAGGACTTGGGGTCAATGTTCTCATAGACTGCCTTGTCTGCATCTTGTCTTGCATGGTGCACTGTGCGTCTTGCTTCACGCTTGGCTACCAAGTAGGCATCCTTCGTTCCCTTTCCGGCCTTCCATGCTTAAATGCCTGTCTCTTTCTCACTATGATCCCTTCAACCTCATCACTCCACCACCAAGTTTCACGTCGCCATCGGTGTGACCTTGTTGTGCCGCACACCTCCTCGGTTGTCTTCAGTAAACATGTCTTCAACTTGGTCCAGACATCCTCAGCTGTGGAGTCTTCACTTTCAGATGAAAGCATGTGATCTCTGAAGACATCTTTGAAGCGGCTGCGTGTTTCTGGATCCTTTAGTTTCCTCACTTTCAGACGAGGAGAGAACCTGCCTTTCGTCTTCGATGGCAAGCTTTACACTTGCTATTTGTAAAGTAGAACTTGTCCTCAGCGGCCACGAAAAGGTGGTTTAATTATGGGTCTGTAAGGCAGGTGGTATCTTAATGCAGGTCAAAAGTAATGCAGAAAGCTCATATAGGAGCTTTCTGTATTACTTTTGTCCTGCATCATGCAGCCACCTGCTTTTAAAGACTCCTATGTTCAATAAATGAATGGCTGCTTAAAACAAATTTTGCATAACTAGTTGACTAGAGCTTACATTGACTAACACCTCTGCTTTTGATATGTAAACATTAGAACCTGTCTTAAACTGTCATCAAAAGGGGTCTAATTCTGGGTCTGTAAGGCATGTGGTAGCTTAATATAGGAGCTTTCTTTATTAATTTTGACCTGCATTAAGCAAAACCACCTGCTTTTTAAAACTCCAATGTTCAATAGATGAATGGTCGCTTAAGACAGATTATATTGTAATTTACAGTATGGAAGACACTGTCTTACAACAGTGACTACCTTGCTGACTTAATTTACTGGATTTCTGCTGAAGGGCCATGTTCTACTCTCACTGGGGTAGTGTGATAAGTAGCTATGTATTTGCAAATCCCAGTCGGGACATGCTTAGTATGAGAAGCTAGGATGACAGTTACTTTGTGTACAGAGACATATGGGTTAGGGAAATTTCAGATATTGAAAATGACCAGCGGTCAATTTTGGGAATGTAACAATCTTTTAGGAGGCAAAAAATACCGGATTTCGGTTTTAACTGCATCACAGAAAATGCAGGAAACAACAAGAGTCGTTTGTAATGTTGACAATATTAACACTTTACCTGCTATAAATACTTTTTCATGCCTTTGCAAACAGAGTAGACCCAGATCAGATGGTTCCGGAAGCCGTCTGATCAGGATATGCACCGTTTGTTTACGAAATAATATACAATTATGTAGATATAATTCTACATTACTGGGTGGCATTCAATAGATATCAAAACTGAATTATAATGTAAATTCTCTGAAACCTTACACCTGATGCTCGACAGCTGTTGTCCTATTGTTTGCACGCTTGCAGCACATTCGTTATATAACTTAACCCTTTCGCTGCCATTGCCGGATCTGTGATTTACCAATGCAAACAGTTTGGATCCAGATGAGACGTCGAGCAACTCGGCGTCTCATCCGGATCCAAACTGTTTGTTACTGTTACTTTGTTTTTGAAACAAAAATGAATTTTTTTTTTAAAAAAATGAAAATTTGTAGCAGACGACAAAGTTAGCAGACGACAGAGTTTGGCAGCGAAAGGGTTAACAAACCATGTGGATCTAGTAGAGCCATGCAACTCAATTGTTCATTAGGATCCTAACTGTTGGAGACTCAGTGCTTTTTTGTTGAGAAATAAAATATTAACCCTTAATCGTGCTGTAATAATTATTTCTACCAAAACTCTGATCTGATGCATTTGTTTTTTACTTCTGGTTCGTATAAGCGTTTGAGAAACTGTTGGCCAAGTGTCAAACAGCTTAGATCCTGATGAGACGCGGAGTTACTCGGCGTATCATCTGGATCCGAACTGTGAATCAGATCGCGCTTAAATAAAGCATGACAAGAGTTAAGATTTATGGCACATGGCAATAGCGGCAGACAATTATTGAACATGCAAAGTTAATTATTGAAATTTGATGAACTATTCTCTAGTGTCTTCACCAAAGATAGCGGAGCTGGAAACATGATAACGTTGTGGGAGGTCGATTAAGATATCGGGGGAAGGGTTTAAGGTAGTGAGAGAAGGGTTAAGATAGTGAGAGAAGGGTTAAGGTAGTGAGAGAAGGGTTAAGGTAGTGAGAGAAGGGTTAAGGTAGTGAGAGAAGGGTTAAGGTAGTGAGAGAAGGGTTAAGGTAGTGAGAGAAGGGTTAAGGTAGTGAGAGAAGGGTTAAGGTAGTGAGAGAAGGGTTAAGGTAGTGAGAGAAGGGTTTAAGGTAGTGAGAGAAGGGTTAAGGTAGTGAGAGAAGGGTTAAGATAGTGAGAGAAGGGTTAAGGTAGTGAGAGAAGGGTTAAGGTAGTGAGAGAAGGGTTAAGGTAGTGAGAGAAGGGTTAAGGTAGTGAGAGAAGGGTTAAGGTAGTGAGAGAAGGGTTAAGGTAGCGGGAGAATGGTTAAGAATTGGGTTAAGACAGATGACAGCTTAATGCAGGACGAGCATTATACGGTATATATCTGCATTACATTCGTTCTGCATTTAAGTGGCATCTGATTTTAAGACACCCATGTAGCCATGTGTTATTCATTACGTGAGTCACATATATTAAAGAGAGTGTTTGAACTTTTAAACTAATCATTCCTCCTCTAAAATCTATGTTATGACCGCAGTTTAGAATTGTCTCGGAGAGACGATCCTTATAGCATGCTCACAAAGTAAATACAAAGGGAAACTGGTTCTAGTTCCTGCTGCCAAAGAAATACAATATAGGAGTAACGTTATTTTCTAACAGTTTAAAAACGGACCACTTTTCAAATGTAGCGTGATTAAGATAATCACATGTTCTGGATCAAAACTGTTTTACACTCGGAGTGTATGTTGGTAAGTAAGAAACATTGGTACATTTTGCTCGGGTGGCGTGCTATCAATTTCAACACAAAATACTTTCTCTATGATACGCTATCGTTTGCTACACTTCTAATGGATCTGGTTATTTGTTTTCCATTTCTTTATAAATGTAAAATGAATCGGCAAAACACGTGCATTGCATCTTTAGCATGCTGAGCAAATGGTTTTTAAAGCATTTTGTTTTCATATTGAATGCATTTTCAAAACTCAAGCTTTAACCAGTTTGTCTACCGAAATGTAACCATCAATCGCTGATCCATCGGTAGCAGGCTAAAGAACAAATATCGGCCGCCCCGCATAACATGCACCTGTTTCCTCTTATGCTGAAGATTTTAACCCCCGCCTTTACAAGATGGCTGCGCCCATGTTTTGACACAGCACAGACAGACAGACGGCTAGATAGAACTATGTTTTAAGACATATCACCCAGATCTGCGAGAATGCCGGCGTTACAGTTAACAAAGTCTTTGTACTATGAACCGAAAGTGAACTCCAAATTAATAGATGAACTCAGAGGTGACAATTAATCTGCATGATACTCCTGCACGAAATTGCTTTTGACTAAACATGTTAAAGTTTAGTCTGCCGTGCGTTCAGTAAAGAAACGATTAACCGGTTGCCATACGGTTTGTAGATAGCTTTGCCACTAGGCTGTATGCTATTTTTTTTTATCACACATATGTGTGAAACGCTATGAACTATCATGCTGTTGTCTTTACCTATATAGCTATAGTCTACAAACCGTATTGCAACCGGTTTCTTTACTGAATTCACGGCTGATTTAGGATTTAGATGTAATAGCTGTGATATGATTTAGACTTTAAATCCACAGTCTCATGTATGCATATATCTCTGTTCCTTTTTTCTTACTGTTTTTCCTCCCTGGTACATGTACTGGTAGCAACAGCTTGTTGAAACGAGATTGATGGAACACAGTGGGAACACATAATACAGTAGCATATGTATATCCTTTATATCATTAATCATTATCCTATGGAAAAACTAATATCTGCAAAAAAGCAAGATTTACACTACTAGTAATTCTAAAAGCTGTCTTAGGCGGCCATCAAAAAGTGGTCTAACAATGGATCTGTAAGGCAGGTGGTAGCCTAATGCAGGTCAAAATAATGCACAAAGCTCCTATAGAATCTTTCTGCATTACCCTTGCCCTTTATTTAGCCACCACCTGCCTGGATCCTGATGAGATGCTAATTTGCTCTGCATCTCATCTTGGTCCATGCTTTTGTCAAATGATGGTTAGGTTGTGATTGGCTGGATAAGGGTTGAATTTGTTATGATTTTTACAAACATTTTTTTATCCAAATAAGGTATCAAGTTACACTGTAATGTATAGGCTACCTTGATTTTGCTGCAAGAGTGCAAATATTTAAATTTCTGGTAGTGTTTGTGATTTGTTATGTCAGTTTTGTATGATTGTCTATTTTTTCCTTAGGTTTACAAGACTCGGACAGAATTTCCACTGGATTACTCCAACTTTTGACTGCTGAAAATGCAAAAGAACAGATAGAAAAATTGAAAGGGGTATGTCAATCTCTGAAATAAAATGCTTAATGTAAAACTGTATGTACTATACTCCAGACAAAATTGAATTTGCGATAAACACACCCCCTGTACACAAGAATTCATCTCGAATTCTTACTCAAAGAACACCCCATGAGTTTCTTATCATAACAATTTTTATTCTTCATGTAATTCGCCTTGCAGGGTTATTTACTTTGGGTGCCAAGTGTAACATGGTTAAAAAGTTGTGACTCGACTGGAACTCGAACCCAGGGCCTATGGCTTACCATGCCAACACTCTACCTACTGTGCTACCAAGCCACATAGTCTAAGCCTATCAACTGTTTCACCACAATCTCTACCCGGGCTACATAATGAAAATGGAAGGTGGAACATTGTTGCCGTTTAGAAACAGATTAAGAAACAGATCCATCAAATTCCATTAGCAAACAGAGTAGACCTTGACCAGATGGCTCCTATAGGAGCCTTCTAATCTAGGTGTTTTTATGAGGTACAGGGTTAAGTAAAAAGAGCAGATGTTGATCAAATGGATGCTTCAGGAACCATCTGATGTTGGTCTACTCTGTTTACAAAGGTATCTAAAGCATTTCTACAACAAACAAGGTGTTAACTGTTAACCCTTTACTCTTCTATGCCTTTGCAAACAGAGTAGACCCAGATCAGATGGCTCCTGTAGGAGCTGTCTGATAAAAGTCTTTTCCGTTTGCTTATGAAATAAGATATGATTCTACAGTTTCTACTATGGCCAAAATATCCTGTGTTGTTTGCCATTATAAAAATGAATCTAACTAATATTCATGGTGTCATTATTTCTTAGTTTGGATCCAGTTGAAAAACTTAGCATTTTATTAGGATCTGAATTATTTAATAAATACACCTTTCTATGCCTTTTCAGACAGTAGACCCAGATCTGATGGCTCCTGTAGAAGCCCTCTGATCAGGGTCTGTTGTGTTTGCTTATGATATAATATAGATATGATTCTACAGTTTCTTCCATGCCCAAACATTCCTATGTATATGTGCTATTAATATTATAACATTTAACCTCATTAATATTTATGATGTCATTATTTCTTGCATGAATATTTATGGAGTAAAAGGGTTAACCCTGTGATTGTATTTTTGAAAATTGAAGAAACAATTTTGGAGTTGCTCATTGTTAAATATGTAGTGGCAATGGCTTTTCACCAAGTTTGTGACATATTTTTCGCTCACCAGAGCACTTTTGTGCTCAGGGTGAGCTTTTGTGATCGCCTGATGTCTGTCGTCCGTCGACGTGCGTTGTCAGTCGTCGGGCATCAACAACTTCAACCTTTAATAATCTTCTCCTCTGAATCTACAGGGTTCTCAGCTTTTATCTTTAGTACATAGCATCATCTGTAGGTCCTCTACAAAAGTGATATAAATTATGCCCCTGATGTCAAAATTGGCCCCGCCCCAGGGGTGTCTTGTTTTCTACAGAAACATATAGTAAAACTTTGAAAATCTTCTCCTCTGAAACTGGAAGGATCTCAGCTTTCATATTTGGCACATAGCATCATGTTTAGGTCCTCTACAAAAGTCATATAAATTTAATTATGCCCCTGCGGTCAAAATTGGCCCCGCCCCAGGGGTGTTCAGTTTTCAATAGAAACATATAGTGAAAACTTTGAAATTCTTCTCTTCTGAAACTAGAAGGTTTTCAGCTTTCATATTTGGCACATAGCTTCAACTTCAGGTCTTCTACAAAATTTATATAAAGTATGCCCCATGGGTCAAAATTGGTCCCACCACAGGGATGGCCAGTTTTTTTGTAGCTGACTGCTTAAACAGCCCATGGGATCACTAGTTATGCATAGGAAAAACTTTAAAAATATTCTTGTCAGAAACTACATGTCCCAGAGCTTAGATATTTGGTGTATAGATTTACTTAGCATACCTAGAGATTAATTTGTTATACATGTAATAACACTTGGACACAGGAATCTTTGGCTATGCCAGAAACAGTAGAATCATATCTATATTATATCATAAGCAAACAGAGCAGACCCTGATCAGACGGCTCATATAGGAGCCATCTGATCTTGGTCTACTCTGTTTGCAAAGGAGTAGAGAGGCATATTTATGGAGGAAAGGGTTAATACTTTCCCTCAAGTAAATGACTCTCCGTACCCTTGCAAACAGAGCTGTCCCAGACCAGATGGCTCCTTTAGGATCCTTCTGATGAAGGTCTGCTCTATTTGCTTGTGGTATAATATAGACCAGATTCTACAACTTCTGCCAGAGTAAAAATGTCCTATGTTCATATGACATTGTAAAAATTAATCTAATTAATACTCATGATGTCATTATTTCTTACATGAATATTCAACAGATAAAGGGTTAAAATAAAGGTTTAGATTCTGTATTTGTAATGAAGATACTGCTTTGTGTTTACATTATTTGCAAGGTATAAATGTCCTATGGAGCAAATGCTCTTTTTACCGCAATGGTTTCAATACTACAGAATTCTAACATTTTCCTTTTCTCTAATAAATGCTCATTTTTGGTAAATTTATTAAAAGAGGTTGGGTCTAAAAATAACCTATAGAGGAAAGGGCTAAAAGGTTTATTTTGATAAACCTTTTCATGAAACTATAACAACAACTATCACACAGCACTGAAAGGATTATGTTAGTTATTTTGCAATATACAAAGCAATAGATAATGGTGCAAATACTCAAATACTAAAATCTTCATTTTTCCACTAAACCCAATGTTGTGACCACTCACAATTTAGAATCATCTCTTCGAGACGATTCTAAAGAGTGGTCACAACATTGAGTTTGGTGGAGAAATGAAGGAGTTTTTCTTGAAACTGTTTTAACGCATTCCCTCATATTGAAGCCTTTGGCGCCTCTGTAAATGTCCTTAGGAGCAAATGCCCTATCACAATGGTTTCAATACTAAACATTTCAAAAATGTTCCTTTTCCCTAGTAAATGCACTTTTCGGTAGATTAATTCAAAGAGGTTGGATGTAAAAATAGCCTATGAGGAAATGGGTTAATATACGCATCTTATCTGGACCCCACAGTATAGCATACACTATTTTTACAGGTTGTAAAGGAGATCCAGAGACTAATTCAAGGAAACAATAAAACGGATGACAAGGAGTTGCTGTTTTTGAAATATTTGGTTCACTTGTTTTTCATCAGTACTACCAAGAATCCAACACGGAGGGTTATTATTAGGTAAGAATTATGTCAAATATACATACCGGTACAAGTCTGGATCATTTTGAAATTGCCCCATCTAAGTCGTTGCCATTGCATGTATGCAATTTACTTTTGATGATTTAAAATCTCGGATGATTTTGAAAGTGGGTTATGTGGGGTCAAAAACTAGGTTACTAAGCCAAACAGTAGAAAAACCTTGTGACCACTCTAGTGGGGGTATTCAATCTCCTTTATTGATAATTCTAGTTAGTAAACAGCTAACATTTCATGGTGTCTACAATACTTGTAATGTGTAAGGGGGCAAAAATTGAAGAGGGCAACATCCGCCCCGTCAAAAATACCAGGGTGGGCATATGTCCACCAAGCCAAAACAGTAGGGCAAATATCCGCCCAAGCCTAAATAGGTGGGGGGTGGGGCAAAGGTCAGTGGGGCAATGTCCTGTAATCATATATCATACCATAAGCAAACAGAGCAGATCCTTATTAGATAGTTCCCACAGGAGCCATCTGCCATCTGGAGCACATGCTCTATTTATCACAATGGTTTCAAATCTACACAATTCTAAAATTGACCTTTTTTCTAATTAATACTTCTTTTTGGTACATATATATTCATTCAGAGAGGTTGGATCGAAAAAAAAGTTTATGAGGTAATAGGTTAAAAGAGTTAAATGTCCCATCATAATGCAGCTTTGATGTTAGCTTGTTTGGTTTTGTGCAAAACTGTCAGTTGTAAGTTTAGTACACTTGGATTTGTCTGTAACGTCAGCAGTGTCAGCTCCATTAACCCATTCCCGCATAGGCTATTTTTAGATCTAACTTTTGGAACAAATCTACAGAAAATGAGCATTAACTACTAAAAAGGAAAATTTTAGAATTGTTTAGTGTTCTAAATGCTCTATTTATCACAATGGTTTCACAAAGTGACTTTTACAGAGTCGTCATAAGTCGTCAATATGAGGGAATGGGTTAATCTGTATACACTGTGTTTTGCATTACAAGGAAAAAGCTGTACGACTAGCCCATAGTCCTTTTATGGAGATTGACAGAATTATTTCCCATTCCTGCTGACAAATGTCTTAGTTTGTCATTTTATCTGTGTCATTTTATCTGCTGTCTTGACGGTCAACGTTTGAAATCATGAAGTAAGTGCATTGATGGTATGTGGACATGTTTTGGACTTGCTGAATGTTAAACTATATCCCTTTGATTGCAGGAAATGAGTGTACTGGTACAGTGAAACCTCTCTATAATGGCCACTAAATTAAGTTAATTAGTTGATATTTAGGGCAGGTAGCCACTTAAAGCAAGGTGAAAGTAAAACAGAACGCTCCTATAGGAGCGTTCTGTTTTACTTTCACCTTGCTTTAAGCAGCCACCTGCCTTTAACACAAAATACTTGATGTAATTTAGTGGTTGTTATAGAGAGGTTTTACTGTACTTGCAAACAATGTAGACCTAGAACAGAGACTCAAGAGGAGCCCTCTATTTATCATTCACCACTGTTTATCATTCAAAGTCCTCTCACATATTATATTCCTTTTCAAATTGAATGAACTTGATAGTTAACCTTTTCCCTCATGTAAATATATTTTCACGCATTTGTAAACAGAGTAGACCCAGTGTCTGCTCTGTTTGCTTATGGAATTTGAAAGATATGTTTCTTTACTTTCTAAAAATGGCAACAATATTCTACACCCAATATTTTGTTGGAACTATTTTTTCCATAAATCTTCAGTAGGTGTTGGAATTGGGAATAAATGTAAAACAGAGAAAGAGTTAAACAATGACAACATTCAGCATTCAAATGATTGTTTTCAGTTTTAGAAGATCACTTTGATGTTTGATTTGTCAGCTGTAATATGTATATGGTACAAATATGTATGTTGCACATATCAGCTCTTTATTTGGGATCCAACTCACAGTGTTATTCAGTTGTGCCTAATGTTGTTATTGTATTTTTCAGTTCATTTCAAGGTTTTCCAGAAATTGTCCAGTCATCTGTGATTGGTCCAGCAATCGAAAAATCTCTGAGGCAGCTGTTTGAAGCACCAATCAAGAAGGCTGTTACAAATCAGTCAGTGTCATTGGAAGAATGTTTGGATCAGCGACATAATGTTGAAACAATAACAGCGCTGATAGAAAACTTCCAGCTTGGTATGCTATCTATCTCTTCTATGTCATTTTACTCGATGTAATAATGACATTATGAATACAGTAAAACCTCTCTATAATGGCCACTAAATTGTGTTAATTAGCTGGTATTTAGGGCAGGTGGCTGCTTAAAGCTAGGTGAAAGTGAAACAGAACGCTCCTATAGGAGCGTTCTGTTTTACTTTCACCTTGCTTTAAGCAACCACCTGCCTTTAACACAAAATACTTTATGTAATTTAGTGGTCGTTATAGAGAGGTTTTACTGTATATATTAATTGAAATATAATTCCTCAAGCAAACAGAGTAGAGACTCTTCTTCATGAGCCATCTTATCTGATATGAAAAAGGGTCTGTATCAGTATCAGGTAAAGGTTCAGGCTTGGCTCTGTATGCTTCTGTAAGAAAAATAGACCTGACTCTACAATTTTTAGAGATACCGAACATTTTTGTGTACGTGCTGCTATGCACTACTACAAAAATTGAGCTAATAGATATTCATGATGTCATTATTTCTTACATCAAAATTCATGGATATGTTGATGTAGCTTTTAATAATCAAATTTCTTACACTGTTTTACTATCATAAGGGCCACAGTTTTAATCAAGGATAATAGGCATATAATTATGCACTTACGGGTCATTAAAAAAACACACAAACATTTACCAAATATGTGAGTGTTAACCCTTTACTCCATGGACATGCCTTCAACACATTTGCAAAGAGAGTTACTAAGACCCGGGTCAGATGACTCCTGTATTATCAGTACCTATCTTTAATAACAAAAGTAATGACTCTTTAAATGAGTAAATAAATTAGCTGAAAATTTATTATGGCATATAAACACAGGAATTTTTAGCCATGGCGGAAACTGCAGAATCAGATCTATATTATTTTCATTGGCAAACAGAGCGGATCCTCATCAGATAGTTCCTAAAGAAGCAATCTAATATGTGTCGACCCTGTTTTCAAAGATTTTTGTATCTTTAGAGTTTTGTGTTAATTCTATTTCTTGTTTCAGGTGAGCGGTGTGTGTCAAATCTGTGTCTGGAGACCCTGTCCTACCTGAGCACACTGCAGAAGCTGTTCTTTGACATGTATGGGTAAGTATCAGGTTGGAACAAACCAAAAACATGTTGGTTTAACCCTTTCCTTGTTCTATGTTTATTCCAAATGTCAGTACCTAATGAATATTAACTAACAAAATCGTTATAAAGAAATATGGGGGTTGAACATTGTAGGCATTTTAGAAAGCAAAGAAACAGATCTATCAAATTCTATTAGCAAACAGAGCAGACCCTGATCAGACGGCTCCACTAGGAGCCGTCTGATCTGGGTCTCCTCTGTTTGCAAATGCGTGAAAACATGTTTATATGAGGGAAAGGGTTAACCCTTTACAGTAAAACCACACTTCTCATTCTAGTAGAGAAGAATTTAGATACTTTTAGGTAGGTGGCTGTTTAATATACGTTGAAAGTCATGCAGAAAGCTCCTAGATGAGCAACTGATAGGAAATGGCACTATATTTAATTTAATTTGCAGTTGAAATACATGTAGTATATCATACTGGCTGAAAAAAATGGCTACATCTAGATGCAATTTTTCGCAAAGAGCAGAGGGCGTAATGTAAGATACGCATACTGCTTAGCATTAGCACATCAGAAATTAAAGCTGACTTGGACAAAGTGTATGGGGACATTGCGCTTCCATACCATACTATTGCCCAATGGGTATTTCTCTCTTTATAGACCGAAGAATCAGCACCAAAGATGAGGCTTGTTTTGGTGCCTGCTGTTTCTGACAAAGACATAGATGCTGCGAAAGTAATAATTGAGAAAGATGCTCTGACAGTCAAGCAGATAGGAGAAATATCAGGCCTTAGCCCATTCCTTCATAGACTATTTATAGACCCGACCTCTTTGAATAAATCTACCCAAAAGGAGCATTTACTAGAGAAAGATAAAATGTTAGAATTGTATAGTATTGAAACCATTGTGATAAATAAAGCATTTGCTCCTATGGAGTGAATGCTTTATTTATCACAATGGTTTCAAGAGGTGACTATTACAAAAGCGTAGAAAGACGTATTTATGGAGGAAAGGGTTAATTTATCAGTTTTTTTCTGATTTTAAAAGCTAAACCTGTGTAAGGTTTGTTCCCCATGGATACAGCATTTGTTAACCTCTGAGCAAAAGAGGGGGATGGTAAAAAAAAAAATCCGCGCTGCTTGTCAAATATAAAAATAAAGATGCTAGATGTATCAGAGAAATTGTAACAGATGATGTGACATGGCTGTACTTTTTGAGCCTGACAATGAAGAAAATAATAAAATGCGGGTGGGTGAAAATAATGACAGGCCTGCTATTGCTCAGTGGAGCAGAAGTGTCAGGCAGGTTATATATGCCCTGTTATTTGACTCAGATTGAATTGTGGCTCAAGTCCTTGTCCCTGGACACAGTAGTCACAGTATCACACCATTTTGATAGCATTTGCTACCCAATTCTAAAAAATTTCTTTTCTCTATTAAATACTCCTTTTTGGTACATTTATTCAAAGAGGTTGGATCTAAAAATAGCCTATTAGGGAATGGTTTAAATGAAAGTCATTTCCTCCTTTATTCATAAGTTCGTGATTGTAGAGTCTTAGTCACTCTGGTTTTCATTTCACGACTACAATCCTATTTGTGTTCTTTGTTTGGTTTCTAACAGGCCACATCTGTCACCAGTCCAGCAGAATGAGGTCATGCACCACTGTTTAGAAACTGTTAAGCTTGCTAACAGGGTATGTCAAAGATCTTCTGTCACCATGGAAACAAGGCTGCAGGAAGCTGTCACCAGGCAGGAGTACACTGAAACTGCTGCTATCTTCATACAAACTGATATGAAAATATTGCAAAAAGGTATATGTAATTTGCTGCAGTTATTTAAAATTGATTGAAGTTGATTAATCGTCAACAACCAACAAACAAAACACAACTTACTTTGCTTATCCTGTGACACCATTTTATACACCCATCTTCAGGTGGGATGATTATGTTTTCCCCAACAGTGGGCAGATGTCCTGTAAAGTTGTCCTACATTTAACTTGAGAAACTTTTCCTTAATCTTCACCCAACCCGGATGTAATGTCCATGGTCATAATTTCTCTGTCAGTATTAATAAACAGGGTCCATGCTTATAAAACTTTTAGTTGAGTCTGAGTTCGTTCTCAAGTTTTTGATTGGTCAGATTTGAGCCTCTGGCTCAAATCTGACCAATCAAAAGCTTGAGAACTCAAATCTGACCAATCAAAAGCTTGAGAACAAAACTCAGACTCAACTAAAAGCTTTATAAGCATGGACCCAAATATATTGCTTCAGTCACTTTGTAGTTATAGCCATTTGTTTGCGAACATTTTGTTGTGGAGATGTGCCATGGATAGGTGTTTATCATGTCAGTTTGACAGTTTTGTTAGGGATTGTCATGAGTTTTTGTTTTTTTCACTGATGATGTGTGTTTTAGATTGTATTTGTTATCAGGACTTCACTTTAATAGATCAAAGGTCATACCTTATTTTGTATTTGATTAGAGTTCTATTCCAGCCCATTAAAAAGCATTACCATTTGCCTGTGGTGTTGTCCATCATTAATGGCCCCCTCATTGTATTCACGTCAACATAGTTGCTACAATGGCGGTTTAATGTACAGTGCTCCCTCTCTACAATGACACCCTTAAGGATACTAAGGTTGTATGTGTTGTTCAGAGGGAGTTGTTATAGGGAGGGAAAATCAAACATAATTAGCTTGTTTTCAGATCACCAGATAAGGTGTATTTCGAGAACTAAAACCGTTATGCCTCTATCAAACCCTATGTTGTGACCACTCTTTAGAATCGTCACAAAGTGACGATTCTAAAGAGTGGTCACAACATAGAGTTTGATGGAGGCATAAATAAAATACGATGGAAAATTTTTCTGGAGCCTTGTTGTTTCGGAAACACTGACATGCATTGTTGTAAGGAGGGAATTGTTATTGACAGGGCCGTTGTAGGGAGGGAGCACTGTATGTACATACATGTGTCGGTGTGTCCAACTGATTTGTACGGCCTTGACCAATTTCTATTTTGTACGAGCAGAATTCAGTTTAATTCTGCAAACATGTTAACCCTTATTAATATATTAGAAATAATTATGAATATTGATTAGATGGATATTGGTAATGGTATCATCAACAAAAGAATTGTTGTAGAAACTGGGCAGATTTATATACATTTCATAAGCACAGAGTAGACCCTGATCTGATGCCTCCAACAGGAGCCAACTGATCTGGGTTTACTCTGTTTGCAAAAGCATCTAAAGAGGTCTTTATGAGGTAAAGTATTAATCATGTGTAGACACTAGCATCATCAGTTTTTGAATTGTATCTTTTCTTTTTTTTTTTCTTACAATGGATTGTGTTTGGGTTTTAACCCTTTTGATTAATTGTAATAATAGCACATGGACACAAGAAGTTATGGCCCTGGCAGAAACTGTAGAATCATATCTACATGTTATATTTTAAGCAAACAGAGTAGCCCTTAATCAGATGGTTCCTATAGGAACAGTCTGATCTGGATCTACTCTGTTTACAAAGACATAGAAAGGCGTATTTTCGCAATTATCTCCCTTTCTGATTTTTGTTATATGGAATGTCTGCATTATAGCTCAAAATACTGCTTGTTGGCGTCAAGTCATTCTTGTTTGTTTCTTTGAACAGTATCCTATATATATATACTGGTGTTTGTTATACCCCCCTTTTGAAAAAATGGGGGTATATTGCTTTGCACATGTCGGTCGGTCGGTCTGTCGGTCGGTCGGTCGGTCGGTCGGTCGGTCGGTCGGTCGGTAGATCGATGGTTTCCGAATGATAACTAATAAACGACTTGGCCTAGAATCTTCAAACTTGCTGTGGTGGTTGGTCATGACAAGTAGATGACCCCTATTGTATTTGAGGTCACTAGGTCAAAGGTCAAGGTCACCATGACCTAAAATGGTAAAATAGTTTCCGATCA
Source organism: Azorinus chamasolen (assembly GCA_963576725.1). Lineage (NCBI taxonomy): Eukaryota > Metazoa > Mollusca > Bivalvia > Cardiida > Solecurtidae > Azorinus > Azorinus chamasolen. The sequence continues at coordinate 72,246,563 of OY755240.1, read as the reverse complement.
ATAACTGCTCAAGGGTTTGGCTTGGGATCTTCAAACTTGCTGTGGTGGTTAGTCATGACCACTAGATGACCCCTATTTATTTTGAGGTCACTAGGTCAAAGGTCAAGGTCACCATGACCTTAAATGGTTAAATGGTTTCCGATCAATAACTGCTCAAGGATTTAGCTTAGAATCTTCAAACTTGCTGTGGTAGTTGGTCATGACCACTGGATGGCCACAATTGATTTTGAGGTCACTAGGTCAAAGGTCAAGGTCACCATGACCTTAACTGGTAAAATGGTTTCTGATCAATAACTGCTCAAGGGTTTGGCTTAGGATCTTCAAATTTGCTTAGGTGGTTGGTCATGACAACTAGATGAGTCCTATAGTTTTTTAGGTCACTAGGTCAAAGGTCAAGGTCACCATGACCTTAAAGGGTGAAATGGTTTGCGATCAATAACTGCTCAAGGGTTTGGCCTAGGATCTTCAAATTTGCTGTGGTGGTTGGTAATGACCACTAGATTACCCTTATGGTTTTTTAGGTCACTAGGTCAAAGGTCAAGGTCACCATGCTCTTAACTGGTCAAATGGTTTCCAATCAATAACTGCTCAAGGGTTTGGCTTAGAATCTTCAAACTTGCTGCGGTAGTTGGTCATGACAACTGGATGACCCCTATTGTATTTGAGGTCACTAGGTCAAAGGTCAAGGTCACCATGACCTTAACTTGTAAAATGGTTTCTGATCAATAACTACTCAAGGGTTTGGCTTAGGATCTTCAAATTTGCTTAGGTGGTTGGTCATGACAACTAGATGAGCCCTATTGTTTTTTAGGTCACTAGGTCAAAGGTCAAGGTCACCATGACCTTAACTGGTGAAATGGTTTGCGATCAATAACTGCTCAAGGGTTTGGCTTAGGATCTTCAAACTTGCTGTTGTGGTTGGTCATGACCAGTAGATAACCCTTATTACTTTTGAGGTCACTAGGTCAAAGGTCAAGGTCACCATGACCTTAACTGGTGAAATGGTTTGCGATCAATAACTGCTTAAGGGTTTGGCTTAGGATCTTCAAACTTGCTGTGGTGGTTGGTCATGACAACTAGATGACCCCTATTGATTTTGAGGTCACTAGGTCAAAGATCAAGGTCATCATGACCTTAACTGATGAAATGGTTTCCAATTAACAACTGCTCAATGGTTTGGTTCGGGATCTTCAAACTTGCTGTGGTAGTTGGTCGTGACCACTAGATGACCCCTATAGTTGTTGAGGTCACTAGGTCAAAGGTCAAGGTCACCATGACCTTAATATGTGAAATGTTTTCAGATCAATAAATGATCAGTGGTTTGGCTTAGGATCTTCAAAGTTGCTGTGGTGATTAGTCATGACCGCTAGATGACCTCTATAGTTGAGGTCACTAGATCAAAGGTAAGGGGGTCTGGGGGGGGGGGGTATACATGTTTTACAAACATCTCTTGTTTTTACTTTATTTAACAGAGGAGTTCTTGTTAGACTGTAAGACGACCAGCGGTATGAACATTTGCCTGCTGCTGAAGTACACCAGTGTAGGCAACCACATGCTCCCCTTTGTAAGTTCATGTGTCATAAGAAATAAAGGCACTTAAACATTTGCTGGAAGTGTGGACTATGGGAGGTGCTATGTTTGAGCGTGAACTCTTATCTTGGGGTATTATGTTTGTAGTGGTATCAAACAAACAGCTGACGAGTAACTTTCAATCGGGCTGAACCAGGACATTGTTATAATATAGTGACTGTTTGTTATACACTCTTTGTAAATGATTCAAGGCTGTTTATTATTTGCTGAAAAAAAGCATTTAGTAGAAAAAGGGGAGTTTTTAAAGGCCCGTCTTCAGACGGAACATATTATATGAAACCCTGCGGCGGGCAGTCGGGTGGGCTTCTCGATTCGTTTCCGGACGATAACTTAAGTTCTGTTTATGTGCATTGATATCGATATCGGCAGGAACCCTATTGATTATGGGCTTTTCCAGACTTAGGTCAAGGTCACTACTTCTAAAAATAGATTGTTTTTCAGTAGTATTTTTCCGTTTCTGGACAATAACTTCAGTTCTGTGTGCCTGATCTTCATGAAACTCCACATGCGCATTGATATCAGTGAGGGCAGGAACCCTATTGAATATGGGCTTTGCCCGACCAAGGTCAAGGTCATTTGTTTTCTTAAAATAGATTGTTTTTCTGTAGAATTTTCCTGTTTCCAGACGATAACTTTAGTTTTGTATGTCAGATCTTCATGAAACTTCAAATGTGCATTGATATCAATGAGGGCGAGAAACCTATTGAATATGGGTTTTGCCCAACCAAGGTCAAGCTCACTTTTCCTAACAATAGATTGTTTTTCAGTAGTATTTTTCCGTTTCCAGACGATAACTTTAGTTCTGTATGCCCGATCTTCATGAAACTCCACCTGTGCATTGATATCAGTAAGGACATGAACCCTATTGAATATGGGCTTTGCCCGACCAAGGTCAAGGTCATTTGTTTTCTAAAAATAGATTGTTTTCTGTAGAATTTTCCCGTTTCCAGACGATAACTTTAGTTTTGTATGTCTAATCTTCATGAAACTTCACATGTGCATTGATATCAATGAGGACAGGAACTATATTGAATATGGGCTTTACCAAACTAAGGTTAAAATCACTTTTCTTAAAAATATTTTTTTTTCAGTCGTATTTTTCTGTTTCCTGACAATAACTTTAGTTCTGTATGCCCGATCTTCAAGAAACTCCACATGTGCATTGATGAATTTTATAAAGGCGATGATCACAGGATATTTTGGCTTAGGCAGAAACTCTAGAATTAGATCTATATTATACCATAGGAAAACAGTGCAGACCCTGATAAATATTCATGATGTCATTATTTCTTACATGAATATTCATGGAGGAAAGGGTTAATCTCATTTCAATAATGGGCTTATTCACTGCAAGGATGTATAGTAAACCCCCTCTAAACTGGAATTATAGAAAAGAAGAATTTAGATACTTTTAGGCAGGTGGCTGCTTAATGCAGGGTGAAAGTCATGCAGAAAGCTCATCTAGAAACTTTTTGCATGGCTTACACCCTGCATTAAGCTGCCACCTGTTCCAAAGACCGATATTTATTGTAAATTTAACGTCTTGTTTAGAGGGGTTGTACTGTACATTCATTGATATTAAAGGCATACTGATAGTTATTAGCTCGTCTGTTTTGAAGAAATCACGAGGTATTGTCGTAACTCTGGCGTCCGTGTTGTCGTCTGAAATCTTAACATTGACCATAACTTCTACAATTTTTCATTTACAACCTTCATTTTTGGTATGCATGTTCATCTTTACAATGACTATAGACGAGCGTTGGCACCCACTTGTGGTGCTCTTGTTATATAAATCCAGTAACTTTAATACAATGACACATGTTATCAAAGTTAGCCTTTTCCTTGTTGAAAATTCATGTATGAAAAAATGACATCATGAATATTTATTAGTTGAATATTTGTAATGGCATATGTACACAGGAGTATTTGGTTAAAGATTGAATTACATTTTGGTTGTGTTCATCGATGTATAAATCCAGACCTGATCACACACAACTTGCATGAATTCCGAAGGAATTCATGTAAAAAGTTGTGTGTGATCAGGTCTGGATTTATACATCGATGAACACAACCAAAATGTAATTCAATCTTTATAATTCCACCCATTCGTCCTTTTAAAAAGTGTTGCCTGTAGACATAAAAACAAATTTGACATTGGCTATTTAAAGTGCCGTGCGTAGCAATTCAATCAATACACATTCTAACAACTATGTCGCTTTGTGTACTGTATCCTACATCATAGATGACGTATCATAGCTGTTCTCAACTATTTGACCTAGTTGCAACAAATTGAAGTTAATCATTCGCTTGCTATTCGCGTCAATATACCTACCTGTAAATAGTGAAGACCCAGATGAGACAGCTCCTACAGGAGCTGTCTCATCAGGGTCTGCACTATTTACAAGTTGATTGTGCAACCAGTGCACTCCACAGCAGTGATTGCACAGCGAAGTGCTTGTACACAGTGAATATATGTAATTATACAACAGGGCATGGGTAAAGAACGAGAAATGTATTTTAAAATTCAGCAAGAGAAGGGTTAACAATAACTAAAAAGCAATAAACAGAATTATTTCGACACATGTCCTACCTTACTACTTTGTCATATTTCCTCTTAATCGATTAACTTACATAATCCTCCTTGGAATCGATCTGTATTATAAGCTCTGAACATAGACCAGTGGAATACGTGTCCAGATCATCAAAATCTCTTGAACAAATCCTTTTTATTTTCAATATTTAAAAGGCACTCTACATGAAAGTTTACGTTTGATATACAGTCAAGTATTCTCAATTATGTTCAAATCCCGGTGACTGTGCAGGCCAAGAATTGGACCTAAAATGTTATTTCTAGCCTGGTAAACAGCTATCCTACCAGTACGTTGTCGTCCTGAAATAACTGATTTCACGGGGAGGTATCTTGTTATTACTGGCAGAGTGGCCATGCCACTTTGACACTAAGTTTGGTCTGTAGCCCTCTCTTTGTTTTCTCCAAATCAACACAGTTATCACTGCCGATCAACACTTTACTTCCATCCGAAAAATAAACAGTTAATCCCACCTCCCAGAAGTTCACCTCGTCCTTTTCTCTCTACACCATGCGAGCCGCCTGGCTCTGCTGGCTCTGCTGGCTCTTGATATTAATACAATTACAATCACTTGCATTTTACCATAAGTTTCACTCTTAACACTTAAATTTCAAAATACGCGCTCCACAAAACTTCAAAACAACATTTTCTCCCAATAATTTCACGTCAACATGGTTTCAAGGAATTTGTCTATAAATAGAACTTCATGCATAGTAAAAAGAAGTAGTTCCATAGTGTATCGGCTACTGGTTACCGACTTCATGTAAATCATGGAGCAACGACAGAGAACCAGCTCTTTACATTCATTGAGAAATGAATGTCAAATTTCAACCAATCAGATTCGGCGATTTTGTGTAAACGTCACTGAATTGGAATTATTTTTGTATGAAACTGTAGTCTGATCTGTTATAATTTCATACCCAAACAGAACAGACCCTAATCCGATGGCTCATGTCTAATCTGGTTACATGTATACTCTGTTTGCAAAGGCGTGTTATCATGCTTATTTTCATATTTCACTTTGCATACATTTTCATACAATGAATGCAAATACACATACATTAGATACAACATGTAATGGGAACTCATTTTGTCTCAACTCAGTAAATTGATTTTAAAAAATTAGCATTTAATGTCTCTGCCTGATTAGATATGTATGCAAATCAGTAAATGAATTGCTACAATTATATGATCTAAATTTCAGCTTGCCAAGATTGTATTCCAACACATTGATTGGTTCTGTCAGGCATGTGATAACATACCTCTTCCTTGCTGGCTGACAAGAATTAATATCGACCAATTAGGTAGCAGCAGACTTTCTAGCTCCTCCTACCTGTGTCTGTGCTACAGTATTCTTACCATGGTTTCCATGGAGCTACTGCTACAACTGGTAGATAATAGATGTATCCTCCTTGATGTACTGCTACCTGAGTTTCTCTGTCTGACTAAAAGGTAAACCTCCGCGATATTTGCTCTTCACTATATTTACCTTTTCCTTCATATAAACACTTTTTCACACCCTTGCAAACAGTCAGTTTGTTTGTATCTGGTGTTTTATGTCGCTTTAAGAGTATTTCAGTTAAATTGCGATGTTCTGCTAATTTCCAGAAGTTTCTCTGTGCATGGAACAGATTGTATTGTTCCATGCACAGAAGAACACGTAGATAGAAATACTTACCTAGCGCAAGCCAGCTGGAAAGCTTCCTCACAAGAAATATTCAAATGCCTGGGTTGGGATTCGTTCCACAGTGGTAAGAGCCTAAGTGATGTCAGTTGAAGACCATAACCACTTGGTCAGGGAGGCATCCTTTGAAAACAGAGAAAACCCAGGGTAGAGGAGCCCTCCGATCAGGGTCTGCTCTGTTTGCTTATGAAATTATATACATGTAGAGATCTGATTCTTGTCTACGCTAAAAATTCCCATCATAATTTGACCATACAAAAATTAAGAATATATATTTTCTTTAAATGGTCAATTCGTGCATAAATATTTACTAGAGAATTGCTAAACCATTCTGTCACAGACCAAAATCTCGGCTTATAGTTTGGCGAAAACTGGTTTGGTGGGCAGGCGGTTGGTCGGCGGGTGGCTAGGCGGGCAGCGTGCCATCGTAAAAAGAACTTTAACAAAATATTTACTAGAGCATTGCTAAACCATTCTCTCACAGACCAAAATCTCGGCTTATAGTTTGGCGAAAACTGGTTTGGTGGGCAGGCGGTTGGTCGGCGGGTGGCTAGGCGGGCAGCGTGCCATCGTAAAAAGAACTTTAACATTGCTTATGACTTCTGAATTACTTAAGCTAGACCATTCATATTTGGTATGCAGGTAGCTTGGATGAAGGCCTTTTACTTGATATAAGGATACATGAAATTAGGTCAAGGTCACTATTTACAAAACTTTGCCATTTTTAACAAACTTTAACATTGCTATAACTACTGAACTACAAATGCTAGGTAATTAACCTTTGGTATACAGATAGCTTGGGTGAAGGCCTTTCACTTGATACAAGGAAACATGAAATCAGGTCAAGGTCATTTTTTCCAAAACTTTGCCGTCATGAACAAAACTTTAACATCGCTTATAACTTCTGAATTACTTAAGCTAGACCATTCATATTTGGTATGCAGATAGCTTGGGTGAAGGCCTTTCATTTGGTACAAGGATACATGAAATCAGGTCAAGGTCAAGGTCACTATTTCCAAAAATTTGCCATCATTAACAATACTTTAACATAACTTATAACTTCTAAACTACAAATGCTAGGCAATTCATATTTGGTATACATATAGTTTCGGTAAAGGCCTTTCACTTGATACAAGGATACATGAAATCAGGTCAAGGTCACTATTTCCAAAATTTTTGCCGTCATTAACAAAACTTTAATATTGCTTATAACTTCTTAATAGCTTAAGCTAGACTATTCATATTTGGTATGGCAATAGGTTGAATGAAGGCCTTTCACTTGATACATGGTTACGTGAAATCATGTCAAGGTCAAGGTCACTATTTTGAAAACTTTGCCATTTTTAACGAACTTTAACATTGCTATAACTTCTGAACTACAAATGCTAGGCAATTCATCTTTGGTATACAAATGACTTTGGTAAAGGCCTTTCAGTTGAAATAAAGATATTTGAAATTAGGTCAAGGTCAAGGTCACTATTTAGACAAGTTGGCCATCATTGAAAAACTGCTGAATCTCATATGTTAGACAATTCATATATGATATCCAGGGAGATAACTTTGGTGAAGGCCTTTCAGTTGATACAAGGATACATGAAATTGGGACAAAGTCAAGGTCGCTATTTTGAAAACTTGACTGTTTTTAACAAACTTTATCATTTTGCTATAGCTTCTGATCCAAGAGTGCTATGGATGACATAAAGATACCTGAAATCAGGTCAAGGTCACTATTTTGAAACATTGGCTGTCGTTAAAATGTTGTTATAACTTCTGAACAACATGAGTTAGAAATTTATCTTTGGTATGCAGATAGCATGGGTGAAGGCCTTTCAGTTGATACAAGGATACATGAAATTGGGTCAAGGTCAACACAAAAAAAATCCGGCTTTAATGCGGTTTCCGCATTTTTTGCTTGTTATTATTGTTGGTAGTCTTATAGACATGTGTCAACATATTGCATGAAAATTAGTTGTCAATACTAGGTATGATTGATAGAAACCAGTTACCTGGTGAATATTCCTTCAAGAAATTTGCCATTACAGAAACTGTAGAATCAAATCTATATTATTTCAGGGGCAAGCAGAGCCATGATCAGACAGCCCCCACATGAACTGTCTGATTTGGGTCTACTCTGTTTGCAAAGACAAAAAAATGCAATCATATCACTCAAAGTGTTAATTACACAATAAAATTGATAAAGTTGATATCAATTTCTAACGTGCGATATTCTATTTGCAACACTTTTTGTGTCACCTGCCGAGAAGCAGTGTCTCACTTAGGGATCACTTTTCCATCGTCTGTCTGTCTGTCTGTCTGTCTGTCATACTTTCTTTTTTTGGCTGTCATTTCTAAACTAATCATTATAGAGCTTTCACATTTCACATGTGTCTTCCTCTCATTAATGACCATTGACGTAACTAAGGGCTATTCCCCTTTGTTAACACTTTCCTTTTTAGCTCACCTGAGCAAAGCTCAGGGTGAGCTTTTGGGAGACTTGAATGTTCGTCGTCCGTCGTGCGTCATGCGTCGTCAACAATTTGCTTGTGAACACTCTAGTGGTCACAATTGTAGTCTAATCTTCATTAAACTTGGTCAGAATGAATGTCTTGATAAAATCTCGGACGAGTTCGAAAGTGGGTCAAGTTGGGTTAAAAACTAGGTCACTAGGTCAAATAATAGGAAAACCTTGTGAACCCTCTACAGGTCACATTTTTAGCCCAATTTTCATGAAACTTGGTCAGAATGATTGTCTTGATAAAATCTAGGAGGAGTTTGAAAATTGGGTTTTGTAGGGTAAAAAACTAGGTCACTAGGTCAAACAGTAGAAATACCTTGTGAACACTCTAGTGGTCACAATTTTAGTCCAATCTTCATGAAACTTGGTCAGAATGAATGTCTTGATAAAATCTCGGACGAGTTCGAAAGTGGGTCAAGTGGAGTTAAAAACTAGGTCACTAGGTCAAACAGTAAAAAAAACCTTGTGAACACTCTATTGGTCACAATTTTAGTCCAATCTTCATGAAACTTAGTCATAATGATTGTCTTGATAAAATCTCAATTGAGTGTGAAAGTGGATTATGTGGGGTTAAAAACTAGGTCACTAGGTCAAATAGTACGAAAACCTTGTGAACACTCTAGAGGTCACATTTATAGCCAAATCTTCATGCAATTTGGTCAGAATGATTGTCCTAATAAAATCTTGGACAAGTTTGAAAGTGGGTTATGTGAGGTCAAAAAGTAGGTCACTGGGTCATATCTTAGAGAAATCTAGTTTACACTCCAGTGGCCACATTTTTAGCCCAGTCTTCCTCAAACTTGCTCAGAGTGTTTGTCTTGGTGATATCAAGGTTGAGTGTGATCATGGGTTGGGTCGGAATAAAATTAGGTCACTAGGTCAAATCTTAGAAAAATTACTTTAGAGAGCACATTTTTAGCCCAATCTTCAATGGTCAGAATCATTGTCTTGATAAAAACAGAATACTAAATCTTTGAAAATCTTGTTCTGCAGAACCACTGCTAATCTATGGTAATCAGGTGAGCGATTAAGGGCCATCTTGGCCCTCTTGTTGAGTTATTGCCCTTTGTTCTGATTTCACTCAAGCATATTAACAGTTTTTGTGTCAGCTACGAGCAGGTGACACATGTGTTCTTCCAAACACTCTTGTTATTAGATGGGGTGTTTGTGTCATGAATGATTTGGATCTTCTTAGAAAGGATGTAACAAATAGATTCATTTCTAAGTAAAACATTTCTTTTATAGGTGCACAGATGTCGGCAGTAAACTTCTGGCATCAAAGTCGGTGTGTGTTGTCACACAGCGTGTAAGGTAAGTAAAAGTTCAATAGGATTAACCCTTGACTTCATGAATATTAATACCCCACACGACAAAGTTACAAAGGTATATATTATAGTTTTTGACCTGTCCGTCAGTCAGTCTGTCTGTGTATCATAATACATTGTTGCTCATCCAGCACTTCAATTTTTGTCTGATCTGCTTCTATTCCTCGTTTGCAAGGGTGTAATACTGCTTGATTATCAAGTATTCATTTAACCGGTTATGTCAAAGAGATGCCTTTGGCACTTTGCAGTCAGAATAAACCCAGATCAGATCATTTCTTTAGGGGCTATCTGATTAAGATCAACTCTGCTAGCTAAAAAAAAAAATATAGATAAATAAAAATACATTTTCTGCCCTGGTAAAAAATCCCTTGTACATAATACATGTAGAGTTATAAAAATTAAGTTTATTAATAATCATGCATTCAATGTTTCTTTATAGTAAGAATACTTTCTCTAAAGGTGAATAAATGACACCGTATAGTATTTGACTGTTACAGAAATTTTTACAAGCATTTGTTTTATGTCTTTTGTAAAGTGTTTTAACCCTTTCCTTCATATAAACACCTTTTCACGCATTTGCAAACAGAGTAGACCCAGATCAGACGGCTCCTATAGGAGCCGTCTGATCAGGGTCTACTCTGTTTGCTTTTGACAGTACATGTATTATAGATCTGATTCTGAAGTTTGTGCCGAAGCAAAAGATCCCCTTGATAAGTTTGCTTTATAAAAGTTCAGGTAATATTCATGATGTCATTATTTCTTACATGAATAGTTAAAAGGGAAAGGGTAATTAAACAATTCAAGCTGAATTTATCTTTCAAAACAAATGCTGATACTGTAGATATACAGGAATTGTCTTACAGTCAGTTATGGTTTTCACAGTATAGATGCTGACTCACTTATTTAGTGTCTTAAGGTGTTGAGTGTCAGAAGATAATGAGAATTGTCAAGAGATACGACAGCTGTTCTTTTTGCAATTTTCATAGCTGTCTTCATACTTATATACCAAACTTGCCTGGATTTATTTTACTTACAGGACCTATGTTCAGAAGGATGGGGCTTCATCATGTGATCCAGGTGTTGTTAAGCGGTTTCATGGTGATAGTTTAGACACACAGACAATACTGGATTATGTCTGGACTTCCTGGGAAGACTCTGTTGACGTATGATTTGTTCTGATGCTATATTTTACTCAGCTTAGTTAACCAGTAACTAGATACAGTGAAACCCCTCTAAGCTGGAATTCTAGTAAAGAATAATTTAGATACTTTTAGGTAGGTGGCTGCTTAATGTTGGGTGAATGTCATACAGAAAACTCCTCTAGAAGCTTTCTGCATGACGTTCACCGTTCATTAAGCTGCCACCTGCCTCCAATTCCGATATTTATACTAAGTTGAATATCTGGTTTGGAGGGGATTTACTGTAAATATTCATGTTAGAAATAATGAAATCATAAATACATGTTTGTCATATCACAAATTCTTATTATAGCATATAATCATAGCAATATTTACCCATGGCCGAAACTGTAGAATCATATACAGTATAACAGCGTTATTTCGACTCTCGTTTTTCCGAGATACCCTCTTATTCCGAGGGAATGTTGAGGTCCCGGCTGAAATTCTATCAAATCTGATTGAAAATACCAGCATTAATCCGAATAGCGATAATCCGAAAATTCGAGCATGTGTGCTGGTCCCAAGGATCATTCTTGTTCTTTTTATGCCCCCATTGACGATAGTCGGGGGGCATATTGTTTTTGTCCTGTCTGTCTGTCTGTCTGTCTGTTTGTCCGTTTGTCTGTTTGTCTGTTTGTTTGTCAGCAACTTTAACATTGGTCATAACTTTTGAGCCAGTATAGATAGAGACTTGATATTTGGCATACATATGTATCTCATAAAGCCGCACATTTTGAGGGGTGTCGTGTCAAGGTCAAGGTCATCCTTCAAGGTCAGAGGTCAAATATATGGGTCAAATCACCAACTTTAACAGTGGCCATAACTTTTGGAACAGTAGAGATAGAGACTTGATATTTGGCATGCTTGTGTATCTCATGAGGCTGCACATTTTGAGGGGTGACATGTCAAGGTCAAGGTCATCCTTCAAGGTCAGAGGTCAAATATATGAGGGGGCATAGTGTTTCACAAACACATCTTGTTTATTGATTGTTTAATTCGAGCACGGTGTTTTCCCACCTCCGAGGTAATTATTCACACCTTCTCGATGCGTTGTTGTGACCTTTTGAAAGATCCGTCTATGGGACATTAGATCTTCCAAATGTGTGAATAACACATTCATTGAATGCAGACTTTACTTTGGTGTAAATAATGATGAGAATTTAGTAGACTGAAGTCTTAATAAACAAAGAGTCACAATCATAATTTGCATACGTTCGCAAACGTGTTGGGTGCCATATAACGTCGTTCTGCTTTAATTTAGAAATAGTGCAGTGCTTTTCGTGTAGTGCTCTGAAATTCGCAATATTTTTGTTAATTTTAGACAGTCTCGTTCATGCAGACTCTTGCTACGAGAGATGAACGAGAATAACTATGTCAGACGAAAAAAGCCGAGTGTTCCGATTATTAATTAATTTGGTCACTCGCCCTGATTTTCCTTACTACGAAACAGCACGGGAACGAAATGAAAATGTTTGTTTGTGCACCAACTCAGCACCAACAACTAAATTAATATCGACAAATGGAAAATATGCAAAATAAACGACATAACGCTATATGCCACGACTGTTAAAGGGATATGTCTAAATGGTTTGAAACAAGTTTTGAGTTTATTTTGAAGGGTCCGTTGAACGGACCCATACAAATTATACTGTTCAAAACTTCGGTCGCCGATGTAAATGGTGTTTTCTATTATCACTTATATAAGGAAAAAATCAATGAATTATATATGCATTGAAGTTAATGATTATGTTAAAAAGTTTACTGTGAAGAAATATGCTTCCTCTTGTCGTCAAACAATGCTCTTGAAAATGACACAAAATGCTAGAGATCGGTTATTTCGAGCATTGCGATAATCCGAGGTTTTTGCTGATTCCCGACGGTGCTCGAAATATCGCCAATTTACTGTAATAGAATCTATATTCCATGGGCAAAAGAGCAGATCATACTGGAGCTATCTGTTCTGGGTCTACTGTGTTTGCAAAGGCATTAACCCTTTTCTTCATACAAACGATTTTTCACACCTTTGCAAATCTTTACAAACAAAGTAGACCCAGATCACACGGCTACTAGAATGGCCGTCTGATCAGGATCTGCTCTATTTACTTTATTAAATGTATTGATCTAAATTACAAAGTTTCAGTAACAATGAAAAAGTTTCCCTTTTCATGTTCTGTTCATGAATATTCATGAAGTAAAGACATTTTGAATAGATATTATACAGGGAAAGGGTTAAATGGTACAGTCAAACCTGGTCTAACAGCCACCTTTATAAGAGTGCCACCTGTATATGAGCGCCACATTCAAACAGTCCCAAGCAAATTCATTACCGGTATATAAACTTACTGTATAAGATGGCCACCTGTCCAACTCGGTCAGCGGCCGCATATAATGGGTCCCAACAGCATTTTTTACCTGTATCAAAACACTGATATTCAGCGTGCGGGGCCACATTTCACCTATGCAGAAGTTATCGATTATTTTCATTTGCCTAACATACTCTTTAAAAAGGAGGTAGCGAACAAAATCTTGCAGTTTCTCACAGTTTTCACGAGGGAAAGGTTTCTTTCTGCAATTTCTTCTTCTACTTTCTGGGACAATTACATTTAAATTGCTGGATATTTTTGCTTTATCGTATCATGCTAGAAATACTTAAGACAAATATTTTGCAATTCACTGACCCAACAAGCCCATAACGAGTTAGAAACGTCTTAAAACTGCCTTTGTATAGGTGGCATTCTGGCTTCATATGACTTTGATACTAATTTGAGTGTCCGGTTTAAAGGGATTTGACTGTACATGTTTTTCTGTGTGCAGGCCATCAGGTTTACAGTGAAGGATCTCTTTGAGAATGTGGTGGCAATACACACTTCAGTGTCTACGACAGGTAAGAGAACAATGACACTTGTCCATTTTCAGTAAATCAGTACATGTAGTATGATTGTCCAGTACTGTGAAGTTGATTGTTAATCCGTTACCTCATAGGCTATTTTTAGATACAACCTCTTTGAATAAATCTTCCGAAAAGGAGCATTAACTAGAGAAAAGGAAAATGTTGGAATTTTGTAGTTTGAAACAATTGTGATTATGCTCCTATAGGAGCAAATGCTCTATTTATCGCAATGGTTTCAACATGTGACTTTTGCAGAGGCATCAAAAGGCGTCAATATGAGGGGATGGGTTAAATGCTATACTGAATATACACAGACATCACCATAGAATATGGATGATTATCTGCAATATTTGACTATTAAAATGACAACATAAACCATATCACAGTATTTTTTGGCACCTGATAATTTTGGCATCAGTAGACTCAGATCAGACTGCTCCTTTTGGAGTGGTCTCATCAGGATCTGCTCTGTTTGTTTGATGACTATTATAGATTTGATTGTACAGTTTCTATAATGGCAAGACTTTTCTATATTTATGAGCTATTTTAAAAAAACATATAATTGATATTCTTGGTGTCATTATTTCTTACAAGAATTTTCATCAGGTAATTAGTAAAATATCTGATCATTGTCTGTACTGATTGATGCTTCACTGTTATGTAAATAGTAGGTGGAATGTATTTTCCTCTTGAAAACTAGAGCTGTATAGAACCTTAGACGTTTGTCAAGTGTAGCATTAAAGAAAGTTGTAAATGCATATTTCTCTACTTTAAAAGAGTGTAGCATAAATCTTTTCTCTTAATTGTTCATTCATCAGCCAGTCAATCCCATTTCACATTTCCTGACTCAGAGCCAGATAACTTTATAACATGGTAGAATATGTGAAAAATTTGTCATGTACAGTGGTCATAACTCTAGCTTGACTTTTTTTCATTTACTATCAAGTTTCTATGACACAGCTCATGAAATGTAAGGCAGTATGTACTAGTATTAAAAAAAGGCATTTATTTGCATTCTACCACAGGGAGTTGCAATGACGATCCGTTCTTGCTGAGCCTCACAGAATCCATTTTAGCAGATGTTAGCTGGTCATGTAAAGGCAAGTATGGCACTTTGGCTGTGCTTGTCAGCCATATTGGAAGTACCAGGATATTGACAATGCATGATGGGATAGCAGCAGAAATTCTAGAACAACTCAAGGAACACACACTGTCTTGTTATGTAAGTACACTGTACATCTTGCCAGTTATATAATGGTATTGAACATTGTACATGTACACAGTAAGTTCTGGTTATGCCAGAAACTGTAGAATTATATCTATATTAATTCATAAGCAAACAGAGCAGACCCTGATCAGATGGCTCTAATAGGGGCCATCTGATCTGAGTCTACTCTGTTTGCAAAGGCGTAGAAAGGCGTATTTATGGAGTAAAGGGTTAAATCATAAAGAGTTGTCAACCTATCAGTCGCAACATAATAGTTTGTTGTTAACATATTGGTTCAAATAATTCTGTATCTGATCAGGATGTAAGATTTCTAGTACATGGACAACTCTGATGGATTTAAATATGATACAGACAAGGTTTGATAGAATGATGATGTTGATATATGCTAATTGTGCATTGAAACAAGGAGAGATACATTTCCATGCCCTGGCGACAGAGTAGACCATAATCATATGGTTCCATTAGGAGTCATCTAAACAGGTTCTGCTCTGTTTGCTTATTGAATACTCTAGATCTGATTCTACAGTTTCTGCCATGGTACAAATATTCCAGTGGTCATACGCCACAATAACAATTAATCTAATTAATATTCATGATGGCATTATTTCTTACATGAATAATCATCAGGTGAAGGGTTAAGCTTTTCCCTGTTCAATATTCATGTAAGAAATAATAACATCATGAGTATTTATTAGCTGAGTTTTTATGATGTAATTTTTTTCAAGGAAATTATTTGCATTGACAAAAACTGTAAAATCAGACCTACATGTATATCCTGTCATAAACAAACCGGGCAGACCCTGATCAGATGGTTCTTATAGGAGCCGTCTGATGTGGGTCTACTTTGTTTGCAAATGGGTGAAAGCATATTTATATGAGGGAAAGGGTTAAGATCAAGCTCGGTATTGATTAGGCTTATCAGATGCAGAGAATTTTGCAGTTTGAAACCATTGTGGTAAATAGAGCGTTTGCTCCTATAGGAGCAAATGCTCTATTTATCACAATGGTTTCACAAAGTAACTTTAACAGAGTCGTCAAAAGTCGTCAATATGAGGGAATGGGTTAAAGTTCAACAGATTTAGGGATGTCCTTCTGTCTTTTTTCAGGCCAGTGATATGTATGAAAGTTTGTTCAAGACTCATCACACTCAACTTGAAGTTTGTGACTCCAGGGGTTCTCTGTGGTATAGGACCTGGATAGACCCTGTCCTAACAGTGTTATGTGGCTCCCACAAGCTTCAGAAAAAACATATTTTAGAGGTATGTGTAACACTGTTAAATACTCTTATTTACCCTTTACTCCATAAATACGCCTCTATATGCCTTTGCGAACAGAGTAAACTCAGATCAGACGGCTCCTATAGGAGCCGTTTGATCAGGGTCTGCTCTGTTTGCTTATGAAATAATATAGATATGATTCTACAGTTTCTTCCTTGACTAAAATCTAATGTGTTCATATGCCTTTAATAAACATGAACCTAATCAATATTCATGACATTATTATTTCCTACTTGAATATTCATAGTGTAAAGAGATGCCTTTTCAAGCCTTTACAGATAGAGTAGATACAGATCAGATAACTCCTGTAGGTGCCATTTGATTAGGGTCTGCACTGTTTGCTTATGAAACAATATAGATCCTATTCTACGGTTTCTGTCATGGTCAAATATTCATGTGTTCATATAAAAACTTAATGATGTCATTTCTTATGTGAATATTTAAGAGATAACACTAAACAGGGTTAATCTTCAGCACTGCAGGTTAAGTTGATGATAACATTTGAAGCCATTTTAGACGCAGATGGGACAACACTAAGTAAACCGACATCTTGGCAGCATTCTTATTTGCAGCAATTTTTTCTTCAAAACTCTCTACAGGCAGGTGATACAGGTGTTCTATCAAACTCTCTTTGATTACATTCTGCCAAAGCTGCTAAACTCAAACTCTCTTTCAGTACATTCTGCCAAAGCTGCTAAAGACAGGCCAGGGAACACTGTCCTACATGATTACCACACTAACCTCACAGATAGACAGGCCCGCTGCCAGTAGATGTGACAGTCATGGGATTACACATACAGGTACTGGAATCTGTTTAACCCATTCCCTCATATAAACAGCTTTTGACGACTCTGTAAAAGTCACTTTGTAAAACCATTGTGATAAATAGAGCATTTGCTCCTATAGGAGCAAATGCTCTATTTATCACAATGGTTTCAAACTATAAAATTCTAAAAAATTCCTTTTCTCTAGTTAATGCTCCTTTTCAGTAGATTTATTCAAAGAGGTTGTATCTAAAAATAGCCTGTGAGGTAATGGGTTAAACCTGGACCACGATGCAATACTGAGTTCCTTACCGTACCATTGGGATCCAGTCTGATATAATTCATGAATTAACAACCTGTGTTTAACCCCTTTTACTCTATAAGTATGTCTTTCTACGCCTTTACAAACAGTGTAGACCAAGATTAGATGGCTCCTATAGAAGCCATTGATCAGGGTCTACTCAGTTTGCTTATGAAATAGAATAGACATGACTGTATAGTTACTTCTACGGTCAAAATTGCCTGTGTTCATAAGTCATTATACAAATGAGTGTAATTGATATTTATGACATCATTATTTCTTATTCATGGAGTACAGAATTAATAGTCACCTTACTTCCATATCAGTTTTCTTAATTAACTATCAGATTGCTGTTATCTCTTTACCTGTTAGAGATGCCTTTTAAACCATTCCCCCATATTGACACCTTTTGACGCCTCTGTAAAAGTCACTTCCTGTAACCATTGTGATAAATAGAGCATTTGCTCCATAGGAGCAAATGCTCTATTTACCACAGTGGTTTCAACACTACCCAATTCTAAAAAAATTCTTTCCTTTAGTTAATGCTCCTTTTTGATAGATGTATCCAAAGAGGTAGGGTCTAAAAATAGCATATGAGAGAATGGGTTAATACCTTTGCAACAGAGTAGACCCATATCAGCTTGCTCATTTAGGAGCTGAACCATCAGATCAGGGTCTGCTCATGGAATTATATAGATCAGATCTAATTTTATAAGGCCAAAATATCTTCTCTTCATATTAAAGTCATTTTAAAATTCAGCAAATAAAAAATCTCTTTGTCAATGTATCTTACAGTAATAATGTTTTGTCAGGTAAAGACTATATCTGTTCTATATTTACTTCAAATTTCAATACCTACTGAATATTCATAGACAAAATAGTTAAAATGAAATATGGAAGGTGGAACATTGTAGCCATTTTAGACGGTAAAGAAACTGATCTTTCCAAAGCCAATAGCAAACAGAGCAGACCCTGATCAGACGACTCCTGCAGGAGCCATCTGATCTGGGTCTACTCTGTTTCCAAATGTGTGAAAACACGTTTATATGAAGGAAAGGGTTAAGCAACCACTTAGTGAAGATCCATCGGTGTTTATGAATAGCAGTGACTTGATTAATGCAGAAAGTAAAATGCATCAAGGGTTTATCACAGATTTCTACATTGTTTTGCACCTACATTAATCTGCCAATGTTGTTGTTTATATAAAATATGAAGGAACATATTTCAGAGAATCAGTTAGGTGCTTTGGTGATGTGCCTGCGAAGGGCCAGGGTGATGGGACAACTTAGGCCAACCACAGACTCCCAGGGCAAGGGGTCAGAGGTGAAGGACAAACTCGTTCAAGACCATATTGTTACAGTTATGCCTGTGCAAGGGGCTGGAGATCCCGCTGTCAGTACAGACACACAATACTCAAGACTATGGTGTGGTGTAGTAAATGTCAATCTGTTGCAACAGGCCTTGATCTGCAAGGATGAACAGGTATTGTTTGTTTTTCTTGTGATTGGATGAACAGGTATTGTTTGTTTTTCTTGTGATTTGATTTTTGCTTTAAATGAATATAAGAAATAATGAATGTATGAATATTAATTAGCTATTTTAAGCTCGTCTGTTTCGAAGAAATCACCAGCTATTGTAACTCCGGCGTTCGCATTGTTGTTGTTGTCGTCAGAAATCTTAACATTGACCATAACTTCTTCAATTTTCATTAAAACCTTCATTTTTGTATGCATGTTCATCTTGACAATGACGACAGACGAGCGTTGGCACCCGCTTGTGGTGCTCTTGTTATAATGACATCATAAATAAGGGATTTTTTAACACAAACTTTTGTGTTCCTACATTTTTTTTCTGTCAGGTTCATTCTTCATTGTGGCGGTACCCTGTGATTAGTATTACCATTTTGTTAAAAGCATTAGAATCTTAACCCTTTACTCCATATAGACCCCTTTTGACTCTTGCAAACAGAGTAGACCCAGATCAGATGGCTTCTGTTGAAACTATTTTATCAGAGTCTGGTCTGTTTGCTTTTGAATTGATATAGGCTAGCTCCAATCCTGCAGTTTCTGCAGGAAAAATGCCCTGTTCATAGTTCAGCTGTTTTATATACACACATATTCATGGAGTAAAGGTTTAATATCATTGAAAGCAATTGTATTTTAGAAAAAAAATTAAATGCTTCAGTGTCTGTCACTATTTCAATTAATTATTCACATACAGGGTATTTATAGATGGTAGTAGATATTATCTGTTTCCTACAGTAGCATGGTTAAAATTTGCTGGTCCATAGCAACCACAAATAATAGCAAACAAATCAGAATCTGATCAGAAGACTCGTACAGGAGACACTTCTCCATTGTCTGTCTGTCCATCTATCCATCTTAATGTTCGTCTGATTACTTTTTGCAGTACAGTAAATTGCCTCTAAACCAGAATGTAGATGAGAAGAATTTAAATACTTTTAGGCAGGTGACTGCAGGGGGAAGTCATGCAGAACGTTTCTAGAGGAGCTTTCATCATGACTTTCACCCTGCATGAAGCTGCTACTTGTCTCCAAGACAAATATTTATGCTAAATTTAATGTCCAGTTTAGAGAGTTTGTACTGTACTTTGTTTTGTCACACTTCTGCCAACAGATGACCCTCGCATGATACAGTAAAGTTCCGCTAATGCGACCACCTAAAAGAGGTATAATTCTGGGTGCTAGATGCAGGTGGTAGCTTAATGCAGGACAAAAGTAATGCAGAAAGCTCCTAGAGGAGCTTTCTGCATTACTTTTGTCCTGCATTAAGCAACCACCTGCTTTAAACGACGCCAGTGCCTGTTTATTAAGTGGTCGCATTAGCGGAGTTTTACTGTACTTTGAACACTTTTGTTTTCTGTTGATACTACATATGACTGCTAAACTGTCTTTTTCATCTTTTTCAGATTCGTTTGGATGCCTTTGCCCTGCTCTGTGAAAATCAGAAGACTTCAGAAACTATCAGCAATACAGAATTGGAGCTTGTACAGACATTTGTACCTCAGAATTTAAACAGCCACAACCCTGCCTTTAGACAGGTCTTTCTATCACATTTGAAAAAGGTAAATTCAACTGAAAGCAATCTATGCAGGACTCTGACATCTATGCTAGTTTGTAATTATAGTTAATTGTAAGAAAGTCATTTTATGCAATTAACTATAATTATAAAACCTCTCTATAACGGCCACTAAATTACATCAATTATTTTGTGTTAAAGACAGGTGGCTGCTTAAAGCAAGGTGAAAGTAAAACAGAACGCTTTAACCAAACACATGCACTAATTAATGCAATTTAGTGGCCGTTATAGAGAGGTTTTACTGTATTTGTGTCTTATAGATGGTTGATGCAAATGTCTAATTATTTTTTATGCTGCCCTTAGACTCTCTCACAGTGATAGAATCTTACCGTTGTACAGCCTCTGACCTTTGTACATTTTCACCTTTGTAATTAATCTTTGTAATGTTCTACATTTGTAGACTCTCTTTTTATGGACTCTCAAACATCTTTTCTTATTTCAGTTTTTATCCAGAATGAAGGAAAGTAGTATAGCCTTGAAACGACAAGTTCACAAAAATGAAGGGGCTTCTATTACTCTTCAGGTTTACAAGGTTAGTGAAATGGTGTATAGGAGACCCTTCCTAGTAGACACGTGGACATAACACTTAGCATAGGTAAATTTTAAACCCTTTACTCCATGAATATTCATTTAAGAAATAATGGCGACTTAAATATTAATGAGATTAATTAGTATATGAATACACAAATGTTTGGCCTTGGCAGAAACTGTAGAATCATATCTTTATTATGTGATATAAAGCAAATAGAGCAGACTCTGTTCAGACGGCTCCTACAGGAGGCATCTGATCTGGGTCTACTCTGTTTGCAAATATGTACAGCTGCCTGATCTGCCGTTGCCAAATATTCCTGTGTCCATGTGCTGTTAAAGCAAATTAATCTAATTAATATTTATGATCTCATTATTTCTTACATGAATATTCATGGAGGAAAGGGTTAAGCAATACTATTTAGTATAAGAATATATGCTTTATCAGGGCCACTTAGGCATCATTTCTCAGTCAACTATCCAACTGTTTGTCCATATGTATGTCATGCTTTGTTTCATCACACTTTTTAGCTTGTCTGTTTCGAAGAAATCACGAGCTATTGTCGTAAGTCTGCGTTGTCATCGTTGTCGTCTTCGTCCGAAATCTTAACATTGACCAGAACTCGAAAAGTATAAGAGGTATCGACATGAAACTTAATAGATTAGTAGATCTCATTGAGGGGAAGGCCCCTACATAAGAACCATAACTCTTTATTTCAAAATTTTGGAGTTATGGCCTGATTGGCCCTTTATATTTTTTGACAATGACGACAGAAGAGCATTCGCACCTGCTTGCGATGCTCTAGTTTCATTGTATTTTTGTGGCCAGGTGACATGTGTGTTCGTTCCAACACCCTCATTGAGTATTATACAACTTGCTTATTTCAGACTTTCCTTGTCCAGCTGACAAGAAGCCTGTTCAGGAGCCTTTATCCTGGCTGTGTGTTTGCAAAAAGAACCACATGTCTTGGTGCATTGTCGGTATTACTCAACACGTATGATTTAAAGAGAAAGCAGACAGGTAATACTAGTTAAGGGGGAAAATCAGATATGTCAAAAGAGATACCCTGATTACCTGTAGAATTTGGACAGTCAAACCTAGGCAAATACATGTAGTGCAAACCGTGATCAAACAGCTCTTTGAGAATTTACACTATTTAATCCATTCCCTCATGGGCTATTTTTACATCCA
Organism: Azorinus chamasolen; assembly: GCA_963576725.1. Taxonomy (NCBI): domain Eukaryota; kingdom Metazoa; phylum Mollusca; class Bivalvia; order Cardiida; family Solecurtidae; genus Azorinus; species Azorinus chamasolen. The sequence goes on along the minus strand of OY755240.1, from coordinate 72,224,405 downwards.
ATCACTTTGAATAAATGTACCGAAAAGGAGCATTAACTAGTAGAGAAAATATTTTTTTTATAATTTTTTAGTTTGAAACCATTGTGTTAAATAGGGCATTTGCTCCTATAGGAGCAAATGCTCTATTTATCACAATGGTTTCAACAGGTGATTTTTACAGAGGCGTAGAAAGGCGTATTTATGGAGGAAAGAGTTGATAATATATCAGTCTAATTTGAATTGGTGTCAACTTGAATTATTCAGGTTTAAAAACCAATGTTGAGGGGAGATTGGGCGTATGAATACTAACATTAATTATTGTGGAGAGATTAATATTAACTCTTTCCTCCATGAATATTCATGTGAAATATGACGTCATGAATATTAATTAGATCAATTTGTTATAATAGCGCATGGACATGTCAATTATTGGCCATGGCAGAAACTGTAGAATCATATCTGTATTATATCATAAGCAAACGGAGCAGACCCTGATCAGACGGCTCCTATAGGAGCTGTCTGATCTGGGTCTGCTCTGTTTGCAAAGGGGTAGAAAGGCGTATTTATGGAGTAAAGGGTTATGGGTAGAGAGGGGGAGTGGTTGTCTTAATACTAAGGGTAGTTAGTGTACCTTGGAACTTGCAAACAATGTATATCCAGACCCATTGATTGGTACAGGGCAGTGTCTGCAGTCTTGTACGATCCAACTTGACAACATTTTATACTCCAATTGAGTGCAGCGTCAGAAATGCAGTGGCTGATCTACATATAATTGTCACTGTTCACACTATCTCAAAGGTGCCATTTCTCCTAGAATGTCTTGATCTAGTAATATGTAATCGCTATGTATGTGTGTATCTTTGTCCATTGTAAATGATTGATATAAAGTATCAATTGGCCTATACAACATACACCATTGAGACAATATTATTAACTGGTGTAAAAGAGCAATAACAGCATTATGAATCAGTGTAACAATATATAACTTGTAATCAGGTCAAGGTCACCATTAACTCTTCACACGAAGAACATTTATGCAATAATTGTTCACTTGATGAAAATTCATTAATATAATTTTAATAGTATAAATATTTCATGAGTATTTTTAGAGATTATATCCCACAGGAGCCTTCTAATTTGGGTCTACTCTGTTTGCAAAGGCATAAAACAGTGTTTGTATAAGAGAAAGGGTTAATATCACAGAGGTAAAACACTTTATGAAATTTAGTGTCCACATTAAAAATCTGGTTCGGGCAGATATATTCTTAAAAGGTAGAGTGATAGATGCTGATTAAACGCCAATACAATTTGAGGTCAGTAATCATAGGTCATGGAGTCGGTGTTCATTACAAAATGATTAATACTTAATGAAATTTTAATGCTCAAACACATTATCTGCACACAGGACAGAGTAAAGGAACTTGGTTAACCCTTTCCTCCATAAATATGCCTGTCTAGGCCTCTGTAAAAGTCACTTTTTGAAACCATTGTGATAAATAGAGCATTTGCTCCATAGGAGCAAATGCTCTATCAGAATCATTTCAATACTACACAATTCTAACATTTTCCTTTTTAGCTCACCAGAGCACAAAGTGCTCAGGGTGAGCTTTTGTGATCACCTGATGTCCGTCGTCCGTCGTCGTGCGTCGTCCGTCGTTCGTCGTTCGTCGTTCGTCGTCCGTCGTCAACAATTTGAACCTTTAAAAATCTTCTCCTCTGAATCTGTAGGGTGCTCAGCTTTCATCTTTGGCACATAGCTTCACCTATAGGTCCTTTACAAAAGTTATATAAATTATGTCCCTGGAGTCAAAATTGGCCCCACCCTGGGGGTGTCAAGTTTTCAATAGAAACATATAGTGAAACTTTGAAAATCTTCTTCTCTGAAACTGGAAGGTTCTCAGCTTTGATATTTGGCACATAGCATCATCTATAGGTCCTCTACAAAAGTTATATAAATCATGTCCCTGGGGTCAAAATTGGCCCCGCCCTAGTGGTGGCAAGTTTTCCGAAGCTGACTGCTGTTTAAACACTAGTATCTTCCTGGCAAAAACTACATGTCCCAGAGCTTAGATATTTGGTGTATGGATCTACTTAGTTTACCTTTAAGAATTTTGTTAATATCATAGTTCTGAGGTTAAAATTGGTCCTGCCCTTTGGGTTATACTTTAAAATAGGCTTTTTCACTTCACAAACTGCGGCTAAAGGTTTCTCCTCCAACCCAGTCCACTGAGACTGACCTAGTTCCAGTGGTTTTACCCTTAGTCTAATCAGTAGAGTAGAAATTGTGTTTAGCCAAATAAATAACAAACACTCATTTTAGATGGAGAAAACTAAGTGGATAATTCTCAAAATGCTCTTTGCATATCTATGTCCTGCATTAAGCTCTCAGATATCAATATAGAGTCTTATCAGTATATCTTTTGTGAAGTTTAGCTGAATACAAGTCAAGTGTTCTATGCTGTAGCATTCTTTATCAGTATTATAGTTGTTTCAGAATTGTTGTCTGCTTGTCTAAGATTGTTCACATTGTTTTTTAATACATGTCAATCTTACAATTAACTCTCTTGTACAAAACAATTATGAAGTACAATATTGGATTCTGATCTGACACATATGTAATTTGAAGTTACATATGCGTCAGATCAGAATCCAAACTGTGCTAGGTCTCCCTTTGCACTTTTGATAACAACTGGGATGCCTCCCTTCTGGGTAGACAGCTGATATTTTTAGATCTGGCCTATTGCACAGACAACCCTTTACTCCAAAATTATGCATTTCTGCACCATTGCAAACAGAGTAGACCCAGATTAGATGGCTCATTTAGTAGCCATATGATCAATCTGCTCTGTTTACTTATGATATTATATAGTGCAAATTGCATTAAATTATTTCCATTTTTGTGTACAATATACAATGTACTTATAATATGTTTACTTAACCCATTCCCTCATATAAATGCCTTTTCATGCATTTGCAAACAGAGCAGACCCAGATCAGGCGGCTCCTTTAGCAGCTGTCTAAATAGGGTCTACTCTGTTTGTTAATGGAATTTGAAAGATGTTTTTCATTACTTTCTTAAATGGCTACACTTTCTATTTTTCATTATAACTATTTTGTCCATGAACATTCAGTAGGTATTGAAATTTTGAATAAACATAGAACAGTGGAAGGGTTAAAAATAAGTTAAGATATGAATAATAATATGAACTCATGTATCATCATCTTCAGGTCCTTTACAAAAGTTATATTAATTATGGCCCTGGGGTCAAAATTGGCCCCGCCCCAGGGGTGGGTAGTTTTCAGTAGAAACATATAGAGCAAACTTTGAAAATCTTATGAAACTGAAAGGTGCTCAGCTTTCATATTTGGCTCATAGCATCATGTCTAAGTCCTCTACAAAAGTTATATAAATTATGCCCCTGGGGTCAAAATTGGCCCGCCCCAGGGCCGGCTAGTTTTCTATAGAAACATATAGTGAAAACTTTGAAAATCTTCTCCTCTGATAGTCTGGTGAGCGCTTCAGGGCCATTCTGGCCCTCTTGTCTCTAGTAAATTTTCCTTTTCGGTAGATTTATTAAAAGAGGTTGGGTCTAAAAATAGCCTATGAGGGAGTGGGTTAAAGGTTGATGTTGATTGAAGATACAAAATCAAAGTGTTGAAAATGTTTCAAAATGATGCATATATGGTACAGTAAAACCTCTCTATAACGGCCACTAAATTGTGTTAATTAGTTGGTATTTAGGGCAGGTGGCTGCTTAAAGCAAGGTGAAAGTAAAACAGAACGCTCCTATATTCTGTTTTACTTTCACCTTGCTTTAAGCAGTCACCTGCCTTTAACACAAACTACTTGATGTAATTTAGTGGCCTTTATAGAGAGGTTTTACTGTACATACATGCTAGCAGTTGAACCATCTCTTGCCATAGTAGTGATGACAAGGTGGCACCAATTTATGTTATAGGTTAATGGTCATTGTAAAGTAAAAAATGTACCTAGTTATAGTCTACTTTCAGTCCAAAGGACGGCTCAGCCGACTGTACATTTACTGCCCTGGTCCTTGAGTCATTCGCCTACAATATTGAGCACTGCTAACTTATGCCGATTTATGGCGCAATCATGCAGCCGCAGTACCAGCTGGTGACCCTCACAGGTACCCATTTTAACCCCTGGGTAGGTGTGGATGGGAGACACTTTCAGAAACGCTTCAGTCTCTGAAATTTTCGGGAGGGGCTGGGATTTGAACCCCAGACCTATGGTCAAAATAGCTTATTCTATTTTGGAAAAAAGTTCATGTATATATATGCAAAAATATCTGTTGTGAGCAGACATGCCCTATTTTGCATAGTCTTTTTAACTCTTTCCTTCAAGTAAACTGTTTTGCATGCATTTGCAAACAGTAGACCCAGATCAGATGGCTCCTATAGGAGCCATCTGATCAGGGTCTGCTCTGTTTGCTTATGAAATTATAATAGGTCTGACTAAATGGTTTCTACCAATATAAAAACCTGTTTACAGATGCCATTATCGGCTAATAAATATTCATGATGTCATTATTTCTTACGTAAAATTTAACAGGTTACGGGTTAATATTGGGACACTTCTGCCACTGTTGTAGTTTATTTGCCATTTTGATAGTTTTGGTATTACTTCTTTATTGTAGATTATGACTTTAGTTTTCATAGTGTGGTGAGACCATGTGACATCACTTCCTTGCTGGAGTGTCTCACAGACACATATGAGGATAACAAACGGGAAGCAGCTGGTATCTTGATCTCTCACTCACAGACCAAAGAAAGCCTTGGGACCATGGTAAATTACTCATAATGTTGTTTCCTGTGAACAAATTTAGTGAAAAGGCCATGTTAAATTTTTCAGATTTTTTTTCTGTATTAAACAACTTTAGCTAAAATATTATATTTTTTAGTGTCAAGATTTTCTATATCTCAACACCAATAAATAGTGGTATTTGAAAGAGGATAATCTGTTTATGTTTAAAGTTATTTCCTTGTCAGGGCAGCTCGATTGAAATTTTTCTGACAGAAAATGGCTTCTGCTTGCAGTTTATGACTGCAAGGTATGGTGTTGTATTGTTATAGATATAGACTTCATACTTAACAAGTATACTCATCTTATGAACCTGCAATTTCTGTTTACTGTCAAGAGGAAGTTTATGCTGGGAGGTCAAAGGTGAAACAGTATAATTTTATGTACAGCACTTACTGGAAGCAGTGTTTCATTTAAACTGAGATACTTACTGTAACCAGCCTTTTAATCACTGATACCTGGCTATATTTCAATAATAAGAGCAATTTAATTGTATTTTCTTTCTTTTAAGGATGAGAGAATGACCCGTGATATGACAGGTCTAGCCTTCCGTCTTTCTCAAAGTACACGTCCCCAGGATTGTCTGACAGCAGCTTACTTGTTCAAAGTTCTGTTATACCAGCCCTCCATCAGCCAGGTGCTTACAGAATTCTGCAGAGGTACAGAATATTGCAGTAGCTCAGTGGAGAAAGCTAAAAGTAATACTGAAACACTTGATGACCCAAACGCACATGATAATGGTCTGAAGAAGGATCAGATCCTTTCAGAACAGTTACAGGGTGACGGACATGAGCCAAAGGTTTTGGAGTATTTAGAGAATATCAAGGACGATGATTTGACCCGGAAGTTCAGACTGCTGTGGATACTTCTCAACAACTTGCAGGATGAGGTCACAGTGGCCAAGTGTGACCTCATTGTTGCAGCTGCTAACAGACCTATGTATCCAACAATGCTCTGTGTAAGATATGCACTGGCTCAAATTGACTTTAGGTATGTGTTCCTGGTAAACATATTTATGTCCCCCAAACGAAGTGGGTGGACATATCACATTTACAGTAAAACCTCTCTAGAATGGCCACTAAATTGTGTTATAATTAGTTGGTATTTAGGGCAGGTGGCTGCTTAAAGCAAGGTGAAAGTAAAACAGAACGCTCTTATAGGAGCGTTCTGTTTTACTTTCACCTTGCTTTAAGCAGCAGCCTGCCTTTAACACAAACTATTGGATGTAATTTAGTGGTCGTTATATAGAGGTTTTACTGTACTCCATTTCTTTAATATTATTATTGTTATATTCTCTTTTTCTTCTTCTTCTTTTTCTTCTTCTTCTTCTTCTTCTTCTTCTTCTTCTTCTTCTTCTTCTTCTTCTTCTTCTTCTAACATGAACTTCCCTGACACATTTCTGAGTAATTAATTGTCTGATCCTAATGAAACTTCACTTGAACACTGCTGGTTATATGTAGATGTTTTTAAAATATTACCATGGTAACAAAATGATGGGCTCTGATTGGTCGAAATTCAGATATTGTTTGATTTTGCTGATAATTGATATAATGGGAAATTTTGGATACCCAGAACTCAATCGTAGGTGTTTTGAAAGTGTTGGTTATACCATGGTAATGGAGTGGTGGCCTCTGATTGGTCAATACCCGGTATTTAGATATTACTAGATTTTGCTGAAAATTCCGTTACAGTTAGATCTTGTTATGCTTCCTTTTTAACTCTTTGAATGCTAAATTTTCAAAGCGGAATTGCCCATCAGTGTTAGCCCTTTACCTGTTCTATGTTTATTCCAAATTTCAATACCTATTGAATATTCATGGACAAAATAGTTATAATGAAATATGGAAGGTGGAACATTGTAACCGTTTTAGAAACTAAAGAAACAGATCTATCAAAGTCCCTAAGCAAACAGAGCAGACCCTGATCAGACGGCTCCTCTAGGAGCAGTCTGATCTGGGTCTACTCTGTTTGTAATGCCTGAAAATGCATTTGTATAAGGGAAAAGGTTAACTCTAGAGTCCATTCATTATGAAAGGTTCAACTTTGCTAGATGATTTTGAATGACAAATGGGATCCCCCTGATCTGGATCTAATTGGTTTGCAAATGTTATTAACCCTTTCTCTCATATAAACGTGTTTTCACGCATTTGCAAACAGAGTAGACCCAGATCAGACGGCTCCTAGAGGAGCCGTCTGATCAGGGTCTACTCTGTTTGCTAATAGAATTTGATAGATATGTTTCTTTGCTTTCTAAAATGTCTAAAACGTTCCACATTCCCTATTTCTTTGTAACTATTTTGTTAATGAATATTCAGTAGGTATTGAAATTTGACCTAAATACAGAACAGGGAAAGGGTTAATGAAAGAAAATTCACTTTCATTATCCCTTTCCTCCATAAATACGCCTTTTTTACGCCTTTGCAAACAGAGTAGACCCAGATCAGATGGCTCTTATAGGAGCCGTCTAATCAGGATCTGCTGTGTTTGCTTATGGAATAATATAGAACTGATTCTATAGTTTTTACATTGGCAAAAATTTCATGCGTTAATATGCCATTTTGAAAAATATAAATCTAATTGCTATCCATGATGTTATCATTTCGTACATGAATATTCATGGAGGAAAGGGTTATTAGCATGAATTGTTTTACAATTCTAATCCATTTATTGTGCAGAAAAATTCCAGAAGAAAGCAGACATGCATGGCAGATCTTCTTTGTAAGATTTATCAACCTTTGTTTGGAAATCTCAGCAGTTGTCTCCCCAGTTGTACAGAACTCCTCACCAGAGGGCAATGTTCCATTGGATGAAATTCCAGGTAATAGCAAACGTCACTAGTTTTGTTTCCAAACGTTTTATACTAGTACTTATAACTAACAGTTGATTAGCCTTTTCTATAAAAATGGTACGCTTTCAGACAATTATTGTTAGAGATTGAAAAGTAAACAAGTTTACTACCTATATTTTCAGAGAATTGAAAAGTAAACAATTTTACTACATGTACCTATATTTTCAGGACCTCACTCTTCCTGGTTTTGAAAATAATTGAGTCACACCCACTTTTTTTTTTATAAGAATCTTAACCCTTTACCTGTCAGATGAATATTCATGTAAGAAATAATGACCTTATGAATATAATATATGTTAGATGATTTTTTATAATGTTTGCAAAAGGCAACCAAATGTATGTCTATTGGTTAATGGAATGGGTGAAATGAAACATTTTATTTCAATCATTAGTGTCACTAACCCTTTACCTTATATAAACACCTTTCTACGCCTTTAACCCCTTAGCTCTTAGGCTGGTTTTAGATCCAACCTCTTTGAATGAACCTACCGAAAAGGTGCATTAACTAGAGAAAAGGAAACTTTAAGAATTTTGTAATTTGAAACAATTACAATAAATGGAGCATTTGCTCCTATTGGAGCAAATGCTCTATTTATCACAATGGTTTCAACAGGTGACTTTTGCAGAGGAATCAAAATGCGTCAATATGAGGGAATGGGTTAAACAAGCATAGCAGATCCGTATCAAACAGTCCCTGCAGGAATCATCTGATCAGGGTCTGCTCTGTTTGCTTATGGATTATATAAATTTGATTCTACAGTTTCTGCCTAGGTAAATAAAAAAAATCCTGTGTACAGTTTATCAGTTAATAGTTATTCATGAGGTCATTATTTCTTAACATGAATATTGAACAGGTAAAGAAATACATGAATATTCATGAGTTAAATGTCCAGAAATAGTCCAGGATATTTCCAGGATGTGCTATGAACTGTTGCCATGTATATCGAACATAGATAGTGCATTCATTTATTACATATACAGTAAAAACCCTCTAATGCGACCACCAAAAATGGGCACTTTTCTGGATGGCAGAGGCGGGTGGTTGCTTAATGCAGGATGAAAGTTATGCAGAAAGCTCCTGTAGGAGCTTCTGTATAACTTTCTTCCTACATTAAGCAGCCACCTACTTATAAAGGCCACCATGTTTATTCATTAAGTGGTCATATTAGAGGGGTTCTACTGTATTTATCGCATATCAAATGTATATCGTGACAAAAGATATGTAAACATATATATTGGCACTGCAGGGCACGGCATTATAGAGAACCCTAATGATGAGAGTCTCACTCGGAGCCACAACACAGTCATGCTGATGCCGGAGTATCTCATTGTGTGTTGCTGGAGAAGCACTAAGGAGATTTCCCTCGTCTTTGGCCAGCTGACTTCTGACCTGCCGATAGCAAGCTCTGGACACTCACATGGGCTGACCAATAACTCTGGACTATTGTCTCTGTCACAGGTATTTATAGGTATACATGTAGACCATTGCCAAGAAATGTATTCCAAGAATCATGGGAAAGAGGACATCACAAACATTTTTAAGGTGATAATCTCTACTTGAAAATTGTTAACAATTACATAAATCTTTTGTTTATATGCTGAAAAGAAGTATATTTCAAGAAAACCAGTCAAATATTCGCGGAAGGAGACAAAACATTCACGTGTTTGATATTGAAGACCTGATGTATTAGGCAATGTACTAGTATTTATTCAGCTCACATTTTAGTTTCATTAATAACCGTCTGACAAAGGCCGATAATATTTTGTTGTAGAACAAAAAATATAAGTATCAACAGTATATTTTGTATCACGGGAATTAGCAGCCATCTGCCTAAAAGTATCCAGATTCTTCTCTATTAGGATTCCAGTTAAGAGGGGTTTTATTACATATTTCCTTTATTGTGACAGGTGTTAGAGATTGGAGACTATTTCACTGGTCAGCTGCTAGAGTCAGTACACAGAGGTGCTTTTGAGCTGGCCTATGCTGGCTTTGTGAAACTGACTGACATGCTCTGGAGGTAAAAAAAACTATCTCATGTAAATATAAAATTATGCTCTGTTTAACCCTTTCCCTGTTCTATGTTTATTACAAATTTCATTACCCACTGAATATTTATGGACAAAATAGTTATAATGAAATATAGAAGGTGATACATTGCAGCCATTTTAGAAAGTAAAGAAACAGATCTATCAAATTCCATTAGCAAACAGAGCAGACCCTGACCAGACGGCTCCATTAGGAGCCGTCTGATCTGGGTCTACTCTGTTTGCAAATGCGAGAAAACACGTTTATATGAAGGAAAGTTCTTAAATTGTTATGTTTTAACCTTTTCCCTGTTCAATGTTCAATGTTCAAGTAAGAAATAATGACATAATGAGTACATGTATGTATTAATAGCTGAAATTTTGTAATGTAAACTTTTGAAGGAAAATATATACTTTTGTTGAAGCAGATCTTTACTATGTCAAAATCAAACAGAGCCCTGATCAGACAGCTCCTATAGGAGCCGTCTGATCTGGGCCTACTATGTTTGCAAATGCAAGTATGGGAGCTTTCTGCATGCCTTTCACCCTGCATTTAGCAGCCACCTGCCTAAAAGACCTAAATTATTTTTTATTAAAGCCGGTTTAGAGGCCTTTACTATAATTGATATTTATTATGTCATTATTTCTGACATAAATATTCATGGAGTGAAGAGTTAACATTGAGTGTAATCTTTGATCACAGCTTGCACTGCAGCTAGTACAGTAAAATCCCTATAAACCAGCATTCTAGAAAAGAATAATTAGATACTTTTAGGCAGGTGGCTGTTTAATGCAGTATGGAAGTCATGCAGAAAGCTCCTAGAGGAGCTTTCTGCGTGACTTTGACCCTGTATTAAGCTGCCACCTGTCTCCAAGACCAATATTTACACTAAATTTAACATCCATTTTGGAGGTGTATTACTGTATTATGTCTGTTTGATCTGCACAATTTACATATGTGTGTCTTCATCGAAACAGTGCCACAGGCTATGGAAATGTTTTAGATATGGAGATATGTGAACACCTTTGCGAAACACATATTTCATCTATCTTGTTTTTGCAGGAGCTCTCTGCCAGATCTACATCAACTGCCAAAGAAATGGCTTCATGAAGTCTTGTTAGATATAAAGTCAGGGAGTGCTGAGTCTAGACTGTGTGCTACACGCAGAAGTGCTGGAGTGCCGTTCTATGTGCAGGTTAGTCTAGTATACAGAGTAGTACAGTTTATGTGAGGACCTGTTTTTAATTCATATAGAAATATTGATTTTATATACAGAATAAATGAGATTTGTTGGTGTACTTGTTGTCAGAATATTGTAGTCGCTCAACCTTTCTCGTGATCAATTTAAACTGCTTTGCAGTTAACTCTTTACCTGTTCAATGTTCATGTAAGAAATAATGGCATCATGAATATCTAATAGCCGAAGTTTTTATAATGTAAGTTTTTCAAAGAAATGTTTTGCTTTGACAAAAACTGTAGAATCATATCTCTATCATACCAAAAGCAAACAGAGCAGTAGGGCTGACTATCGAGGTAAAAAAAAACCATCATGATAGTATCGCAATAGCTCAAGTACTATCCCGATAGTATTGCGATAGTCAAGACACTATTGCGATACTATCATAATAGTTTTTCTAATAACTATATTCTCATAGACGCATGCTTGTTTGGCTTATTTAGACACTTTGGAAGTTTGGACAGATCACGGAATTATACACAAGGTAAACTAATTCCGTGTATAAATTAAACAGGCATCATCGGCATGACTGATCGATGTTTCAATCTTCTTTACTTAGCGAAGATAGAAATAAGAGTATTAAAAGCGTTTTGTCTAGTGATTTCAATAAACAAATAATCAAATCAGCTAATTTCTACAAAAGAGTTCTCCACTTAAAAAAATATAACACTATCGTAAATATCGATAGTTGAAAACACTATCAGCAATAGTAATCGACTTTCAAATATGCTATCGACCTATTGCTATCGGAGCAAGTACTATTGCAATAGATCGATAGGTCGACCTATTGTTGCACCTCTACAGAGCAGACCCTGATCAGATGGCTCCTATAGGAGCTGTCTGATCTGGGTCTTCTCTGTTTGCAAATGGATGGAAAGGCGTTGATATGATGGAAAGTGTTAATACTAGTTATACATATTTTCACCCTTCACAGACTTCACCTGTTATGAATATCAATTAACAATTTTATATTGTTAGATTAAATTTTACAATTTCTGCCTCGGCCAAAACATCCTGATTTTGTATATCATTATAAAAATTCAGCTAATGAATATTCATGATTTCATTATATCTTGCATGAATATATTCATCAGGTAAATGCTTAAAGACTAAGTAACTGCTTATTGTTTTAGGCTCTTGTGAGTACAGAGCCCGTGTCTACGGGGCGGACAAGCTTCAAGGAGACGATGCAGGACCTGCTCCACTTGGCATATGATGGGTCTGTGGTCACTGCAGACAGCTGCAGTGCTAAGGTTAGAATTTGCATGCTAAATAACTATCATTTGCAAAATGTTTTGTCTACTACTAATTTTTATACGCCCGTCTTGAGACGGGACGTATTATGTCGTGGCGCTGTCTGTCCATCCTTGAACTTTTGCTTGTCTGCTTTCTAACTCTGACAAACAAATGTAATCCAATCCTTTTCAAATTTTGTCAGCATGAATATTACTATAATGTCTCAGTCACATGCAAGAATGATCTACCCTTACTTTATGCAACCTGATACGGAGTAATAGTCTTTCAACTTCCAGACATTTGATGGGCGTATATTGTGACATTTTTGCACTCTTGTTACAGTGGATTTTCACTGATGTTTTCCAAATAACATCTTCAGTTACTGCTGGACCTATGCATAGGTAATCACAAATTCCCAGCTAACTTGCAAAGAGTTCAAACAAATTCATAGCTGGGAAACTGGGTTTTAATTCATCAACATATTCTCAGACACAAATTGTCTGATTATTCTGAAACATGTCTGCTGGGTTACTGGTTTCAGTTACTCTGGGGAAAAGCGGACATGCTTGATTATACTTTAAGCAGGAAACCAAACAGACATGTTTGATTATACTAGAAGCTGGGAATCAAGAAGACATGTTTGAAAATATTTTGTACATGATAATATGTAAGTGACTTCATGCTCTGATCTTCAAAATGAAATTCTCAACTTCAACAATGTTCCTTATATCTCTGACACAGATTAATGTTTTGCCAGATTTTAGGCATTTGTGTATTTAATTGTTGCAGTTGACAAAATTACTTTAACTCTTTCCCTCATATAAACGTGTTTTAACGCATTTGCAAACAGAGTAGACCCAGATCAGACGGCTCCTAGAGGAGCCGTCTGACCAGGGTCTGCTCTGTTTGCTAATAGAGTTTGATAGATCTGTGTCTTTACTTTCCAAAGTATCTACAATGTTCCACCTCCATATTTCATCATAACTAATTTGTTAATGACTATTCAGTAGGTATTGAAATTTGGCCTAAATACAGAACGGGGAAAGGGTTAATACAGTATACAGTAAAGAATTGACATCAGTCCAGTATTTATGCTGTATTATATTTCTTAACCCTTTCCCTTCTGAATATTCTTTCAAGAAATAATGACATCATGAAACTTTATTAGCTGAATTGTATTAACGGCATATGTACATAGGATTTGTTTGGTATTGGTAGAGTCAGATTAATTATAATTTCATAAGCAAACCAAGAAAACCTGGATCAGATGGCTCCTTTAGGAGCCGTCTGACTAGGTCTTCTCTGCAAAGATGTGAAAAAGCGATTATTTGAGGGAAATGGTTAAAGAAATTATGTATCCATATACATGTACACTGTTTTAACCCTTACACTGTTTTGAATATTCAAGTAAAAACTATTGACATCATGAATATTTATTAGCTGAATTTTTATGATGGCATATTTACACATGGTGTTTTGGTATTGGTAGAAACTGCAGATCTTTTATAATTTCATAAGCAAACAGAGCAGACCCTAATCAGACGGCTCCTACAGGACTCATCTAATCTGTGTCTTCTCTGTTTGTAAAGGCATGAAAACGTGTTTGTATGAAGAAAAGGGTCAAATTTAATATGATTTGGTTTTACTCTGACTTACATTGTCACTTTTATCCCTTTCTCTCATACAAATGCTTTTTCACACATTTGCAAACAGAGTAGACGACCCAGATCAGATGGCTCCCACAGGATCTCCTCTGTTTGCTTATGACATGATGGTAGATTTGGCTTTACAGTTTCTATCAGTACCAAAACAGTAATGTGTACATATGCCATTATTAAACCTTCTCTTGCTGATTTTTGAAATATATTTCTCCTTCTTTACCCATGCCCTGTTGTATAATTACATATAACTTCACTGTGTACAGGTATTTCGCTGTGAAATCACTGCTGTGGGGTGCACTGGTTGCACAATCAACTTGAAAATAGTGAAGACCCTGATGAGACAGCTCCTGCAGGAGCTGTCTCATCTGGGTCTTCACTTTTTACAGGTAGGTATATTGAAGTGAATAGCAAGCGAAGGGTTAAAATGTCAGGTAATAAGTAGTCATGACATCATTATTTCTGGCATGAATACTCAACTAGTAAAGTGTTATTCCAATAGTTTTCTTTACTTTAGGTGCATGCCTTAAACATTCTGCGAGCTCTGTATAAAGATTCCAGACTGAAAGATGATGTAGCACCATATGTGGCTGATGGTCTGAAAGTGGCCATTCTGGGATTCAAGTCGGCGCTATGGGCTGTAAGTATTATATGTAATAATTTTATATAGGTGATCCTTTACCTGATGAAAATTCATGTAAGAAATACCTGATGAATGTTCATGTGAGAAATGCAAACGTCATGAATATTAATTAAATGATTTGTGTTATTTTTGCCTTTGAACACAAAAAAATGTTCAATGCTTCGAGAATGGTAACCAACACCTCATTAATACATTTATCTTCAGTGGTTTACATCATTAATAAATATTTTGCAGGTAGATCAGACAATTTTTGCTTTCAACATTCACAATTTTTTCTGCCTAGTCACCATTTTTTTTTGCATTTGGCAATTGTTGTGACGGGCAGTGGAGGCCCAGATGATGAATATCAATTAGATGATTTTTGTCGAGCCCGCTTGCGATGAGCTCGACGGTCGCCACAATGTCTGTACATGGTGGGTGTATGTCAGTTCGTCAATCCGTTCATGTGTAGCAGTGAGCTCGACATAATCACCACAATGTCTACACATGGTAGGTGTATGTTAGTGCGTCTGTTCATCTGTGCGTTCATCCGTGCATCCGTCTGGTCTTGTTCGGATATATTCAGAACTCTATGAATGGATTGTGAAATGACAAGGCATAAATGTTCCTCTTGAAGGTATGGCGTGTCACATGCAAAAACTAGGTCAGTCGCTGAAAGGTCAAGGTAATACTTGGAGGTCAAAGGTTAAAAACGTGTTATTTTTTTTGCTTGTACGGGCTCTAACTCAGAACTCCATGGATGGATTGTGAAATGACTTGGCATAAATGTTCCTCTAGAAGGTATGGCGTGTGGCATGCAAAAACATGGTCAGTAGCAGAAAGGTCAAGGTCATACTTAGAGGTCAAACGTCAAAAATATGTATTATTTTGCTTGTCCGGGCTCTAACTTAGAACTCCATGGATGAATTGTGAAACGACTAGGCATAAATGTTTCTCTAGAAGGTATGGCATATCACACACAAAAATCAGGTCAGTAGCTGAAAGGTCAAGGTCATACTTAGAGGTCAAATACATGTATTTTTTGCTTGTCCGGGTTTAAACTCAAAACTCCATGGATGGATTGTGAAATGAATAGGCACAATAACCAGGTCAGTAGCTGAAATGTCAAGGTTACAGTTGGAGATCAAAAGTAATATTTCACAAACACAATGTATGCCTATAATTACCCTGTACTTGATATTCATGCCTTTTCATGCTTTTGCAAAGTAGACCCAGATCAGGCATTCCTATAGGAGGTACCTGATAAGGATCTGCTCTGTCTAACTTTTGCATGTACCATTGATGAATGGCCAGCGGGCTCACCATGGTGCCCATGGGTATTCTAGTTTATAATGGCATTTGAACACAGAAACTGTTAAACTTTGCAGAAACTGTAGAATCAGATCTATATTATTTCATAAGCAAACTGCAAACTGATCAGACAGCTCTAAAGGAGTTGCCGTTAAAAGGTGTATACATTGTGTATGGAACAAAGAGTTAAACTTCTGATGTGGGAAGCGAGTTCATTAACGTTAACAAACAGTGTAGAACCAGATCAGAAACTGGAATAGACTCTTATTATTAACCCTTTCCCTCTTCCATATTTCATTATAACTATTTTGGCCATGAATATTCAGTTGGTATTGAAATTTGGAATACATATAAAAGAAGGAAAGAGTTAACCCTTTCCCTGTTCTATATTTAGGCCAGATTTCTGTACCTACTGAATATTCATGGCCTAAATAATTATAAAGAAATATGGAAGGTAGAACATTGTAGCCATTTTAGAAAGTAAAGAAACAGATCTATCAAATTCCAGTAGCAAACAGAGCAGACCCTCTGGGTCTACTCTGTTTGCAAATGTGTGAAAACACGTTTATATAAGGGAAAGAGTTAGACAATGATTTCACTTTGAAAAGTCAGCATTTGCATGGTGAGTTATGTGCTTATGTGGTTTCAGGTGAGGAACTCTGCTACTTTACTAATGACTGCAATGATGACCAGAATATTTGGTGTCAAAAGGAGTAGGGATGAGACCAGCTTCTCAAAGAAAAACTGGTAGATATGTGCAACAAATATGTAATAGTAGCATAAGTCTATTTGCATTGTTTGGTAGCAATACTGTAGTTACTGTTAAACATTTGGGATTAGCTACATGAGGGGAAACACTTTTTCTAGAGGATGTAAACTGTGTAGGCTCAGACTTGGCAAACAGTGGCTGATCAAGATCTACTCTGTTGGGTATTCAATAACAACTGCAGTATCTTTTTATGTATTACATTGTACGTATGCATGCAAGACTTGCCTATTATGAATATTGATTAATTTAATTATTGTTTTTAACCCTTACCTCCATAAATACGCATCTCTACGCCACAGTACTAATCACTTCTTGAAACCATTGTGATAAATAGAGCATTTTCTCCATAGGAGCAAATGCTCTATTTATCACAATGGTTTAAATACTACACAATTCTAACATTTTCCATTTCTCTTGTAAATGTTCCTTTTTGGTAGATTCATTCAAAGAGGTTGGATCTAAAAATAGCCAATGGAGGAAAGGATTAAAAGATAAAACAGGGAATTTGATTGTCATTTCAGTAGAGAATTAAATCTGTGACCTGTGAGTAAATTGTGCAGACCCAAATCAGAAAGCTTCTCAGAGTCTACTCTGTTTGCAAAGGTGATATAATGAAGTAAAGGATTTACCCATAAATCCCTAAAATTTAACCCTTCGCTTGCTATTCACGTCAATATACCTACCTGTAAATAGTGAAGACCCAGACGAGACAGCTCCTGCAGGAGCTGTCTCATCAGGGTCTGCACTATTTACAAGTTGATTGTGCAACCAGTGCATTCCACAGCAGTGATTGCACAACGAAATACTTGTACACAGTGAAGATATATGTAATTATACAACAGGGCATGGGTAAAGAAAGAAAAATGTATTTTGAAATTCAGCAAGAGAAGGGTTAATATGCCTTTCCACGCCTTTGTGAACAGAGTAGACCAAGATCAGATGGCTCCTGTTCAGGGTCTGCTCTCTTTGCTTTATATGATATAATATTGATATGCTTCTACAGTTGCCGTCATGGCCTAAACTTCCTGTGCCCATGTGTAATTATAAAAGTAAATGTGATAAATATTCATGATGTCATCATTTCTTTAAATAGTGAATATTCATGGAGTTAAGGGTTAATTAGTTGTTCAACTTCAGGAACACTGTAGATCTTAATCAGAAGCTGAGTTTTGTTGAACCAGGAAGATATCATTATTTTTGTAATCATTCCAATTATTGGTATGATTATAACTGCAAAGTTTTTGACTCTTTCGCTGCAATTTGCAAACAGTTTGCATTATCAGGAATCGAAATAGTTTGTTACTGTAATGATCTAAAACAGTAACAAAATTACAGATAAAAAGACTTTTTAGAAAGAAAGAAAAGAAAAAGAAGAAAAAATAAAGATGAAACTTGAAGCAGTCAGCAAAGTACATGTATTTGACAGTGAAAGAGTCTAAATCAACAAGAAATGTTGACACCATCAATACTAATTAGATTTATTTTATAATGACATATGAACAGAGGACATTTTGACTCATACAGAAACTGCTGAATCAGATCTATATTATACCTTTACCCATTTCCTCATAGACGATTTTTAAATCCAATCACTTTGAATAAATCTACCGAAAAGGAGCATTTACTAGAGAAAAGGACAATTTTCAGAATTTTGTAGTACGGAAACTGTTGTGATAAATAGAGCATTTGCTCCTCTGGAGCAAATGCTCTATTTATCACAATGGTTTCAAAGAGTGACTTTTACAGAGGCGTCAAAAGGCGTCAGTATGAGGGAATGGGTTAACCCTTTCCCTGTTCTGTGTTTATTTCAAATTTCAATACCTACTGAATATTCATTAACAAAATAATTATAAAGAAATATGAAAGGTGGAACATTGTGGACATTTTAGGAAGCAAAGAAACAGATCTATCAAATTCTGTTAGCAAACAGAGCAGACCCTGATCAGATGGCTCCTATAGGAGCTGTCTGATCTGGGTCTACTCTGTTTGCAGATGCGTGAAAACACGTTTATATGAGGGAAAGGGTGAAGCAAACAGAGCAGACCCTGATTAGATGGCTCCAATAGGACTCATCTGATCTGAGTCTACTCTGTTTGCCAATGCATGAAAAGGTGATTATATGAAGGGTTGATATTAATGTGAGGGTATTCATGCCATATAATGTTCAGCAATTATAAATAGCATTCATTTAACACTTTCCTTCATGAATATTCATGTAAGAGATAATTATATCATGAATACTAATTATATTATTTTTTGCACATGAACACATAAAAATTTTACCATTATAGAAACTGTAGATGTATATTATTCCATAAGCAAACAGACCATACCCTAATAGGAGTGATCTGAGCTGTGCCTACGCTGTTTGCAAAGGGGTAGAAAAGTGTATGTTAAGGGTTAACAAGTTGACAAGTTCCTTTTCATGCTAGTAATATGATTTTACTCTTATGTTTAACCCTTTCCCAGTTCTATATTTACTTCAAATTTCAGTACCTACTGCACATTCATGGACAAAGTAGTTATAATGAAATATGGAAGGTGGAACATTGTAGCCATTTTAGAAAGTAAAGACACAGATTTATCAAATTTCAATAGCAAACGGAGCAGACCCTGGTCAGACGGCTCCTTTAGGAGCCGTCGGATCTGAGTCTACTCTGTTTGCAGATGAGTGAAAAGGTGTTTATATGAGGGAAAGAGTTTAGCTTTTACTTCTTGAATATTCATGTAAAAAATAATGACTATGAATATTTACTAGCAGAATTTTCAGACAGCTCCTACAGGAGCCATATGCTCTGTTTGCAAAGGCATATCTACATGGTAAAGGATTAAAGAAATTAATGTTTCACATTGAAATGTATTTGAAATTTCATTTACAATCGTTCTCCACTTATGAAATTTTCTGTTTCAACAGTCAGACTGGAAAGACATTTTTCTTCAAGTATCCAAGCTTGTATCAGTTCTTACTGGAAGAGCTAAAAGAGGCAACCCTGGATCTGAACAATCAGCTTCACCCAGGATTGTTTCCCATCCTCATGGTGCTTGGTAGATTGTTTCCTTCAACCATGGAGGGGACCGACACAAGCCTTAATATAGCTGCCTTCATTCCCCTGGTTATAAGGTAGGATTCCATGTTGTTGCAGAATTGAATCTGTAACACTCAGCAGGTGATTTGTTTATACTTTTTCCAACAGCTTGCATCTAGTTGAGATGCTCGGCATTTCTTACAAGTAGTGGGAGGGCCGTTTCTAATGTCAAAATTAATGGCCCAACACCATTCCAAATATTATATGGAATAAAATATGTTTAAACTAAACTCAGCATCTTATCTGACATTTCTGTATCCTAACTTGGTGGCACTCTGGTAAGATGTTTGGGAAGAAATGGAAGACATTCTACTCCATAATACAAGTAGAAATAAAATTTTCTATTGATGAATAAATTGTCAGTGTGCTAAAGGTTAATCCTTTCCTCCATAGGCTATTTTTAGACCCAACCTCTTTGAATGAATCTACCCAAAAGGAGCATTTACTAGAGAAAAGTAAAATTTTAGAATTTTGTACATGTAGTTTGAAACCATTGTGATAAATATTTATCACAATGGTTTCATAAAGTGACTTTTACAGAGGCGTAGAAGTGTTAACCCTTACCCAGTTCTATATAAATGTAACAAATAATGACATCATCAATATATATTAGCTGAAATTTTATAATGTAAACTTTTCAAAGTAATTTTATGCTTTGTCAAAACCTGTAGAATCAGGGTCCATGCTTATAAAACTTTTTAGTTGAGTCTTGAGTTTGTTCTCAAGCTTTTGATAGGTTAGATTTGAGTTCTCAAGCTTTTGATTGGTCAGATTCGAGCCAAAGGCTCAAATCTGACCAATCAAAAACTTGAGAACGAACTCAGACTCAACTAAAAAGTTTTATAAGCATGGATACTGTTCTATATCATGTCATAAGCAAACAGAGCAGATCTATTATAAGTTTATAAACAGACAGAGCAAACCCTCATTAGACAGCTCCTACAGGAGCCATTTGATCTGAGTCTGCTCTGTTGCAAATGCGTGAAATATGCTTATATGAAAGAAAATAATGATGTTCTATCACACATTTCAGAAAATTGTTTATGGCAGGATATTTGAAAAAAAATGGATTTCACAGGTGTGATTCATTCATACAATTCTTATCACTTATTGACACAAAATATAGATATGATATTCTATCAGATTATGTTCATTAAAGATGAATTAAATGTATCATAATTGAATATTTATTCTGCATTAGAAGTGGTACCAAAAATGTTAAACTTTTGTATATTTATTAACGCTTTACACCATGAATATTTATGTAAGAAATAATGACATCATGAATATTAATTAGATTAATTTTTATAATTGAAAATGGACACAAGAACTTTTGGCCATGGCAGAAACTGTAGAACCATATCTATATTATACCATAAGCAAACAGAGCAGAACCAGATCAGATGGCTCATATAGGAGCGGTCCAATCTGGGTTTACTCAGTTTGCAAAGGTGTATTTATGAAGTAAAGGGTTAACATAATGGTTAGTCGGTAAGATAAAGTATATAGTTTACCTAATTTGAAATATACCCTGCCAGTAAACTCCATATTAGGTAAACTGCACACAGGGTTATTAACCGTTTCCCTCACACAAACGTGTTTTCACGCATTTGCAAACAGAGTAGACCCAGATCAGACGGCTCCTAGAGGAGCCGTCTGATCAGGGTCTGCTCTGTTTGCTAACAGATTTTGATAGAACTGTTTCTTTGCTTTCTAAAATGTCTACAATATTCCACCTTCCTGGTTCCATATGTCATTATAACTATTTTGTCCATGCATATTCAGTAGGTATTGAAATTTGAAATAAACATAGAACAAGGAAAGGGTTAATAATGTAGATTACAGCCATAACTTTGTTATTTATGTAGATGCAGCTCTAGCCCTGTCTTGAAGACTAGAGTCATGGCTGCAAGAGCTCTTCAGCCATTGGTTGAGAAAGATCATGTGACCAAGGTGTTCTCTGACCTATTGTCTCTACTGCCCAGTAAGGCTGCACAAGTGATCAAGCAAAACCAGACTCATGGTGTTCTGTTACAGGTATGACACAGAAGAGAATCTTGTCACAAACTTTTGTTCTGATCATCAACGGCCAAAACACGTCTAAACTGGACATTCAATTTAGTATAACTATCAGTCTTGGAGACCGGTGGCAACTTTATGCAGGGTGAAAGTTATGCCGAAAGTTATGAAGCAGCCATCTGCCTAAAAGTACATAAATTCTTCTCTACTAGAATTCCAGTTTAGAGGAGTTTTACTGTAGTATTTTGTTATGGTTGTTAATAAATTTCACCACAATTAGAAGAATGGAACACTTTACTATAATACAAACAGTTTTACCCCTTCCCTGATATAAACACGTGTTCATCATCGCTATAGGAACTGTCTGACCAGGGTCTGCTCTATTTACTAATGGAATTTCATAGATCTATTTCCGTATTTTCTAAAATGCTACAATGTTCCACCTTGCATATTTCATTAACAATATTATCATTATACATGTAACTATTTTGTCCATGAATATTCAGTAGGTATTGAAAACATAGAAAAGGGAAAAGGTTAAAACTCAGATCTGCCACCAATGTTTCTAAAGCTTGAATAAGGTCTATTTTGTTCTACAAGTATCAATATTTTTTTGACGTCTGCAAACTAAACAGTGATTTTCCTTGCAACATTTGATCTTGGTCTACTCTTTTTAGCTCACCAGAGCACAAAGTGCTCACGGTGAGCTTTTGTGATCACCTGATGTCCGTCGTCCATAGGCGTGTGTCATCAGTCGTCAGCAATTTGAACCTTTAAAAATCTTCTCCTCTGAATCTACAGGTTTCTCAGCCTTAATCTGCGGTACATAGCATCATGTTCAGGACATTATGCCCCTGGGGTCAAAATTGGCCCCGCCCTAGGGGTAGCCAGTTTTCAATAGAAACATATAGTGAAACTTTGAAAATCTTCTTCTCTGAAACTGGAAAGTTCTCAGCTTTCATATTTGGCACATAGCATCATGTTCACGTCCTCTTCAAAAGTTTTATAAATTATGCCCCTGGCGTCAAAATTGGCCCCGCGCCAGGGGTAGCCAGTTTTCAATAGAAACATATAGTGCAAACTTTGAAAATCTTCTCCTTTGAATCTACAGGCTTCTCAGCTTTCATATTTGGCACATAGCATCATGTTCAGGTCCTCTACAAAAGTTATATAAATTGTGCCCATCGGGTCAATTTTTGCCCTGCCCTGCCCCAGGGCGGGCTAGTTTTCAATTGAAACATACATGTATAGTGAAGTCTTTGAAAATCTTCTCCTCTGATTGTCTGGTGAGCGCTTCAGGGCCATTCTGGCCCTCTTGTTCTAAAATGTCATGTCAAGAACAGTGTCAGAATGCTGGTTTAGACTAGTTTCTGGTACATGGCTGTTAATCTGGACCCAACTGTTTTGTAAGAGCAATTAAGAATAGTACCTTTGCAACTTCTAGACAAGCACGGAACTTCAGTTTCACGGGTCTTGTATTTTATATATCATATTGTCCTTAATAAACTCCCGACTCTAATAAAGACCCCCGAATTTCTGGGGTGAAATTAATAATAAATAAAACAACTAAACTTCTATATAATATGTATTTCAAAATATAGGTGGTTGCTTAATGAAGAGTGAAAGCTATGCAGAAAGCTACTTAGGAGCTTTCTGCATTGCTTTCATTCAGCATCAAGCACCCACCTGTATACAAAGCGCAAATATCACCTTTAAAAAAAACATAATACCCCTGGGGATGTTTATTTTAGACACTACAGTATGTAGTACATCCTCTCTAAACCAAAATTCTAGTAGAGAAGAATTTAGATACTTTTAGGCAGGTGACTGCTTAATGCACGGTAAAAGTCATGCAGAAAGCTCCTAGAGGAGCTTTCTGCATTACTTTCACCATGCATTAAGCTGCCACCTGTCTCTAAGACTGATATGTATATCTAATTGAATGACTGATTTAGAGGGGCTTTACTGTATATGAAACCCACTTTGAGAAAAAGGATCTGATTGCATTGTAAACAGTGTAGACTCAGTTCAGACATTATGTCTATGATAAGGTAGGGTATCTTATCAAGTTTTAACACTGCATGAAGTAATTGATGACAAAATACCTACAGATTCAGATCAGTGACAAACAGTGTAGACCCTGATAAAACACATGCCAGGGATGTGGGCTGGTCTGGGTCTACACTGTTTTTGATGCAATCAAATATAGTACAGTAAAACCCCGCTAATGTGACCACCTCAAAGAGGTATAATTCTGGGTGCTAGATGCAGGTGGTAGCTTAATGCAAGACAAAAGTAATGCAGAAAGCTCCTAGGGGAGCTTTCTGCATTACATTTGTCCTGCATTAAGCAACCACCTGCATATAAAGACACCCATGTTTATTCATTAAGTAGTCACATTAGAGGGGTTCTACTGTAATTGATTATCTTGTATCAAATTTTACATATGATGTTAGAAATCATTGAAACCTGACCGAAGTTAGCTGTGATAGGGTGAAGTTCAAAGCCACCTAAATTAGAAAAAGAGGCCCTGCAGCTGTCTTATAGATCATGTACATTTTGTACTCTCAGATCAAGGAAATGCTTGGAACAGTCCAGCAGTTACCCCAGACTATTCAGACAAGTCTGGCAAACTTAGTCTGTGACATGTGGTCAGAAAGAGTGCACTCATTGATATCCAGGTATGTACAGACAGATATATAGGAATACATGTACATCTAATATGATGGTCTCTTATATATCAACCTTGTCCAGGAAATTGAAGCCTTCTTGGCTTTATAAATTGTGTAGATTTGAACCAGAAACTGCTTTGAAAACTTAGCCTACTATCATTACCTTGACTATTCAAAATTGGCTTTTCCTACTAGAATATATAAACAGAAGAACTACGTCGCTCCGTACTTCATTCTCAGTGTTGTTATACCTTCTGATCCTTTGAGATAATGAATTTCGGACTTCTTTGTTTTGAAAATTGAATACCGCTTAAACCGGTGCTAGGGGGCGTGAGCAATGTTGCACTTTCAATTACTGTTCACGAACAGACTCAATAAAACCGAGTTTGCAATTTTCTCTTTTTGTGTTGCAATTTTCGCTCTTGGGGGATCACCTCCCTTCAGAATTTATATTCTATTGAGCAAACATCTAAAATGAATAAACATTGGTACCCTTTGTATAATGAATATTCAAAGTGGAATGGCCAATTAGTGTTAACTACAGTAAAACCTCTCTATAACGACCATTAAATTACATCAAGTATTTTGTGTAAAAGGCAGGTGGCTGCTTAAAGCAAGGTGAAAGTAAAACAGAACACTCCTATAGGAGCGTTCTGTTTTACTTTTACCTTGCTTTAAGTGATCACCTGCCCAAAATACCAATGAACACCATTTAGTGGTTGTTGTAGAGATGTTCTACTATATAGTGTTCTTTCAGTATGAAAGTCTAAATTTTGCAAAAGGATGTTAAATGACAAACTGTGCAGACCTTGTTCAGAGGGCTTCTCAAAGGGTTTGTTTCTGACCCTTGAAAATTATTGTTCTTTTGTCCAAATAAAATCAAATCAGACTGGATAGCTTGATAAGCTGTTTAAACCATTCCCTCATATTGATGCCTTTTGACGCTTTTGTGAAAGTCACTTTTTGAAACCATTGTGGTAAATAGAGCATTTTCTTCATAGTAGCAAAATTTATCACAATGGTTTCAAAAGTATACAATTTTAAACTTTCCTTTTTTCTAGTAAATTCTCCTTTACGGTAGATGTATCCAAAGATGTTGGATCTAAAAATAACCTATGAGGGAATAGGTGAATTTGACATCATGCAATAATTCTGTAAAATTCATGCCATTGGGGGGGACTAACAATGAAAATACACCAAATAAAACCTTAAATAATAACCATAAATAAACGATACAGTTTTCAAAAATACAGCTGGTAGCTTAATGCAGACTGGAAGCAATGCATTAAGCAACCACCTGTGTATAAAATGAAGCTCCTTTTAATAAAAATGTTACGCTCTCTGGGTCGTTTATTAGAAGTGATATGGTGTATATGTTCGTTTGACACATTCTAGGAAAAGTATGATATATTTACTGTAGAACAAA
Source organism: Azorinus chamasolen (assembly GCA_963576725.1). Lineage (NCBI taxonomy): Eukaryota > Metazoa > Mollusca > Bivalvia > Cardiida > Solecurtidae > Azorinus > Azorinus chamasolen. Next base: position 72,198,694 of record OY755240.1, on the reverse strand, counting down.
CCCATGCCTGCTGACAAGGAGAGAGGCTCTGCAAGTCACAGCTGGCATTCTAGATCTCTTTGGACCATGTGTGGCAATACAGCAATCACTGGAGACAGTTATAGAACTGGAAGTAACCCAGGAGTCTCAGGTGTCGGCTCTGTATCAGTACAGCCCAGGACTGTCTGAATTTAGGTCTACCATCTGTAACCTTTACTTGGCTTTTATGGTGAATTTAACAGGTGACAGAAATGGTAGCCATGGAATTGTATCAAGGGACTGTGAAAATTTGGAAGAAACAATTTTGACATTTTTGAGGTCAGACTCATATGAAGTTCGCAGATCTGTTCTTTCTATGTTAACTCATGTAGTGCGGGCACATAAACATGAATTAACGTCTGAGATACACAGGGAATCAGAGACTGGAAAAGACTCAACTGTTGTTGCCATAAATGGAGATTTGGTACCAGAAAATAGGGGATGTAACTCAACTTTGAAAAATTCCTACAAAGTATACGCCCACTTGCTTTATATGGCAGACAATGAGACCCATGAAGATTGCCAAGTTCATCTCTTTAGGTAAAATGGTTGTCCTTGTCATATTTAATCCTTTCCTCCATAAATACGCTTTTCTACGCCTCTGTAATAATCACTTCTTGTAACCATTGTGATAAATGCAGCATTTGCTCCTATAGGAGCAAATGCTCTATTTATCACAATGGTTTCAAACTACAAAATTCTAAAATTTTACTTTTGTATAGTAAATGCCCCTTTTAGGTAGATTCATTCAAAGAGGTTGGGTCTAAAAATAGCCTATGGAGGAAAGGGTTGATCCTTTACCTTATAGATATCCTTTTTAACCATTTCCCTGTTCTATATCTATTCAAAATTGCAATACCTACTGAATATTAATAGACAAAATAGTTATAATGAAATATGGAAGGTGGAACATTGTAGCCATTTTAAAAATAAAGAAACAGAAATTTAAATTCTTTTAAATTCGACTAGCAAACAGAGCAGACCCTGATCAGGGTCTACTCTGTTTGCAAATGCGTGAAAACATGTTTATATGAGGGAAAGGGTTAACACCTTTTGCAAACAGAGTAAACCCAGATCAGGTTGATGCTGTAAGAGCTGTCTGCTCTGTTTGCAGACGAAATAATGTAGATCTGATTCTACTGTATCTGCTAGGACCAAAAATTCATTTCCTAGTGGTCATTAGTGGCCGTTCTTGTTTTGTAAGAGACTATTGTCGTGCAGAACAGTAGATAAAAGTCAGTATTCAAATTCAATTGAACTTAAATATCGAACTCAGATAATTTGAACTTCGAGATAACTGAACGTAAAAGCTCGGACCTTCAAATGTTTACAATACATAATTGTTCTAAAATGTATCTTTACGCATACATGTATCTAGAACCACATGTAACAGCTTAATGCGAGATGAAAGTAATGCTGACAGCTCCTTCTGAAGCTTTCAGCATTACTTTAGACTTGCATTAAGCTGTGAACATCAGAAATTGTCCAGACTAGAAATCAGATTACCCAAACTTCTGTCATCTTGAAGTAATTTGTATGGTCCCTTAAAGATCCAGGTATCGTTTTCCACTGTTCTGAAATAGTCATTTCTATATCATATCCTATGGCATGACCAATTTTCAGAATCTTCTTAGAGAGATGATTCTAAAGAGTGGTCACACAGGAGGGTTTTCTGTAGAAATAAAAGAGCTAGTTGAAAATGTTTTAATTGATGTATCTTATCTGAGCCTCTGGGTCATATTTATACATAGTCTTAACATCTTTAACCCTTTACTCCATGTATACACCTTTATATGCATTTGCAAACTGGGTAAACCCAGATCAGATGATTCCAGTAGAAGCAATATGATCAGCGTCTACTCTGTTTGCTTTATGATGTAATATAGATATGATTCTACAGTGGCCCAAAATTCCAATGAGCATGCGCTTTTATATTAATAAATCTAATTGATATTCAGATGTCATTATTTCTTGCATGAATATACAATGTACATAGAATAAAGTGTTAAAGCTAGGCATATATATAGACGTCACTCACTTGTTCACTGTCACAAGTGCCATTGCCTGGCATAGCCTTGTCAGCACAATTTTGGACCTTGAAATCTTTGACATTTTACAGAGGGAGATGTGTTGGTATAGGGTTGATATTGGTTGGGGATGGAGGCTAGGAAACAATTTTTAATTTGTCTTTAATACAAGATTTGTTTTCAATAAGTTTTCACATAATTTCTCTACAGAGGGGACAAAGTATTGTGACAACAATTTTTAATAAAACTGCAAACCCTGATGATACATTGACCATAATTTTGGGCTGTTAGAGATAGAAGATGGGTGAAATTAATATTTTTTCACGAGTTTGATGAATATTCCTTATGAGCAGAGGCTTCATTGAATATTTTTCTTTATCAACTACAACTATTACATTTTATTTTCATTACATACAGGATGTAAAAAAAGAGAAATTAAAAGAATACAAACTATTAATAATACAGTTGACTCGGTTCCATGGGGAAGCATGATATATATGTAAATAAACATCAAGTAAAGAATTGATTTTGTAATTCCTTTTAACAGGCTTTTGGAGAGTCATCAGCTTACTCTTGCACCAGATGCAGAAAGTCGTTCTGCCAAAGACATAGAGCAGCATGTGAGCAGACTGTGTCAGTCCATAGCCAGACTGTGTCAGAGAATTGAGAACCAGACCATGAGGTATATGATATCACATGAACCCGTTACCTTATAGGCTATTTTTAGACCGAACCTCTTTGATTGAATTTACCAAAAAGTAGTATTGGAAAACTTTAGAATTGTGTAGTTTTTAAACTATTGTGACCCAGATGAGATGTGGTCCTGTAGATTACCACACATATAATTATTGTTCTTAAGTGTAAACAAATATTGATTTCAATTTTTATGTTTTTGTCATTCAAAAGGTAAGGTCATTTAGTGTTAAAACCCTGTTCAGTCAATCTCTCAGAAAATTATTTCCATTGATTCAAATAAGACAAATAAATATTGTATTCAGGACAGGTAAATCTATTTTTCTGCCACAGTCCATCAACATTTAGATGAGGCTTTGTTCCTTTTAGTGATCCAGTGGTTGCGGCAATGATTGGTTATGCTGGATCCCTGCTTCTGGCCCTGTGCAATATCATATCTGACAGGCAAGCTGGGAACCATCTGATTGGACAGAATACCTCTGCTGTGTCTCAGCTTCTAGGAATGGTGCAGAGCTACAGTGGGTCAGACTGCTCAACTGAAATACACATGGCCTGTGTCCATGTCCTACAGAAGAACTGTACACACATTCTGTTGACAGGAGAACATACAGTCTTAGGTAACAATGATTAAACCTGTATAAATAGTCATGTTAAAAATAATGATATCCTTAACCCTTTCCTCCATAAATACGCCTTTCTACAACTCTGTAAAAGTCACTTTCTGAAACCATTGTGATAAATAGAGCATTTGCTCCTTAGGAGCAAATGCTCTATTTATCACAATGGTTTCAATACTACACAATTCTCACATTTTCTTTTTCTCTAGTTAATGCTCCTTTTTGGTAGATTTATTCAAAGAGGTTGGATCTAATAATAGCCTATGAGGTAATGGATTAATATTGATAAGATGACTTTAAATAGTATGTCGTACAGACTACACGGGCCTTCTGAATATCTCCTCCTAGAGAGGATACCTTGTCAGACACCTGTTATACTATCAAACAAGAATAGTTATAATAAAAATTCTCCTAAACAGACTTTTGAATTGGTATCAATGCAGGTGGCAGCTTAAACCTGTTCAACATTCATGTAAGAAATAATGATATCATGAATATGGATATCCTAACACTGGTGTCGACGTTGTCATTGTCGTTGTCATCCTAAACTTTCATGTTAACTTCAACGTTGGTGGCTACAATCGAGCAGATAAATGTTAGCACCATCATGTGTTATACCTTGATATAAACTGTAGAATCAGATCTTTATACATGTACATCCATTAGCAAATAGAGCAGACCCTGGTCAGACTCCTACAAACAGTTGCTTGAAAATATAATGTTTATAGGGATTTTATTGTAAGGGCTGTTCCATTAAAATGTGTATGGGGGTGCAGGAAAGCACTTTCAAATTCGGCCACCCACCCATAGAAGTTTTTTTACTAATGCACAAATCATATAGTACCATTTTACAGCGAAACCAACCAATGCATAGCTGTTTTTTGCCTTCCTGCCCCCCCCCCCCCCCCCCCCCAATACACATTTAAATGGAACAGCCCTAATGTAAAAGTTGTTTTATCTATAAAATTTAGTTTTGCTCCTACAAATGAGTTTTTATACGCCCACCTAATAAAGGTGGTCGTATATTGTCGTGGCCCTGTCCGTCCGTCCGTCCGTCCGTTCGTCCGTTCGTCCGTCCGTCAACATTTTGTTTGTCCGCTGTTTTCTGGCAAAACTATTGGACAGATATTAATGAAACTTCACGCAAATGTTTAATGCATCAAGATCTAAAGCTGAGTTGATTCTGAGGTTCATTTGATTTTTCATTTCAGAGTTATGGCCCTTGTCCTTAAAAATATGCAAATAGTTTGTCCGCTGTTTTCTGGGAAAACTATTTGAGAGATATTAATGAAACTTCACACAAATGTTTAATGCATCAAGATCTGTAGCTGACTCAATTCTGAGGTTCATTTGATTTGTCGTTTCGGAGTTATGGCCCTTTTACTTAAAAAATAGTGCAAATACATGCAAATAGTTTGTCCGCTGTTTTCTGGAAAACTTAACAGATATTAATGAAACTTCACACAAATGTTTAATGCATCGAGATCTGAAGCTGAGTTGATTCTGAGGTTCATTTGATTTTTCATTTCAGAGTTATGGCCCTTGTCCTTAAAAATATGCAAATAGCTTGTCCGCTGTTTTCTGGAAAAACTATTTGAGAGATATTAATGAAACTTCACAAAAATGTTTAATGCATCAAGATCTGAAGCTGAGTCAATTCTAAGGTTCATTTGATTTGTTGTTTCGGAGTTATGGCCCTTGTATTTAAAAAATAATGCAAATAGTTTGTCTGCCCTTTTCTGAGAAAACAATTTGAGAGATATTAATGAAACTTCACATAAATGTTTAATGCATCAAGATCTGAAATTGAATTGATTCTGAGGATCATTTGATTTTTCTTTTCAGAGTTATGACCCTTGTCCTTAAAAAATAATGCAAATACATGCAAATAGTTTGTCCGCTGTTTTCTGGCAAAACTATTTGAGAGATATTAATGAAACTTCACAAAAATGTTTAATGCATCAAGATCTGATGCTGAGTCGATTTTGAGGTTTATTTGATTTGTCTTTTCGGAGTTATGGCCCTTTTACTTAAAAAATAATGCAAATATATGCATATAGTTTGTCCGCTGTTTTCTGGCAAAACTGTTTGACAGATATTAATGAAACTTCATACACATGTTTAATGCATCAAGACCTGAAGCTAAGTCGATTCTGAGGATCATTTGATTTGTTGTTTCGGAGTTATGGCCCTTTCACTTAAAAAAATAATGCAAATCTATGCAAATATGAGGATGGCCATAACTTTTTCATTTGAAATGATATTTACTTCAATTTTTTTATATGGTTAAACCTTAATGTGAATTTTCACATATATTGCGGGGCTTTTGATATGTCATTTTATTCTAAAGTTATGGTCCTTGAACTTTGTGTGTTCGTTGCTTTGTTTGTCGGTCAACTTTTAGTTTGTCTGTTGTTTTCTGGGAAAACTATTAAAATGATATAAATGAAACTTAACACAAATGTTTTAAGCAACAAAATTTGAAGCTGAGTTTATTTTGAGGTTCATTCAGTTTGTCTTTACAGAGTTATGGCCGTTGCACTTTACAAAAATCTGCAAAAATGAGGATTAGCTGCAACTTTTTTATTTAATAAGATAGTCACTTCATTTTTTTTAAAAATAGTATCACCTTAATATGGAAATCAAGATCTGAAGCACAGATTAGAAAATGTCAACACTTATAAGGCATGTTGAGTCAGAGAAAGTTAGCAAGTGGGCGTATTATGTACCGTATGCGGTACTCTTGTTAATTTTTTTGACCCTTTGCTTCATATAGATGCCTTTTCACGCCTTTGCAAACAGATTAGACCTAGAACAGACTGCTCCTATAGGACCCGTCTGATCAGGGTCTGCTCTGTTTGCTTATAAAATTATGATAGATCTGACTCTACAGTTTCCATCAATACCAAATTATCCCTTTCCCTCATATAAACGTGTTTTCACGCATTTGCAAACAGAGTAGACCTAGATCAGATGGCTTCTAGAGGAGACGTCTGACCAGGGTCTGCTCTGTTTGCTAATAGAATGTGATAGATTAGTTTCTTTACTTTCTAAAATGTCTACAATGTTCCGCCTTCCATATTTCTCTTATAACTATTTTGTTAATGAATATTCAGTAGGTATTGAAATTTGGGCTAAATACAGAACAGAACAGGGAACCAATGTTATCTGTGTACATATGTTATAAAAGTTCAGCTAATAAATATTCACGCTGTCATTTTTTCTTACATGAATATTTAACATGGAAAGAGTTATGGGTTACAAATACTTTGGAATGTACTGAAACAAGAACTCATGTGGGGAAAAAAATGGAAAAATATGAAAATAATGTGAAATGTTAGTTACTACACAGTCATGTTTGATGAATGACCCCACAGGTAGCCATGACAACAAGAGGGCAGTGTTTGAAGGCATTCTTTCCTTGTTGCAAGCCGATGATGCTGAAGTGAGGGATGAAGCTGCAGATATATACTGTGTCATGTCCCAGGATAAGCTGAACAGTGAGTGCCAAATACAAACAACTTGTTTTTCATTTTGTTAACAGTGCAAGCAGTGTATATGTAATCTAGCAGTAGAAACATACCTTATGATCAACGTCTTCACTAATTGGGTAGTGGACAAAAATACTGTTGGTCCCGAAGAGAGGGATAAACAACATAGATCCTGATCACATTTGTACCAGTGCAGTGACTTATGTGTGTTTTACAGTACATATGTACTTGTATTATCTTGAGATATTATTAATTTCATATTGCTATATGCGCTTTCAGTGCGAGCTCACCCATATGTCAGTGTCCGATTGTTTCTTGAGGACTGGGTTGAAACACAAGGAGACAGGAACCTTGCAGTGGCGTGTTTGCTACAGCTTGTAGAAGGACAGGAAAATAAACAAGAGGTAACCATGCCTGATTAGCCCTTTGAATGCAGAAAGAGTGTAACTGCATTTGCAATCAGTGTAGCCCCAGATTAGAGGGCTCCTAGAGAAACCCTCTGACAAGGGCCTGTACTGTATGTCATTCAGCATCCTCGAACTTTTCATATGGAATGGACTCTAGTTCAGAATTAACCCTTTCCCTCATATTGACGACTTTTGACAACTCTGTAAAAGTCACTTTGTGAAACCATTGTGATAAATATAGCATTTGCTCCTATAGGAGCAAATGCTCTATTTATCACAATGGTTTCAAACTACAAAATTCTAAAATTGTCCTTTTCTCTAATTAATGCTCCTTTTCGGTAGATTTATTCAAAGAGGTTGTATCTAAAAATAGCTTATGAGGTAATGGGTTAATGGGTCACTCTACTTTGAATATTAAGCATTCAAAGGGTTAACCCTTCTCTTGCTATTGAAATGACATCAGCTCATGATTGTGCCTCAGTCTTTAAGTTATATCTATTGTGCATGATTCCTTAACCCCTTCCTCCATAAATACATACTACGCCTTTGCAAACAGAGTAGACCCAGATCAGACGGCTCCTGTAGGAGCCGTCTGACCAGGGTCTGCTCTGTTTGCTTATAATATAATATAGATATGATTCTACAGTTTCCACCATGGCCAAAAGGCCCCGTATTCATGTGCCATTGTAAAATTTAACCCTTTCCCTGTTCTGTTTGTTTCAAATTTCAATACCTACTAAATATTCACACTCGCTCACTCACAATACAGTTTATTTATTGATCAGGCCATCAATTAATCCTCTGATGAGAGTGGGGCCTGACTGCCCAGTCTAGATTGAAGTCGCCCTCTCCATTCCTGTCTGTTTCGAGAGTTGTTGGAATCCAAACCCAGGGTTTTCCTATCACGCTTTACTAGTTTTTCCCAAGACAACTTGGCCTACATGGACAAAATAGTTATAATGAAATAAGGAAGGTTGGATATTGTTGCCATTTTAGATACTAGAGAACCTGATCTATCAAATTCTATTAGCAAACCGGCCAGACCCTTATCAGACGGCTCCTCTAGGAGCTGTCTGATCTGGGTCTACTCTATTTGCAAATGCGTGAAAACATGTTTGTATGAGGGAAAGGGTTAAACTAATTAATATTCATGGTGTCATTATTTCTTATATGAATATTCATGGATAAAGGGTTAAACAACCCAAGAGTAACCCGGCTGCAAGACTCACATTCTAATTAGATTCCAAGCTACATGTACTTGACATCTGATCTGTATCCAAGCCTTTTGTCAATGCGATTCATATTGCATGTATTATAAGCAGGTGCAGTAGAGTTTTATAATTTATTAACATAGGAGGCTGTAAAAGCAGGTGGTTGCTTAATACAGACAAAAGTAGTGCAGAAAGCTCCAATAGGAGCTACAATAAAACCTCTCTATAATGGCCACTAAATTATATCAAGTATTTTGTGTTAAAGGCAGGTGACTGCTTAAAGCAAGGTGAAAGTAAAACAGAACGCTCCTATAGGAGCGTTCTATAGGAGCGTTCTGTTTTATTTTCACCTTGCTTTAAGCAGCCACCTGCCCAAAGTACCAACAAATTAACACGATTTAGTGGCCGTTATAGAGAGGCTTTACTCTACCACCTGTTTTATAAATCCAGAATTATACTTCTTTTGAGTGGTCATATTAGCAAGACTTTTCTGTATTTAATACAGTTGTTATAGTAATTATTTGGACACCTAGTCTCCCTTGTCCAACATTTTAAAACTAGATAGTTCCTTTCAGCAGCACTTTGATTACTAAATTGATCTGATGGAGTAATACATTGTGGTGTGCGGTGGTCTCCTGTGTCTCCCACCTGCACCACTCTCCACCCAGGAGTTAAAATGGGTACCTGTTAGAGTCACTAGTCAGTACTGTGGCTGCATGATTGCGCAGTACTCAATATTGTAGGTGAATGACTAAATGACCAGGGGAGTAAATATACAGTCGGCTGAGCGATCCTTCGTACTGAAAGTAGACTATAACTAGATACTTTATTTTTAATACATAGTGTTGACCCTAGTCAAACGGTTCCTTAAAGGGTGGTTTTATCTAGGTCTGTTTTAATTGCTCAAAAGTGTACACTTCAAGCAGAATATTTCATGAATAGTTTTAGTCATCAAGTAATTTACTTTAGTACAGGTCTTTTATAAACAGTTAACCTGTCTTTTATAAACAGTTAACCCCTGTTTAGTTGCTTCAATTAAAACACAGTTTCTGATCAAGTGTGACATTGGGGCTTATTGGCATTTGCAGTATTTTATTATGCAGTTTAACCCTTCTTTCTATTGAATATATATTCATGTAAGAAACACTCTTAAGCTGGACGTTCAGTTTAGTATATAATTCACTCTTACAGACAGGTGGCAGCTTATCGCAGGGTGAATGTCATGCAGAAAGCTCCTCTAGGAGCTTTCTGCCTGACATTCGCCCTGCATTAAGCAGCCACCTGCCTAAAAGTATCTGAATTATTCTCTACTAGAATTCTGGTTAAGAGGAGTTTTACTGTACATGAATATGATATAGATCAATGTTTCTAATTGTAAATGAACACGGAAAGGTTTGATAGTGACAGAAACTGTACAATCAGGGTCCATGCTTATAAAACTTTTAGTTATGTCTCCCCCCATATTTATATGGGGGAGACATATTGTTTTCGTGAGAGTTGTCTGTCTGTCCGTCCTACCGTCCGTCTGTCCGTCTGTCTGTCTGTCCGTCTGTCCGTCTGTCTGTCACACTTTTTGTCCGGACGATAACTTCAATATGCCTGATGCCAGTTGATTGAAACTTCATATATAGAAAGAGCATAATGAGAGGAAGTGTCATGCACAAGGTCCATAACTCTGGCTTTACTAATATTGGAGTTATTGCCCTTTGTAAAAAAAAATCACACTTTTTTGTCCGGACGATAACTCCTATATGGCTCATGCCATTGGATTGAAACTTCATATATGGAAAGATCATGACGAGAGGAAGTGTCATGCACAAGGTCCATAACTCTGGCTTCACTAATATTGGAGTTATTGCCCTTTGTAAAAAATATCATAATTTTTTGTCCGGACAATAACTTCAATATGCCTGATGCCAGTTGATTGTAACTTCATATATGGAAAGAGCATAATGAGAGGAAGTGTCATGCACAAGGTCCATAACTCTGGCTTCACTAATATTGGAGTTATTGCCCTTTGTAAAAAATATCATAATTTTTTGTCCGGACAATAACTTCAATATGCCTGATGCCATTGGATTGAAACTTCATATATGGAAAGATCATAACGAGAGGAAGTGTCATACAGAAGGAAAATAACTCTGGCTTCACTAATATAGGAGTTATTGCCCTTTGTAAAAAAATCACACTTTTTTGTCCGGACGATAACTTCTATATGGCTCATGCCATTGGATTGAAACTTCATATATGGAAAGATCATAACAAGAGGAAGTGTCATGCACAAGGTCCATAACTCTGGCTTCACTAATATTGGAGTTATTGCCCTGTGTAAAAAAATCACACTTTTTTGTCCGGACGATAACTTCTATATGGCTTATGCCATTGGATTGAAACTTCATATATGGAAAGATCATAACGAGAGGAAGTGTCATGCACAAGGTCCATAACTCTGGCTTCACTAATATTGGAGTTATTGCCCTTGTAAAAAAAAAATCACAACTTTTTGTCCAGATGATTACTCCTATGTGACACATGCCATTGGAGTGAAACTTCATACATGGAACGATCATAATAAGAGAAAGTGTCATGCATAAGATCCTTAACTCGAGCTTCAATAAATTTAGAGTTATTGCCCCATGTACATTTGTTTAATTCTTTCTTGTCCGGACGATAACTCCTACATGGCTCTTGCCATCGTATTGAAACTTCATACATGGAAAGAGCATGATGAGAGAAAGTGTCATGAACAAGGGCCATAATTCTGGCTTCAATTCTTTTGGAGTTATTGCCCTTTGTTACATTTTTTGGCCGATCAATAACTCCTGTTCGACTGATGCTATTGGAATGACATTTTATTTTTGGAAAGAGCATGATGAAAGTAAGTGTCATGCACAAGGGCCATAAATCTGGTATCAGTATTTTTGGAGTTATTAGCTGTTATCATTTTCTTCTTGAAAAATGTAGTGTGGAAAACGCATAATGAGGGGAAGTATCATTCATCAAGACCATAACATTTTTAGTGATTTCCCTTTACATATTGTTTTTATTAGAGGGGAGACATCCGTTTTTTTGACAAAAACCTCTAGTTGAGTCTGAGTTCGTTCTAAAGTTTTTGATTAGTCAGATTTGAGCCTTTGCCTCAAATCTGACCAATCAAAAGCTTGAGAACTCAAATCTGACTAATCAAAAGCTTGAGAACAATCTCAGACTCAACCTGAAAGCTTTATAAGCATGGACCCAGGTCTTTATTATTTCATAAGCATACAGAGAATACCTTGATCAGACAGCCCCTACAGGAGCCGTCTGATCTGTGTCTAAAAGCATTACAATCTATGGAGTATTTGGTAAACAACATGTGAACAGACCAGGTGATGAGATACAGAACTAAGCAGGCCAAATACCTTCCAGAATGTTGTTTATTGCAGGTTGTAGAGGAGAGATTATTTGACAGAGGTGAAATGAATGCTTACAGAGACAAGGTTGATGTCATACAGGTATGCAAATTTTAGCCCATTTGCTCCTAGAGACGCCCATTGATGCCTCTGTAAAAGGCATTTTTTGAAACCATTGTGATAAATAGAGCATTTGCTGCTGTGGAGCATTGGTTTCAAGACTAGACAATTCAAAAAATTTCCTTTTCTCTAGTAAATGCTCCTTTTTGGTAGATTTATTCAAACAGGTTAGGTCTAAAAATAGTGTAGGAAGGAAATGAGTTAACTCTTATGTTACACATGCGTAAAAAAGCAGGACAATGTAGATCCAGATTAGCACAACATCAGAGATACAGTGTCTGATCAGGGTCTACACTGCTTGACACTCCTCGGCATGTTCTATATTACATTATCAAATTTTACCCATTCCCTCATATTGACGCCTTTTGACGCTTCTGTAAAAGTCACTTTATGAAACTATTGTGATAAATAGAGCATTTGCTCCTACAGGAGCAAATGCTCTATTTATCACAGTGGTTTCAATCTACAAAATTCTTAAATTTTTTCCTTGTGTCTAGTTTATGCTCCTTTCCGGTAGACTTATTAAAAGAGGTTGGGTCTAAAAATAGCCTAAGTGGGAATGGGTTAATGTCTGACATTACAGCTGGTCTGGGTCTACATAGCTTTCCTACCATAACAGATACCATTGCAAGACATAATAGTGATAGCTAGCATTCCCTCTGAGCTTTATACCGGACATCTACCTGACCTATATTATGGGTATACCCCCTGCAAACAAAGTTTAAGAGGGTATTCTGGAATCCCCCAGTCAGTCGGGTGGTCCGTCCATCCGTCCATCCTTCTGTCGGAATTTGAAAGTGAGTTGTTGGTGTTACCAATTCATCCTTCAGTTTGAAAGTGTTCTTTGGAACTGTGCCCAGTGATGTTATACAGTAAAACCTCTCTATAATGGCCACTAAATTACATCAAGTATTTTGTGTTAAAGGCAGGTGGCTGCTTAAAGCAAGGTGAAAATAAAACAGAATGCTCCTGTAGGGGCATTCTGTTTTACCGTCACCTTGCTTTAAGGGACCACCTGTCCTAAATACCAACTAATTAACACAATTTAGTGGCTGTTATAGAGAGGTTTTACTATATTTTAATTTCGATGTTATTACTTATGAAAATTGAATACCGCTTAAGCCGGTGCTAGTTGGCATTTTTAATAACTGCTCATGATCAGACTCTGACAGTAAAACCGTGTCTGCAATTTTCTCTTTTTGCATTTCTGCTTATGCTTTGGAAGGATCCCATACTTTCAGAATTGATATACTTCACAACAACAGGTGTTAACCCGTTACCTCATAGGCTATTTTTAGATACAACCTATTTGAATATATCTACTGAAAAGGAGCATTAACTAGAGAAAAAGAAAGTTTTAGAATTTTGTAGTTTGAAACCATTGTGATAAATAGAGCATTTGCTCCTATAGGAGCAAATGCTCTATTTATCACAATGATTTCTTAAAGTGACTTTTACAGAGGCGTCAAAAGGCATCAATATGAGGGAATGGGTTAAGTGGTTGTGTGGGGGCCATGAATATTCGCCCCATACCTCATTCTCAGTGTTGTTATATTTTCTGGTCCTTTGGGATAATTTGTTATGAAAACTGAATACCACTTACGCTGGTGCTAGGGGGATGTGAATAGTGTTTCACTGTTATTAATTGCTTATGAATAGACTCAATACAACTGAGTCTGCAATTTTCCCATTTTGCATTGCTTCTTTTGCTTTTGAAAGATCTAAACTTCAGAATTTATTCAATTTATTTTGTATACTAAATAGCCGTAAATGTAGTAAATGTGCAAGACGTAATTTTCATGTGTTTAGTGCCTGCCATTGCAGAATTATCTTCCTTTGAACTTTGAGCATTTGTTTGTCATTTTTGCATGAAACATGGATAGTTGGTGTCATGAACTCCTCCTTCAGTTGGAAATGGCAGGCATAGCAGAACCATCTCCCCTTGAATTTTGAGTATTTTTTGGTCATTCAGGAATATAAGATGGGTAGTTTGTGCCACAAGCTCCTCCTTCACTTTGAAAGTTATTAAATTTATGTTTGACTTGCATAATAACCATGAATACTAGATGTGCAATATGCATTTTTTATTTGTTTTGCAGCAGGCATTGCAGAATCATATTTCCTTAAATGCTGAGTATTTTCGTCATCTGGGCCTGTAACATGGGTAGTTTGTGTCGCAAACTTCTACAGTTTGAAAGCAATTGAATTTAAATTTTGCAAACATGATAATCACGAATAGTATATGTGTAAAAATTCATTCATAAATATTCTTGAAGTCATAATGTCTTGTATAACCCTTTCCTCCATAAATGCGCCTTTCTACGCCTCGGTAATAAGGACTTCTAAAAGAAAATTTTAGAATTTTGTAGTTTGAAACCATTGTGATAAATAGAGCATTTGCTCCTATAGGTAAATGCTCTATTTATCACAATGGTTTCAAACTACAAAATTCTAAAAAAAATTACTTTTCTCTAGAAAATGCTCTTTTTGGGTAGATTCATTCAAAGAGGTTGAGTCTAAAAATAGCCTATGGAAGAAAGGGATAAATACTTAATAGTAAATATGTACTAATGAGGCAGAGGGATAAACCCCAAAGTTTTGTCTTCAGTTTTCCAAAGTTTAGAATATAAAATTTGATTTTTTTTGCTATTTATTTGAACCCCCACCTCCACCCACTAGTCGGAGACAAGCAGCTTATATGTCTGTGCATAGAAACTATAGTGTAAGAGTCACAAGACATAATTTAAGTCACAGAAACACCTTTTCTCATCATTTGAAACACAGTAGAACCAGATCAGACATATTCTGTAAGACCTGTCTGATCAGGGTCTGCTCTGTTCGCTTATGGTATTATAGAGATCTCATCCTTAAGTCAAAAATATATTTAAACATTTTACAATATTCCTTTACTCCATAAATATGTCTTTCCGTGCCTTTGCAAACAGAGTAGACCCAGACCAGAATGCCGTCTGATCAGGGTCTGCTCTGTTTGTTTATGATATAACATAGATATGATTCTTCAGTTTCTGACATGGCCAAACATATATGTTACAGATCAGATCAGACATAAATATGTGCTCCAGATTAGACCAGACATAAATATATGCTCCAGATCAGACCAGACATAAATATATGTTCCAAATCAGACCAGACATATAGAGAATAATAGGTTAGTGCCGTAGATGGGACGCCTTTATCCGACGAGGGGAGAAAACGTTGAGGCGAGGCTTGCCGAGCCTCAACTGTTTTCTCTCCGAGTCGGATAAAGGCGTCCCATCTACGGCACTAACCTATTATTCGATTTATCCAGTCAATGTAGTTAAATGTCTTTTTACATAGACTCATAACACTCTTGAAATAATTTACATTGAAAATGCAGTTTTTCGATCAACGGATCCCTCCCTTTTCATTTCCATTTAGACGTAAATAGATCTAATGAGCTACCGCAGAGGAATACAGTTTCGATACTTGCGTTACGAGAAGGGAAAACATGGTTGAATTTGAAAATTAAGATGATTTGAATCGAGGGTCGATAAGTTATTTCAAACAGACATGATTATATTCTCTGGTCAAATTCGAGTACGTAGTCTCGGTTTCTATTTTTAGATAGAACTAACGTCACTCATAAATCGATGGAACTGAACAGGCTATATTTAGGTTTATGACTATCAACGCCCCTGTAAGAATTTATCAATCAAATTATCATGAGAGTGAAAAAAAAAACATTTACTGTTTATCTGTCAATCTTTGCTTCCAGGTTTGATTTTATCAAAAACGCGTTTTGCCAGCGGTGGATTAAATTAATAAAACTGATAAATCAACGTCATTTTGTGCCTCAGTGGCGTAATCGGTAAGGATGACATCTCTAGAGTGATTAAAATTGGTTTTTGAAGGATCAGGCACGGGTTCGAATCCAGCTATAGCCAATTATTATGTCTCCCCCCATATTTATATGGGGGAGACATATTGTTTTCGTGAGAGTTGTCTGTCTGTCTGTCTCTGTCCGTCACACTTTTTGTCCGGACGATAACTTCAATATGCCTGATGCCAGTTGATTGAAACTTCATATATGGAAAGAGCATAATGAGAGGAAGTGTCATGCACAAGGTCCACAACTCTGGCTTCACTAATATAGGAGTTATTGCCCCTTGTAAAAAAATTCACACTTTTTTGTCCGGACGATAACTTCAATATGCCTGATGCCAGTTGATTGAAACTTCATATATGGAAAGAGCATAATGAGAGGAAGTGTCATGCACAAGGTCCATAACTCTGGCTTCACTAATATAGGAGTTATTGCCCCTTGTAAAAAAATTCACACTTTTTTGTCCGGACGATAACTCCTATATGGCTCATGCTATTGGATTGAAACTTCATATATGGAAAGATCATGATGAGAGGAAGTGTCATACACAAGGTCCATAACTCTGGCTTCATTAATAATGGAGTTATTGCCCTTGTAATTTTTTCAACAATTTTTTTGTCCGGACGATAACTTCAATATGCCTGATGCCAGTTGATTGAAACTTCATATATGGAAAGAGCATAATGAGAAGAAGTGTCATGCACAAGGTCCATAACTCTGGCTTCACTAATATAGGAGTTATTGCCCCTTGTAAAAAAAATTCACACTTTTTTGTCCGGACGATAACTTCAATATGCCTGATGCCAGTTGATTGAAACTTCATATATGGAAAGAGCATAATGAGAGGAAGTGTCATGCACAAGGTCCATAACTCTGGCTTCACTAATATAGGAGTTATTGCCCCTTGTAAAAAAATGCACACTTTTTTGTCCGGACGATAACTCCTATATGGCTCATGCTATTGGATTGAAACTTCATATATGGAAAGATCATGATGAGAGGAAGTGTCATACACAAGGTCCATAGCTCTGGCTTCATTAATAATGGAGTTATTGCCCTTGTAATTTTTTCAACAATTTTTTTGTCCGGGCGATAACTCCTATATGGATCATGCCATTGGATTGAAACTTCATACATGGAAAGATCATAATAAGAGAAAGTGTCATGCTCAGGGTCCATAACTCTGGCTTCACTAATACTGGAGTTATTGCTCTTTGTAAAAAAAACACACAGGATGATAACTCCTATATGGCACATGCCATTGGAGTGAAACTTCATATATGTATTGATCATGATAAGAGAAAGTGTCATGCATAAAGTCCATAACTCTGGCTTCAATAAATTGAGTTATTGCCCCTTGTACATTTGTTTAGCGCTTTCTTGTCCGGACAATAACTCCTACATGGCTCTTGCCATTGTATTGAAACTTTATACATGGAAAGAGCATGATGAGAGAAAGTGTCATGAACAAAGGCCATAACTCTGGCTTCAATACTTTTGGAGTTATTGCCCTTTGTTACATTTTTTTGTCCGATCAATAACTCCTGTTTGACTGATGCTATTGGAATGACATTTCATTTATGGAAAGAGCATGATGAAAGTAAGTGTCATGCACAAAGGCCATAACTCTGGTATCAATATTTTTGAAGTTATTAGCTGTTATCATTTTCTTCTTGAAAAATGTGGTGTGGAAAGCGCATAATGAGGGGAAGTATCAATCATCAAGTCCATAACATTTTTAGTGATTTCCCTTTACATATTGTTTTTATTAGAGGGGAGACATCCGTTTTTGTGACAAAAACCTCTAGTTTTTATTTTTTCTCATTTGAATACATGTAATTCTTTTGGTGAAATTTCTGTTAGATCTATTCCGTAAATAATTTTTATGCATATTTAGAGAAAATTAAAATAGTTCTATGGTTATAGAATCATTACGCCTATCTACTAACCTAATAAACCTTCTACCACCGGAAGTAACCTAATAAACCTAAGTTTATCTGCACCCCCTTTATTATGTCATTAGAGAAGCCTGGTGACTGGATAAAAATATATGTTACAGACCAGACATAAATATATGCTCCAGACCAGACCAGACATAAATATATGTTCCAAATCAGACCAGACATAAATATATGTTCCAAATCAGACAAGACATAAATATATGTTACAGACCAGACATAAATATATGCTCCAGACCAGACCAGACATAAATATATGCTCCAGATCAGACCAGACATAAATATATGTTCCAAATCAAACTAGACATAAATATATGTTGCAGATCAGATCAGACATAAATATATGTTACAGACCAGACCAGACATAACTATATGTTACAGATCAGATCAGACATAAATATATGCTCCAGACCAGACCAGACATAAATATATGTTCCAAATCAGACCAGACATAAATATATGCTCCAGATTAGAGCAGACATATGTTCCAGATCAGATCAGATCAGAAAGAAATAAATGCTCTAGATCAGATTAGACATTGATATATGCTCCAGATCAGAGTGGACATAAATATGTTCCTGATTTGACCAGGCATAAGTAAATAAATTCCTTAGATCAGGACAGACGTAGATGAATAAATGCCTCAGATTAGAGCAGACATAACCCTTTCAATACAAAGTAACCTTCACCTGCTAAAATTGTTCTTCTCAAAGTATATTTTTCTCTTCATAAATGGATGTCAAGGTGTCAAACAGTTTGACATCTCATCTGACTTAAACCCTTTCCTATAGGAGCCGTCTGATCTGGGTCTACTCTGTTTACAAATGTGTGAAAACACATTTATATGAGGTGAATGTTGAACTGTTTACAAAGGTTATCACACATTCTTCCATAGTGTAAAAAGAGATAAACCATGAACCAGTCTTCACACAGGTTATCACACATTCTTCCATAGTGTAAAAAGAGATAAACCATGAACCAGTCTTCACACAGGTTATCACACATTCTTCCATAGTGTAAAAAGAGATAAACCATGAACCAGTCTTCAATAAATTTCTTGAGAAAACAGTAATTGTGTACTTAATGTTAGTCATTTCCTTCATGAATAGTCATGTAAGAAATAATGACATCAGAATATATCTTAGAGATAGAGGATCTTACATGAATGTTCATTACAAATTGTTTTTATGAATCAATTTTAGTAATATGACACAAGCTTCAATGAGTGTCATATTCATTATAGTGAACGAATTTCATAAAAACAATTTGTAACAAAAACAAATGTTTGTTTCTTTTTATCACATAACCCTAACATGTGCCATAGAAAGTGAAACAGGCTATAGCTGACGTCTGTTTTGGCAAATGTTTACATAAAGTGTAGTAATACAACAGATGACGCACATTGAATGAATCGGTCATACAGCTATGATTTGAACGACGTTATGCTTGGTGCTGCGTATTCTCTTTAAGATTCAAGATTCAAAGTGCTAATTTGAATAAAAGATGTACTAGTGCATTTTTGCAGTGCATTTCTGCAGTTTATGGCACTATGTTTCGGCACTCCTACACTGCAGATTATGTGAGAAATGAATATTGGTAACTGTATATGAACACTGGATTTTTGGCCATTTCAGAAACTGTAGAACCAGATCTATATAATACCATATACAAACAGAGCAGATCCAGATCAGATGACTCCTACAAGTATTTTCTCTGTGTACAATGGTGTCAAAAGGAATCTGTATTGGGTAAAGGTTTAACCCATTCACTCATAGGCTATTTTTAGATACAACCTCTTTGAATAAATCTACTGGAAAGGAGCATTAACTAGAGAAAAGGAACATTTCAGAAATTTGTAGTTTGAAACCATTGATTTAAATAGAGCATTTATCACAATGGTTTAACAAAGTGACTTTTACAGAGTCATCAAAAGTCGTCAATATGAGGGAATTGGTTAAGACAAATATTTCTTATCAATAGCCATATTTCTTTTATGTTTCCTAGATAGCAGATGCCGTTCTAATGAAGTATTTAAGTGGTGAAGGCAAGCCCATTTGTCAGGCTGGTGTTTTGGACATTTCTGTAAGTATTACAGTACATCATCAAAACAACAGATTTTGGTAAATTAGCTCTTTAAACCTTTTACTTCATGAATATTCGTGAAAGAAATAATGATGTCATGAATATTAATTACATTGATTGTTAAACATCACATGGACACAGTAAGTTTTGGTAATGGCAGATACTGTACAATCGCTTCTCAGACATACTAGATAACATGAGTTACTTAAAATAGGAGTACTAGAAATCCTTATCTGGGTCACCCCTTGTCTAGTGTATTCATACGTGCGATTAGGCGAAATTAATAAAAGGGAAGTAACTCTTACAGAATTATACCAACATTTCTATAGGCAACAACCTTATAAATTAAAATTAATATAAGTAATTAACACGAATATGAAATTCTATTTGTCATATAAACATTTTAAAAGCCTATTTAATTAATCGAAGATGTTGTTTTGTAGTTACTCAGTCAGTGTCATAACAAATGACGTCATTTGGTGTCACGCTTTTATGAAGCAGTTTGTTGCTATTTGATATGGAAGTCATATTACGCAATGTAAAGTAGTACATCGTACTTCACAAAATCCGTTAATTTACTTGGTTTTAGGGCGTATTTCAGCGAGAAAAATAATCAAGTATGGGATTTGTTAAAGCCGGGGGTTTCTATACCCTCGGTTGGTCTGTTCCTGTCTGGCTAAAGCTCGTTTCCGACTGAAACAGACCAACCTTGGGTATAGAAACCCCCGTCTTTAACAAAACCCATTCTTGATTCAATTAATCTATATCATATCATAAGCAAACGGAGTATTCACTGATCACACAGCTCCTACAGGAGCCTTCTGATCTGGGTTTGCTCTGTTTGCAAAGGTATAGAAAGGTGATTTATGAAGTAAAGGGTTAACTGCCAATGTTGAATCTGTGATTATCTTTGCTAACATATGGCTGTGCAAGTTTCATTTATATTGACCTTGGAACACTAGAGTTTTGGCCCTTTGTTTGCGAAATGTAACATTTTTGTCTGTCTGGAACTATATCACAGAAACCATTTAGAATCTTTCTATTAAACTTTGTGTAATTCTTAAGTAGCATAATGACATGTTGCCCTGCAAGTATCATTTATTTTGACCTTAGAACTCTGAGTTATGACACTTTGTTTGCAAAAAATATCACATTTTTTGTCTGTCCAGAGCCGTATCTCGGAAACTATGTGAAACTTATTTATGAACTTTGTGAAATGTTAAATAGTATAAGGACGTGTTTCTCTGCATGTATCATTATGTCTCCCCCTTTAGGGGAGGGAGACATATTGATGTTGTGCTTTCTGTCTGTCCGTCCGTCCGTCTGTCTGTCTGTTAAAATTCTTGTGCAGCTAACTCCTCCTAAACTATTTGAGGGATATCCTTCAAACTTATACATATGAACCAGCTATATGTGAGGATGGTCATGTGGTTTGGAATTTTGGCTGCAACAATTTTGACAGAAGTTATGGCCCTTTGTAGTTTTTCCTTATATAGAATATATAGCGAAAAAATCTTGTGCAGCTAAATTCTCCTACACTATTTGAGGGATTTACTTCAAACTTTAAAATATGAACCAGCTATATGTGAGGATGGTCATGTGGTTTTGAATTTTGGCTGCAACAATTTTGACAGAAGTTATAGCCCTTTGTAGTTTTTCCTTATAGCGAAAAAATCTTGTGCAGCTAACTCCTCCAACACTATTTTCCTTATATAGTGAAAAAATCTTGTGCTCCAACACTATTTTCCTTGTATAGAATATATGGCGAAAATATCTTGTGCAGCTAACTCCTACACTATTTGAGGGATTTACTTCAAACTTTTACATATGAACCAGCTATATGTGAGGATGGTCATGTGGTTTGGAATTTTGGCTGCAACAATTTTGACAGAAGTTATGGCCCTTTGGAGTTTTTCCTTATATTGAGTAATAGCGAAAAAGTCTTGTGCAGCTAACTCCTCCTATACTTTTTTGACATATGAATTTATTCCTCTTATGGGTGCCTGGGTAGAGGGTGTCGGGGGTGAATTCATTTCTCTTATGGGTGCGGGGGCGGGGTATCGGTGGGAGACATTTGTTTTTCTCAAAAACAAACTCTAGTTTATATTGACCTTTGAACACTAGAGTTATGGCCCTTTGTTTGCCAAAAATGTAGCATTTTTGCATGTCTTGAGCAATTTCTCATAAATTTTATGCAGTTTTTCAATAACGGAGTCATATCTATCTCAGACATTATATAGACTTTTTCTATAAACTTTGTGAAAATGTTTAGTACCTTAAGGAAATGCGGCCCTGCAAGCATTACTCACATTTAACATGGGACACCCAAAGTTATGGCACTTTGTGACAAACCTTTTTGTCCCTTTGGTTAATAATTTGATTAAATACTAAGTTCAGCGCCTGTTTGTGTCAGGGTATATCAATTCAGCGAATTTACAGTGTTTGTTTTTTTTTGTTTTTTTTTTCAAACGAAAGTTCTTTCATTCGAAAGTTAACATATATTTAGGATCTGTCACACTTTTCTTAACCCTTTCCTCCATAAATACGCCGTTTTATGTCTCTGTAATGTGCAAAATCATGAATTGTTTATTGCTGAGTATTTGCAAAGACTTAAAGACCAACATGTACAAAATTGGAGGTCAAAATGTCGTGAAAGTAGTAAACTTTGTTACTATGTCAATTTTAAACGTACATATGATATTGAACAGTATGTTTCAGCAATTGATGTATCATCAAAGTTCAGAAAAAGTATAGTGAATCTGCATAGTTCATCACACTGCTTGATGATAGAAAAGGGTAGACATTATGGTATTTCGAGAGAATTTAGACACTGCCATTATTGTGAAGGATTGATCGAAGATGAATATCATTTCTTGTTGATTTGTCCACTGTACAATCATCTACGCTTGAGGTATATTCCAGAATATTTCATACAAAATCCAACAGTGGACAAGTTTGAAAGATTGATGTCATCCACAAATGAGACTGTAATACGTAACACAGCTATGTATACTTTTTATGCTTTTAAGGAACGACATGCATATCTTAATATATATGATTGAAAATGCTGTATAGTAACATAAGAGTGACGACCTGGATCTTATGAATATGCTATGAATTAATATCAATTACAAGTAATATTAAGATATGTGTATATACTGTTTGGATTAAAAAAACAACAGTAAAGTGTTCAAAAGCTGGGTCTAGCAATGGAGATCACGACCAGAGGCTTCCTCAATGAACCCTGTAATCTGGATCTACACTGTTTACAGTGTAATAACATTTTATCTTTGTACCGTTGTACTTTATATCATTTTGTGCTTTCTGTACACTGAACATATCTCAAACGGTAGAATTCATGGTAAGTGGCTCATGTATGAGATCTTAGCTAGATCTACACTGTTCGCGAGGAAAAAAATGAATACATGCTTATGTAAAACAAGATTAAAAAAGGTCCTAATTACGATTAACATATGTAACAACTTTGTTCCTTTGCTCCGCACTATATTATACTTTGTGTATATTATGTACTGTATGTTTTTGTGTATGGGCCGGAGGCCTAATATCAAATAAAGAATTGAATTGAATTGTAACAACATCTTCTTGAAACCATTGTGATAAATAGAGCATTTGCTCCTATAGTAGCAAATTCTCTATCACAATGGTTTCAAACTACAGAATTCTAAAATTTTACTTTTCTCTAGTAAATGCTCCTTTTGGGTAGATTCATTCAAAGAGGCTGGGTCTAAAAATAGCCCATGGAGGAAAGGGTTAAACGAGTCTAGAAGAAAAAGTTATTAAGGGAGCCTTTGGCGAGCTTAATAACTTTTTTCTTGGCGAGTTTAAGAAAATCTTTTGTTGAATGACAAGGAGTGTCAGCTTCTTTTTATCAGATAACTAATTCTCTCATCTTCGATATTTAGACAAAGGAGTAGATATTTGTTTCATCTTTGCGATGTTGGATAGATCCATGCCAACGCAGAAAGGTTATTGAAAGTTTACTACTGTACTTACAGATGCAGGAAAAATAAGTTGTGCATGATCTACATCTTACACTTTAGATATATAAAACGTGATGGTTATATTAACCTGGTAGAGACAATCAAAGTTATGTGATAGATATGTATTTTACTTTCAGGCTGGGTCTACCGAGTCAGACACTTTACAGCAACAGGCCCAGAGTGCAGTCATAGATGATCCTAACATAAGACAAGCTCTAGACAAATATTTAGACCTCTATTCATCTATCAGAAATGATAATAGTCTAGAAATTCCATATACCTTTGAGAATGGAGCAGATTATCAGATGTACATGTTAACATTGTTCCGTCTTTCACTTTTTATCAAGTATGGAGCTTTGTTTTTGTCTGACAAAAGTTTTGTTCAGAAATGTGTTAGAACTGTTTCAGGACTTCAACACATGGATCGTCTTCCAACGTTACTTAAGGAAACGCTTGATTACACACAATCAGTAATGAATATAAACCTTTAACACATTCCCTCCTAGTGACGCATTTTGGGACCTCTTCAAAGGTCACATTTAGAAACCATTGTGATAAATAGAACATTCGCTCCACAGGAGCAAATGCTCTATTTATCACAGTTGTTTCAAAACTACACAATTCTAAAATTCTCATTTTCTATAGTTAATGCTCCTTTTCGGTAGATTAATTCAAAGAGGTTGGGTCTAAACACGGGTATGACTAAAACACGAAAGGAGGATTTTTTGGCGAAAGGAGGCGAAAGGAGGCGAAAGGAGGATTAAAAATTAATATTGGCTATTTATTAGTTATTACTAAGTTAGTTAAATGATATGGACATATATTTTAAATGTATTTGGCACTAATATACTGATTTAAGCCTGAATATATGAACACATCATTAATATATTGATGACATTTACAAGGAAAACGTATTACTTGCTCCTTTCGCCACAGTAAATACCGCGAAAGGAGCTCTTAAGTAATGTAATTGATTGTAGAACTGCGGGGTTTTAATAATATGAAATACTTAGTGTTTTTAATTAATATATAGATCTACACATATTTTAAGTATATTTGGCACTAAAATAATGAAATAAGTGTGAATATATTACCACATCATTAATAAAATGATATTTATGGGGAAAACGGGTTACTTGCTCCTTTCGCCAGCTTTAAATATCGCGAAAGGAGTTATGAATGAAGAACTGTGGATTACTTCATGTAAGTTGATTTGATAAAGCTCAATCCGCTGAAAATCCATGGTCTACAAGTTGGCGAAAGGAGGCTCCTTTCGCCAGCTGTAAATCCCGTGAAAGGAGCTCTTAATATAATTTGATGAAGAACTGTGTGTTACTACATTTGAGTTGGTTTGAAAGAGCTCCTTTCCCTGATTTAAATCCTTGGTCTGCAGTTGGCGAAAGGAGGCTACTTTAAATTGGCCAGCTGTAAATCCCGCAAAAGGAGCTCTTAATATAATTGAATGAAGAACTGTGGGTTACTACAGGTAAGTTGGTTTGATAAAGCTCCATCCGCTGAAAATCCAAGGTCTACAGTTGACGAAAGGAGGCTCCTTTCGCCAGCTGTAAACCCCGTGAAAGGAGCTCTTAATATAATTGAATGTAGAATTGTGGGTTACTACAGGTAAGTTGGATTGATAAAGTTCCTTTCGCTAAAATCCTTGGTCTGAAGTTGTCGAAAGGATGCTCCTTTCGCCAGCTATAAATCCCGTGAAAGGAGCTCTTAATAAATTTGAATGTAGAAGTGTGGGTTACTACAGGTAAGTTGGTTTGATAAAGCTCCTTTCACTAAAAATCTTTGGTCTACAGTTGGCCATACATGTATATATTTTAGACAGTATACATCTATGAAAAACACATTTTTACAAATACATGTATGCTCAATCTTTTCAACCTTGCAAACATCGTGATGTCCCTATTTCTGATATGAATATTCTTAGAATAAAGGTTTAATTGCATATACGCATGTAGCATGTTAAAGGTCAATAATGAATCGGGCACTAGAAGTTTCACTGATTGGATAATGACCCATCAAGGATCTTTAATGGATTGTGGCACGTGTACACAATAGCGGTTTTTTAGTTTGTCCAAAGTATTACACTCTCCGACAATGCATTAATCGTCAGTATATGGCGTGTTAAAGGTCAGCAGTAAATCGGACACGTGCAATTTCACTGATTGGATTATGACAACTACGTTAATTTTGTAATTGGGTTTAAGACAAACAATTCAAGGGTATTTAGTTTTGCCGATGTGAATTGATACCCGGTAAAACCTGATCTTAGGGAAACAATTATAATCAAACTGCATATAGATACCCCTACAACATCCAATGATCTGGATCTACGCTGGTTTGCTGTGTTGCGCAAGTTATACAAATGTATATTTATATGATATAAGTATTTTCAAACTGTGATGTTACTGATTTAGTAAATCCCCAACGACCACTGTCAACGACGCACAGAAAATATAACCGTATAAACATTTAATTAATGTTCTCAATCACACCCAGCATGTGGTAATCAAAGGAATTAACACAGATACACAGCTACTTAGCCTATCACGCGTGCCGGAGAACCCTCGGGTAGACAATATGGCTAAATATCAGAACAGAACAGATAATTTATTAAAGACTTGTACATAGTACATCGCCACAATATACATACAAAACATCAAAACATTTTGAACAGTAAGACTATCAAAACGTCTTGATAGCAAAATCACAACAATCACGTAATCACCGAGCTTTGTTTCTTTTTATGTTGTTTAATGGACGCAGGGAAATATTTTTAAAGTTCCAGTTTAACAGGGTCTAACCTGTTTACCATTTACTCCATCAATACGCTTTTCTACGCCTTTGCAAACAGCGTAGACCCAGATCAGACTGCTCCTTTAGGAGCAATATAATCCGGGTCTTCATTCAATTATATTAAGAGTTCCTTTCGCGGGTTTTACAGCTTGCGAAAGGAGCCTCCTTTCCCCAACTGTAGAACATGGATTTTCAGCGAAAGGAATTTAATAAAACCAAACTACCTCAAGTAACCCACAGTTCTTCATTCAATTACAATATATGAGCTCCTTACGCAGGATTTACAGCTGGCGAAAGGAGCATCCTTTTCCAACTGAAGACCATGGAATTTCAGCGAAAGGAGCTTTATTAAACCAACTTTTCTCAAGTAACCTACAATTCTTCATTCAAATACATTAAGGGCTCCTTTCGCAGGATTTACAGCAGGCGAAAGGAACCTCCTTTCCCCAACTGTACACCATGGATTTTCAGCGAAAGGGGCTTTATCAAACCAAGTTACCTCAAATAACCCACAGTTCTTCATTCAATTACATTAAGAGCTCCTTGCGCAGGATTTACAGCTGGCGAAAGGAGCCTCCTTTTCCAACTTGTAGACCATGGATTTTCAGCGAAAGGAGCTTTATCAAACCAACTTCGATTTACCTTAAGTAACCCACAGTTATTAATTCAATTACATTAAAGGCTCCTTTTGCGGGATTTACAGTGGCGAAAGGAGCAAGTAATCCGTTTTCCCCGTAAATGACATCAATATATTAATGGTGTGGTAATATATGCAGGCTTATTTAATTATTTTACTACCAAATATACTTAAAATATATGTATATATTAATTAAAAACACTAATTATTACCTATTATTAATAACTCACTTAACTAAGAACTCCTTTCGCGGGATTTACAGTGACGAAAGGAGCAAGTAATCCGTTGTCCCTGTAAATGTTATCAATATATTAATGGTGTGTTAATATATTCAGTCTTAAATCATTATATTAGTGCTAAATATATTTAAATTATATGTCCATATCATTTATGATAACTAATAAATAGCCAATATTGATTTTTAATTCTCCTTTCGCCTCCTTTCGCCTCCTTTCGCCAAAAAATCCTCCTTTCGTGTTTTAGTCATACCGTCTAAACACAGTCTAGGAGGGAATGAGTTGAGGCATTGTAAGTACAGTAACGCCTCGGTAATGCGACCAAATAATCTATCAACACAGGAATCTGTAAACGCTGGTGCTTGCTTAATGCAGGGACTTTAGTCATACATAAGTTACAGAAAAGTACCTTTTGTTCTACATTGAGCTGCCACCTGTTTTTAACCCTTTGCTTGCTATTCGCGTCAATATACCTACCTGTGAATAGTGAAGACCCAGATGAGACAGCTCCTGCAGGAGCTGTCTCATCAGGGTCTGCACTATTTACTAGTTGATTGCGCAACCAGTGCACTCAGCAGCAGTGTTTGCACAGCGAAATACTTGTACACAGTGAAGATATATGTAATTATACAACAGGGCATGGGTAAAGAAGGAGAAATGTATTTTAAAATTCAGCAAGAGAAGGGTTAAAATCCAGAATTAGACTTGCTTTGAATGGTCATACAGTAAAACCTCTCTATAATGGCCACTAAATTACATCAATTAGTTTGTGTTAAAGGTATGTGACTGCTTAAAGCAAGGTGAAGGTAAAACAGAACGCTCCTATAGGAGCGTTCAGTTTTACTTTCACCTTGCTTTAATCAACCACCTGTCCTAAATATCAAATAATTAACAAAATTTAGTGGTCGTTATAGAGAGGTTTTAATGTATTAGATAGTATTTACTGTATTGTAGAAACGGGCCCACATTGAATATAATCAGTGACTCCATAAATATGCGTTTTAACGCCTTTTCAAACACGGTAGACCTGGATCAGACTTAGGAGTTGTCTGGTAAGGATCGGCTGTGTTTGTACATGTATATAAAATTGTACATGTATATAAAATAATATACAGTGAAAATCCCTCTAAACTGGAATTCAAGTAGAAAAGAGTTTAGACACTTTGAGGTAGGTGACTGCTAAATGCAGGGTGAAAGTCATGCAAAAATCTCATGGAGGAGCTTTCTGCATAATGTTCACCCTGCATTAAGCTTTTTCACCCTGCATTAAACATCCGGTTTGGAGAGGTTTTACTGTAAATTGGATTCTACAGTTACAGTCAGGTGCAAAAATTCATATACAGTAAAACCTCTCTTAACCGGCCGTTAAATTTAATATGAATATCGGTCTTGGAGACAGGTGGCAGCTTAATGCAGGGTGAAAGTCATGCAGAAAGCTCCTCTAGGAGCTTTCTGCATGACTTTCACTCTGCATTAAGCAGCCACCTGCCTAAAAGTATCTAAATTCTTATCTACTAGAATTCCGGTTAAGAGAGGTTATACTGTACAGTGCTTCCTCTCTTCAACGACACACTTCGGGATACGAAGATTGTATGTGTTGTTCAGAGGGAGTTGTTATAGGGAGGGGAAATCAAACATAATTAGCTTGTTTGCAGATCCCCAGATAAGGTGTATGTCTAGAACTAAAACTGTTATGCCTCAATCAACCCTATGTTGTGACCACTCTTTAGAATCGTCACAAAGTGACGATTCTAAAGAGTGGTCACAACATAGGGTTTGATGGAGGCATAAAGAAAATACGATGGAAAAGGTTGTTTCTGGGACCTTGTTGTTTCGGAAACAGTCACATGCGTTGTTGTAAGGAGGGACTCGTTATTGAGAGGGCCGTTGTAGGGAGGGAGCACTGTATTCATATACTAGTACCATTGTACAAACGTCGTGCAATTAATATTCATGTCATAATTCCCTGCATGAATATTCATGGAATAAATGGATAATTATATCAGAGTTCATTATGTTTCTAAATCTTCAGATTGTGCAGTTTATATAATGACATTGCACTCATGTGCATTTACTATTGATTCTTACTAAAATGATAAAACACAAGGCTTGCCAAGTGTCCTGTTATATTGATCAACATAATATGACACTGAAAATGCTAATGACAGGTGTTATTCAGACTGAAATGTGTATTAGATGGTCTCTTTATAGCTCCTTTACATAATTTCCTTTGAATTAGAAATCGATCAACTGAACAACCGCTTTTGAAATATTATTCTCATACTAATGTACGATTAAACTACAGCGCAATGCACACATTCAATTAATAACGAAACAATAATATGGGAGGTCCATTTTGAAATTAGGGGAAGTGGTCAGCTTAACCCTTTCCATGTTAAAAAACATTGTGAAATTTAATACCTACTGAAGATTCATGGAAACAATAGTTATACATGTAATTACATATGGAAGGTGGAATATTGTAGCGATTTTAGAAAGGAAATCGATGTATCAAATTATGTTAGCAAATAGAGCAGACCCTGATTAGACGGCTCCTCTAGGAACCGTCTGATCTGGGTCTACTCTGTTTGCAAATGCGTGAAAACACGTTTCTATAAGTTTTTAATAATTGCCCTTTTCAATACTCGCGCAACACGTATATCATGAGCATTTGTGGCAATCGTAGGAAGACACTTCCACTAAAGAACGGGACAATTTGCTGATGATATCAATGACTGCTACAAATCAAAGCGTTGCAGACGCTGCGGTATTGTTTGCGTGAGCTTTTTCGGTAGTTGGGCCATATCCTTTACTTTCCAAAGGAAGCCTTACTTCCTTGAACTACCTGCTGTGTAATTAGCAGTGTTATATAATTCTTATCATACTGGTCACTCGCAGTTACTGTCATTATATTATCTAATCGCTTGCATAATTTCATCTGACGTACTCTTCATTACACCCCCACAAACGAAGTTGGGTTGTTTTTTTTAGCTCACCTGGCACAAAGTGCCAGGTGAGGTATTGTGAGGGGGCTGTCTCCGGCGTCCGGCGTCGTGCGTATGTGCGTCGTCAACAATTTACTTAAACATCTTCTTCTCTGAAACTACAAAGCCAAGAGCTCTGATTTTGGTATGTAGCATTATCTAATGGTCCTCTACAAAGATTGTTCAAATTATGTACCCTGGACCAAAAATGGCCCCGCCCTGGGGCTTATCAGTTTTTCTTAGGAAAATCTTTAAAAAATCTTCTCTGAAACCGTAAGGCCTAGACCTTTGATATTTGGTATGTATCATCATCTAATGGTCCTCTACAAAGATTGTTCAAATTATAACCCCTGGACTAAAAATGGCCCCGCCCTGGGGCTTATTAGTTTTTCATAGGAAAATCTTTAAAAATCTTCTTCTCTGAAACCGTAAGGCCTAGATCTTTGATATTTGGCATGTAGCATCATCTAATGGTCCTCTACAAAGATTGTTCAAATTATGACCCCAACCAAAAATGGCCCGCCCGGGGCTCATCAGTTTTTCATAAGAAAATCTTTAAAAATCTTCTTCTCTGAAACCGTAAGGCCTAGACCTTTGATATCTGGTATGTAGCATCATCTAATGGTCCTCTACAAAGTTTGTTCAACTTATGACCCCGGACCAAAAATGGCCACTCCCCTGGGACTTATCAGTTTTTCATAGGAAACTCTTTAAAAATCTTCTCTGAAGCCGTAAGGCCTAGAACTTTGATATTTGGTATGAAGCATCATATGATGGTCCTCTACAAAGATTGTTCAAATTATGATCCCCGGACCAAAAATTTCCCCGTCCCGGGGCTTATCAGTTTTTCATAGGAAAATCTTTGAAAATCTTCTCCTAAACTGTAAGGCCTAGACCTTTGATATTTGATATGAAGCATCATCTAATGATTTTCTACCAAGATTGTTCAAATTGTGACCCAGGGCCAATAGTGTCCCCGCCCAGGGGCTTATCAGTTTTTCATAGGAAAATCTTTGAAAATCTTCTTCTCCTAAACTGTAAGGTCTAGACCTTTGAAATTTGGTATGCAGTATCATCAAATGGTTTTCTACCTGGACTAAAAATGGCCCCGCCCCTGGCTTATCAGTTTTTCATAGGAAAATCTTTAAGAGCCTCCTTCTGTGAAATTGTCAGGCCCAGAACTTTGAAATTTATATGAAGCATCATCTAATGTTCCTTTATTAAGATTATTCAAATTTTAAACTCCAGGCCTTAAATTATGGCCCTTGGTTTCATATTGGCCCCAAATCTGAAGCTGACTTATTAGCTCACCTAGCACAAAGTGCCAAGGTGGGCTATTGGGATGATCCTGTGTCCGTCGTCGTGCGTACGTGCGGGCATCAACAATGTACTTAAACATCTTCTCTGGAACCACAAAGCCAAGAGCTTTGATATTCGGTATGTAGCATTTATGTAATGATCCTCTACAAAAGATTGTTCAAATTATGTCACCCGGGCCAAAAATGGCCCCGCCCCGGGGCTTATCAGTTTTTCATAGGAAAATCTTTCTTATACAGAGACGTGGACCTCGGCTTAAAATTATCATCCGAAGACTGTTTGAGCGGAGATTCCAGCATCCCCTGGCTTAATAGTCTAGCGCTGGAACACGGAGCCGCTTCATATTTTCGATACCAAAGTATTTCTGTCCACTAATATTCTGGTCTGCTGCACATTTCAGAGTGCGCATTTCTGGTATTTTCTATTCTTAGCCATTGTCAGAGTGTCAAACAAGTTCGGCCCTTATACGACGTCCAGTTACAGGGCGTCTCATCGGATTCAAACTGATTGCAAATATCACTATTCGAAATTCCATTTTGATTAAGCGGTAAGAAATACAGTTTCCTACTGTATCACAGAAGCAGGTATTTCTTTACTTTTCTTTACATTAAGATGACAAAACATTTCAGGAAGACCCGGATCAAAAAAGACCACCAACTTTTGAAAACTGCGGTTAATTCAGAATAAATAAACACAATTGTCCGTACAAAGTATACGAAAGAGATGTATCTAAGAGTAACGTTATAAACTATGCAGGGGAGGCAGGAGAGACAACATACACATTAGACAACTCTCCAACAGCACAAACTAACAAGCTAAGAAACAGCATACAATCGCATCGAAAATATAAATAGGAGCTCCGTATGCGTAATCAAGCTCTCATGTGTTATTTCCGAATCTAAATGGAAATAATTTAGTCAAAAGAGTAATGGTAATTGTTTACGTTATAGTCCTTGTATTGGTTAATAGGTACGTGCAAAGACTATCTCGAAATGTGAAGAGGTTACGTTCAGCTTTTTCGTTTATTTCTATGTCCGTAAAGGGGAATAATTTTGTCAATTTTTTTTTACAGAATAATGGCCAATTATCACATTGTATCACAAGTGTTCTACGTTTCATTAAATTAGACTGACTATTTAAAAAGTTATCGCCAAGGTTAATCTATTTTTCAAGACTATGACAGACGCCGACGTCGTCGACGATACAGGAGACATAACGGAATCCCAACTTCTTTTTAAAAGGAACTAGCTACAAACCCCCAAGTATTCACAAAAGGAAAATCAAATATTTGCCAGGAAAACTATGAGAGTACCGCCTTGGAACGGTCCGTGAAGAACACCACTGCTATTCAAAAGAATAATTAACCCTTCGCTTGCTGTTCACGTCAATATACCTACCTGTAAATAGTGAAGACCCAGATGATACAGCTCCTGCAGGAGCTGTCTCATCAGGGTCTGCACTATTTACAAATTGATTGTGCGACAATTGTGCAACCAGTGCGCTCCACAGCAGTGATTGCACAGCGAATTACTTGTACACAGTGCAGATATATGTAATTGCACAACAGGGCATGGGTAAAGAATGAGAAATGTATTTTAAAATTCAGCAAGAGAAGGGTTAATAAACAACTGTGTTACACTCTGTGGGTCATTAATAGACTGCGTTTATTTGCATTATACAAGAAATAAATGCATTGTAGAATCAAAGTTCTGACAGTACTGAAGGTTTCGGACAATAATATATATTTATTATATCGATTGTTTGCTGTGGATTTTTCTGAAAATCATGTCAGTAGTTTGGAAGACATTTAAAGAACATGTCACACACAGGGCGATTCCAATAGCTCAACTTGCCACTTTGTGCCAATAGAGCCAACATTGATGTTTAATGTAGTATAGAGCCATCACTGCATTATTTGAAAGTAAGGGTCATACTTCTGCTACTATCTGGTGGACCGTAACAGTAATTAGCATGCATCATTCACTTATCCATATATACACTTCCACCAATTTTAGACATATTCCTTATAATTCTAAATACCCTACAAAATAATTGCCAAATATACTGTGGGGTGATATTAACAATATGACGAATTATAAAGTAACAAATATATTTCAACTTAGCATGGCAGGATACAACAGGGAAAATAAAATTAACTAGAAAATTGTTTCCAAGACACTGATGCACCCCTCCCCCTAACAATAGTGTCTCTATATCAAGCACTTTTGACTATGTGTTATACAGTGAAGAAACTTTCAGAGTCCCATAACTCTGGTAAAATGGTCAGAGCAATAACTACATTCTTTAAGAAAATCTTCACATCAAGGTTGACAGCTTATCATGGGTGAAAATTTGAAGTAAAACCTCCCATTGGTATATGGGTTGTTAGACACATACTATTGTTTCACTTTATATTATATAGTGAAGACGATTTCCGGGTTCCATATCGGGTACAATTGGTCTGAGCAAAAATAAGCATTTCTGTGCTTTTGCAAACAGAAAAGACCCTTAATAGTTTATCCATGCCTATACCTTGTCTTTTTGTGTGATTGCGTTGTATTTTCTTACTTTTTCCTTGGGAGACTGCGAGTGTGAGTCTGTTCAGGGTCAATTTGTGAGTCTGTGCTGCAAACAATACATACCCCGATCAGTTACCACAACTGGCCAGGGTCTTTGCTATTTGCAGCATTAAAAATAAATTATAGTCATACATGCAAATTACAGTTAGTGCTGTAGTAAACACTACAGACCCTGATCAGTAACCGGCGTCATAGAAATAAATGATATGAATTAGAAATAAATTACATACATTACTATAAGATACTATAAGACACTATAAGATACTATAAGCCTGACACGTAAATCAATAAATGATGTAATGTATATATATTAAAAGATAAGAAAGTGCTTTGTCTCATTTTGTTTGCCTTTCTTCTTTTTTCCTTTTAATGATTTTTTTTAATAATATCAAGGATATAAAAACCCTTGTTTCATTTTAATAGTAATTGTTAATACTACCATCCAAGCTACTTAAACAATAAAGGTTGGCAAAGTGGGACACCCTGTTTGGATTCAGATCTAATACCAAATAACTCACTGTGGTGCAAGCTGTACGGCCGCAAATATTTAGACTTTTCTAGGATGGCGGACAAAACGGAGGCTGAAAGGTAAGCATCTCATCTTTACACTGTTTAAACTATGTAGAGTTTTCTTTCAGTCATTTAATTGGTGCCATAACACAGAATTACAACGCCCGTCAACAGCGGCGTACCCCCTTATGGTTCATGTCTGTGTGTAAGGCTCAAAATCTTCCGTAAACTTTGCAGAAACTGAAAGTCAGAAATCGAATCGAGAAGGGGGTCATATTTTGCCTCATTGTAAGCTTACCAACTACGCTAAACATTTTCTAACACTGTGGATATATGCATCTGAGCCCGATATTAACGTTGAGTTACCTAGTTTGTGGCACAGATCTACATTTTGTCTTTTGGAGACGTTTGAAAATAATGTCGAGTGTACGGTTTAGCCATTAGAGGTAAAAGTGCACTGTACGGTTTAGACCCGATGTTTTTTGTACGGTTTAGCCACGATTTTCTTTCGAAAAACTGTACGGTTTAGACACAAACCAAATGCTACCATTTGAATCTGCGCCGTAGGTCTAGATAGTATAATCCCAACTATTTATTATGGATCTTCCTCCATGCAATGCATGACAGCATATCACAAACAATTAGGATCGAGATCAGAAGCACAGTATATAATTGGTTTAAACGTATTTTATTGTTAAATATTTGCATGAATATTGTAATGATAACACAAAGGAAAAGAAAAGGATGGAAACGAAAACAGGACTGCTTATTGTGTTTCTCCCCCATCACCGTAACAACTGCACTCGCTTTATGCAGAAATGACTGCCCGTTATTGTACTATATTAATTGTACTGAAAAACTAATTAAATTAATTAAGCAGGATATATCAGTTTATACAAAAACCTTTTGAGAAAGATACTTCAGAATAAAAGAAAAATTAAATAAATAAATAAATAAATAAATAAAAGAAACAAAAAAGGAAACGAAGGTTGAGACATATATGTAGAGAGGTCTAGGATTCTGAACAGTAAAAGCACATTCGAAAGAAGGTGAACGTTACCGAGTTTATTAGAATCGTTTTGAGGTTTTGATAAACCGATGTACAGCTTCGTCTATAATGATGCTTGTATTATAATTTAAAAGATGGTCACAAAACAGAAAGACAGACAGGGACGGAGTAGTGAATCTGGCAACATCATCAAAAAGTTGTTTTCCTTCGTTGGTTTCCTTCGTTGGTGTATTTGCAACAGCATAAGAAGAAGTGTGATGCGTTCTCAACGAGGCCACATGTACACAAGGCAGTGTCAGATACGTTCTTTGAGAATAGGTCATGGTTCAAGGAACTGCAATTTGTACGAAGCCTCTTGTGCAGGAGCTGCTGTTTTCTGACACCGTAATAAAATGTTTGGGAACAGTTAGCAGATTGATATTCAAAGAAGTTTTGGATGCGTTTAGAGTAGA
Source organism: Azorinus chamasolen (assembly GCA_963576725.1). Lineage (NCBI taxonomy): Eukaryota > Metazoa > Mollusca > Bivalvia > Cardiida > Solecurtidae > Azorinus > Azorinus chamasolen. Next base: position 72,162,280 of record OY755240.1, on the reverse strand, counting down.
AGATTGTTTTTCATTTTCGGGGAGGCTGTTCCATTCCTGTATTGTTGCAGGGAGGAAAGAGTTGCTATAATGGGTTGTGCGACAGGCCAGAGGTTGAATATCACCAGCGTTTCTTAATCTTAAATTGCATCGAGAAACACTTCCAGCCACTTCAGGTACCAGTTCTGTGAGATATTTTGGAGCTAAATCAAACACCATTTTATAAAAGAGAATAAGTCTGTGTTTTATGTCTGGTTTCCAACTTCATGCAATAATTTACCAACAGAAACCCATTTAGTTGTCCCAGTTACTATACGGGTAGCTTCGTATTGAACTTTTTTAAAACTGTTAGATTCTCTGGCATTACAGTTATCAAATATAGTATCATCGTATTCTAAAATAGGTATCACGAAATATACGTAGATTGTTTCAAGGGAATATCTGTCCGAAGTGAATTTGAGTTTTCGCACACAGACATGAACCATTAAGAGGTAAACCGCTGTTGACGGGCGTTATAATTCTGTGTTATGGCACCAACTAAAAGACGGAAAGAAAAATCTACATAGTTTAAACAGTGTAAAAATGTGATGCTTACCTTTCAGCCTCCTGTTCGTCCGCCATCTTGGAAAAGTCTAAACATTCGCGACCGTACAGCTTGCACCACAGTGTAACTGTCTGACCAAAATCTAAACTGTTTACAACTTGTGACAATTTTGCCTTAGGTCAAAATGCCAAAAACTGATCTTTTAGAAGTTCAAATGATGACAAACCTGAAGCAGACGATATTACAGATCTCTACAGCTTGCTTAATCCTTATAATGCTGAGTGATGTTTCGTTTGTAACAATTGCCGTCTACTTCAGTTCTTCAATAAACTTTCTTTCATTTTATGCAAAAATATGGTCAAGATGACAAACAGTTTGGATCCTGATGAGACGCAGAATTATGTGGCCTCTCATCTGGATCCAAACTGTTTGCATAGGTAATCACAGTTTCGCCGCTAGCGTGCAAAGAGTTAAGCGTATGGCCTCTAGAGATTTTAGCATGATGTAACAGTTGCCCTGCACTACTGACCACCAGTGCTGTAACCTTTATACTGTAAAGGACGTAAAGAACAGAAGCCGTCTATTTAACCCTTATTTCCCCATATAAACTTGTTTTCATGCATAAAAAAACAGATTCGACCCAGATAAGACAGCTCGCTCCCATAGGATCAGGGTCTGCTCTGTTTGCTAATGGATCCACCTTCCACATTTCATTATAAATATTTTGTAAGATTCCGGAACCGGGTTGTAAGCTAAGCACTGCACATGCGCGTATTCTCTTAGGGGGATTCCCGCTAGGTAGCGCTCGTGCAATAGGGGTTTTCCGTGAAAGTTTGAGTCGCAATCCATTTTATAAGGATTTCGGCAAAGCCGAAACCCTAAAAAGTGCTCCTCAGGGGAGTACATATTCTATAAATTAGAAGTCCATATTCTACGGGACAGAATTCCATATTCTACGTAGATTATGGACTGGGGAGTACCTTTTCTACTTTGAATACTGACTTGGGAGTAAAACTACTACGGAAGTACTAATTCGTTATTACACCGGGTTACTCAGCATTTGATCCGAGTGCCAGCTCTGCTTCAAATGCTAGTCACTCATTCACAAAAGAATTATACATTTGGGGAAATAAAAATCTGAAAACTGAACCTATTTTGAGAACAGTTTTGTTTATTAAAATACATTCTTAATACATTGAAGAAATTATATCCAAATTTTTTGAACATCATACAAAGTATTTAATAATGACGCTATATAGAACTTACAGTTAATAATCACTATTTTTGTACCCTGTAATGTACGCTACAATGGTATATGTCATCTTTCATGAGGTACCATTTGCATCCAACTGTATTTATGAAAGAATATCAGGATAAGAAAACATGTATGATAATTCATGTACATGAAAATGTCTAGTTAGTAGATAGTTAATATATGATATCGACTTATCAACTTTATGAAAATTGATCTTGTTTAAGAACAGATGACCGAGACCAGTTAAAATCCAAGTACTTACTAATATCAATTTTAATATTTAAAAAATTATTGCCCAAAATCATTGCATATTTACTCCAGGTTTTAATAATCCATTTTGACACATCTTTTATGCAATTCCAACTGAGAAGTTTTTCTTCTAGTAATGTTATATTCAAAACTATAGACCACGTGCAATGTGTCGTACATTACACACTTAGTAAGGAAATCGGAGGGTGAATATTTTAAGCTAAACATGGAACAAGAAGTGTTTCTGGTGATAAGGTCGAGTACATGAGATGACAAACATGTATTTAATTATGTTATGTATTTAATGCAATTGCATGTTAAAAGATAAGACAGTAACCGCCCGTGGACTATTATTTGATATCATAAATGGAAATTAATAAACAATCATTTGTATTGAGTAATGCATTTTATTAGTTTTGAATTAATTATTTCAAAGAATGTGTTCATGTAGTACTCATTAAAGATTAAAAAAGAAAGTGCAACTTGAACTACTTATATCAAGTTACTATATCATCAGTTTTTGCTTTCACATAAATGTAACGAACATTACAGTTTTACATTGGCATGCAATAAAAATGATATGCAGTAACACAGTCTTTGATTTTCTAAGAAAATTAGTTATGGATTGAAATAAAACTGTTTCAGCGAAATATATACTCTACAATGTTCAACTGCTAGATGTCACGATTATTAATATTTATTATTTTATTACTCTTATTATTATAAATTTAGTATACCATATTTATATAGCGCTCTTTTCACACAGGATGTATGTGTTCAAACGTGCTTCACATGGATAAATTACATGCACAAAACAGGATATATTCAATGTATATCGAATATTTAAAACAAACTACATATATATTTAATACATATATATCGATAAGAATAATAATGATACAGCATTGAACAGATAGAAACTACATGATTGTCTACCAAATCAATGCAAGTAATAAAAAATATCAATGACCAAAAGGGACACCATGATCACCTGTCTGATCAATGAGATATGGAAAAAAAGCACTGAACAGAAACCACATGATCGTCTATACAGTAGTTGTAAAATACAATAGAGATAAAATCACTAACCGGAAGGAACCGCATGGTTATCCACCCGGCCAATGAAAGATATGCAATAAATATGAAATCATTATCCGGGAGGAATCGCATGAATGTCTATCCGGCCAGTGAAAGAAATGCAATAGATATGAAATCACTAACCGGAAGGAATCGCATGAAAGTCTATCCAGCCAATGAAAGATATACAACATATCGTTTCCTAAACTGTTCTAGTAATAAATGTTGAAGAAATGCGTTGTCAGACATTTTTTGAAACATGCCAGTGAGCTTGACTATCGTATGGAAGTATACTTTGGGCCTTTTAAACAAGTTGAAAACAAGCAGAAAGCTTGTATACACGTACAATCCTTTCATCCTGCATTTAGCAACGAAATTATTTTAAAGGAAAACGTTCGGTTTTATGTGGTCTTAATAGCGAAAATTCACTACACTATTTACTATTTACAAAATTCATTATACTGTTAAGGCATTTAAGACAGATGGCAGCTTAATGCAGGGCAAAGCAATGCAGAAGGCTCCTGTATGAGTTTTCTGCATTACATGAACTTTCTGTATTGCTTTCCTCCTGCAATTATTCGTCAAATGGTTTTAAACATTTGTTTTTATTTATCGCCGTAATAGCAAGGTCCATTTGTATACAGAAACACAACTATTACAGAAACGTAACGTCCGCTACATTATCACGTAATGTTCGTTACAACTTTTAGCGTCAATTTTCGGCAGGTTTTAGGTATTTGAAAATATTGCGATGAAACATACAACGTTAGATCCCACAGCAAGTATATTTCACCATTAAAATAAGATCAACACATTTAAATGAATGTCAGCGATGTTTGTTGAAGTTTGGAATAAATTAGACTTATATAATAACGCGCATTTCATCTCTGTTTATGTTGGATCTAGTTACATGATAACATATATTTATGCCAATGATGTGTTTAAAAGAAAAAACAAAAACTTTCAAACCATACATAAAATAACTAGCTTGGTATAAATGAAAACTATTTTAAAATTCAATAACTAATATATCAATAGGGCATGTTAGAAATAAGTCAAGGGTAAAAGTGTAATGTTCGCTACATTTGGTGTCGGACATTACAGACAGGATTACTCACGTCACGCTTACTACTTACAAAAAAATAAACATGCTTATATCTAATTCATACATTATCATTTTATGATAATACATTTGCTTTCATTTTAGAAAATAACATTGTCAAAGAAAAAGAGCTCAAATATACATAACTTCTCAGTCGAATGTCAGAAAATTTGTTTGGGGTCGAAACATGCAGCAAACGCGACAAACATACTTATCACGTGACTAAATCAATTATCATCTTTACATATTACGTCAGTGTATACTTCAAACGTCATAATTTATAAGCAATTAAAATTGGTGTCGAACGTTACAGTAGCGTACATTACATGCTGGTCATTTTAACAGTTTATGCTAGGTAAAAATCGCCGTGGGGTAACATACAGGGCTCATTCCTCGACATCCTAGATACTGTTTTGAACCAGTCATTTTCAAAACATTATTCCTAATTAATTTATTACTAATTTTTAGGTAGCGAACATTACTGTTTAAACTGTTATAAAGACACTAATTGCACCTTGAGCGAGCGTCTGTCCATATTTCACATTTAGCAGCTTCTAATAGCTGCTGTACATGTTTATAAACATCTGGATGGAAATAAGTTCGATATTCACCACATAAGAAGTACTTCCTATCATTTCAAGTGATGAATTGTTGTCAGTGATCACGTACATTACATCAATATTAAGAATCTGGCGACAGGTGGATATGTGCTGACAAATTCAATGATACAACATTCCAGAATGAAACTGTCGCTCCTACGTGTAACAGAGGCTTCAGTGTCCTTGAGATAAAACCCCATACACGACTATGTACATTTTATTTCAATATATAAATGTTCAAGTTTTATAAATGCTAAAAGCGACAGTAGCGAACATTACAAATGCGTGGGTTGAACAAAAATAATTGTTACATATAAATTACATATATGGAGTTTTTGTTTTGTATATGGTGTAGAAGACAGTGAGGTTACTATCTATGCTCATTATTTACGTATGGATGTGTTTTTGGCTCCAGAAATCCAAGGCGACAGCAAAAGTATAATTCTTTTGAGAATGAGTGAGTCATAACATGAATAATGGGTTAATATATTCTGAAAATGGGTGATTCCTCGAAAGCAAAAGTAGAAATGCAAAAAGAGAAAATTGCAGACTCGGTTTTATTGAGTCTGTTCATGAGTAGTAATTAAAAGTGAAACACTACTCACGCCCCTAGCACCGGCTTAAGCAGTATTCAATTTTCAAAACTAATAACATCAAAACTAATGATCCCAAAGGATCAGAAAATATAACAACACTGAGAATGAAGAACGGGGCGACTTTTTACAGCCGCCACACAAGCATTTAACACCTGCTGTTCTGAAGTACATATATTCTAAAATGGGTGATCCCTCGAAAGCAAAAGTAGAAATGCAAAAAGAGAAAATTGCAGACTGGGTTTTATGAAGTCTGTTCATGAGTAGTAATTAAAAGTGCAACACTACTCATTACCCTTTATTCCGTAGACACGTCTTTCTAAGCCTTTGCAAACAGAGTAGACCCAGATAAGATGAATCCTATAGGAACTGTCTAACCAGTGTCTGCTCTGTTTGCTTATCATATAATACAGAAATGGTTCTAGTTTCTGCCATGGCCAAAAGTTCGTCTGTCCATTTGCAATTAGAACAGTTAATCTAATTCAGTAATTGATGTTCATGATGAACTTACTTCTTACCTACATATTCATGGAATAAAGGTTTTAGGGTTTAAAACGATTGTCAGACTATATGGAAAAATAGTCAAACAGGGAGAGCCACACACGAAATGACACCGCACCAAACACCATCTAACAAGAAACGGTAAAGCCACACGACAAAACATAACAGGACGCATATCAAGACGAAACACATTAAACATTAAGCATATTAAACAACAAAATTGACCGTAGGCTGAAAGCAGGAGTGCCGCCTTGGAACGGAAAGCAGCCAAAACATTATATAAAAGGGCTACTGGGGGACTTTAACCTGGTTTACGGGTACCCAACCTCGTCCTTATCCCACTTTCACCAAAGTCAAAATGTAAATAAAATTCCCCCTCCAGACAACACCACAACACGCATAACGATGTCTGCCAAAATGAAAATGATTTGAAAATAAACGTTAGAGGTAAACAAGTGACGTCATCATGTAAATGACGTCATAAATTAAAAGTACGGGAAAACTATTTGAAACACTTCTACACCGACATTTAATAAACGATAAATCGCAAGAAGATACGATTACTAGTGGATATTAAGCATGCACAACTGTTTTGTTTGAAAAAGAATAAAATTGACATCGTAGACATCTACTCGATGACTATTCAGGTCAGAGCAGCTGTGGAGAAGTCATTTGGGGTACGACAGAACTGGCAAAATACAAATATCTAATTTCCTCCCTCCGTAAACGGGTTTCAGAGGGAATCTTCATAGAGTATTAAGCCTTTTCCGTCGTCGCACATGCAAAGAGGAAAGCATAATGACCAACTGTAAAGGGGTCGACCACCAAGCATGTAGTGTGCTTCAATATAGAGGGGTCATATCCCTTTTTAATGAATTGTTTTATACGTTTGACAAACAAAGTATCAAAATATGTGTGTCCAATAATTTTTCGAAGTTTGTAAATGACATCACCGTAAAACTCCGGATGTGAAATACCTAACTTTAGAAAAGTACGTAAATTACAATTGTATTTGCTGATGAGTAGAATATTACGGTGGTAAAATTTTGAAAATGTTTTACGAAGTTTGTCATATCTGTAGCCCTGTTTTAGTAGTTTTTCAGTGATAATAAGGTTACGATTGTTAAAATCGTCAACAGAGGAACAAGCTCTAGCAAAACGAATAAGCTGAGAAATGTATACACTGTAACATGTAGCTCGGGGAACATCACCATCCAAATGAGGATAGTTAACTATTTTAAAATTAAAATCATCCCTTTTGTCATAAATTCCAGAGGAAATTGTTCCATTGTTTATAGATAAATTTAAATCTAAAAAGGCTGCAGATATGTCAGAACTATTTGCTTTATTAAGCTTGAGCTTCCTATGGTAAATTGAGGTTATCATAGAATCAAAGTATGGGTTATCAATATTAAAAATATCGTCTAAATAACGTGCTGTATTGTTAAAGGCATTGATGGCATCCGCCTGTGAATCGCTGTTAAGGTTAAGCATAAAATCCCGTTCATAACAAAACAAAAACAAGTCTGCAATTAAAGGAGCACAATTGGTTCCCATGGGAATACCAATGACCTGGCGATAAACAGAATTACCAAAACGAACAAATATATTGTCTAACAGAAACGCAATAGCGTCACAAAGATCTAAACATGTCCATGAGGTATATTTATTTGTAACGTCATTGGTAAAGAACGCATTTCTAGAATTACAGGCAATAAATGATACTTTTTCTCTGGCAAATGTTTTATTTATAAGATTAGTAAGTTTGATCTTAATTAGATCGTGTGGTAATGTGGTATAAAGTGTAGAAAAATCATAAGTGCTTATAGTGTTAGCTTGGTGTTGCTTGATTTTTAATTTAGTTAAAACCTCATTGGAGTTTTTTATAGACCAAAAAAGGTTAATTCCTGAATTCTCATAAGCTTTATCGCAGTAACGCTTGACATGTTCTTTGACCGCTGTTAGACACGATGTAATTAGTTTGGATAGTGCAGTTGTTGTGCACGAGACAGAATTTGCTATGAAGCGTGATTTATATGGCGTTTTATGGAGTTTAGGTATCCAGTACATCGTCGGAAGTTTATGATGTGTGATTAATATATCAGCATTGAACTGTTTACATTTATTAACATGTTCAGATAGTATGTCGTTTTCAGACTTAGAGACCACAATATATGACTTTGTCTTAGTTAGTTCTTGTTCTAAAACATCCACATAATAAAGTCGTCAAACGATAATTACATTGCCCCAGTAGCCCGTTTTTATTGTTTTTGGCTGCTGGCCGTTCCAAGGCGGCACTCCTGCTTTCAGCCTACGGTCAATTTTGTTGTTTAATATGCTTACTGTTTAATGTGTTTCGTCTTGATATGCGTCCTGTTATGTTTTGTCTTGTGGCTTTACCGTTTTTTTGTTAGATGGTGTTTGGTGCGGTGTCATTTCGTGTGTGGCTCTCCCTGTTTGACCATTTTTCCATATCGACGCTTTATCAACTGGGACAAGCACGTATAAAACTTTTCAAAGTGCTATTAAAACGGGAGAAATATGCCGTATTAATGTTACAGGGTCAATAAAACATGTTCAGCCTTTTCCAATGTTATATATTTATTATATACATGTAGGTTCCAATAGTTTCCAATAGTAACACTTGGCGAAGTGTAGTCTTCGAAAAGTCTGACCAGGAGTTATAGTAAGGAAAGAGAGCTCTGTGCAGAGAAGTTAACGCATGCGTGTAACGGTCTCTCACAATCACTCACCCATGACTCAGTAGTCTACACATGTGTATTGTCCCAGTACTCGTAAGCACAGGTAAATACACTATACTGCTGGTATACATGTACTATAAGGTTTACCCTGGTTACACATTCCTCCCCTATGAAAAACAAATGACTCCGTTATTTTAAAGTCTGAACTCACATCTATAAATAGTTCTAAATATACTCCCTATTGTTAAACAAACTTAAGCTTGTTGCTTATAAAACAAATTAAGCAATGGAAAATTAGTAAAGTCAAGCAGGCAAAGCCATATACAAGACGCAACCACCACCAAAACACCGATAGACAGCATGACACACATACACACACAACCACACACCCAAACGCACACACACACACGAGATGAACACAGAAAACACCAAAACACACAAGAATCAGAGACAAACATTCCACACATGAACAAAATCACAAGCAAAAAGACGCAAGGCAAACAAACGGAAGGGTGACAAAGAGAGTACCGCCTTGGCACGGTCGGTAGCAAAAACACCACTGGGGGTTTAAACCGGTTTACGGTTAACCTCACACTTCTCTCAAAGTCACCCTAGCTTTACAAATAGTGTAAATAAAGGTATCCCCGCTGGACTTACCCACAACATAGACGACGATGAACACAGGACAACATGTAAAACATAGCATAATAACTGTTACAATCCGTCAAATATGTACTCAATGACTTTGCTGAACAGGATCAGGATCTGCAGCCTGAACATACACCCAATGTCCATATCTTTCTGGGGGTACCCTGCGACGACGGGAAGAACGTCTCATAGGTTCAGGAGTACTTACAGTCCCCATGGACTGATCTGAAGAATCAACTCTAGATTCAGGCAAATCAACTGCTGGTGAAAGAATACCTCGGGACCAAGATGGTGAGAAACCCCTTTCCGAGGAATCAGTCAAACCAATTGATGAATCAATTGCTACAGGTTTGACGATGCTTGCTACCTCCTCTGGTCGTTTGGCGGTAGCTCTTCTTCGAGGAATGACATATTTTGCCTGCGAATGCTCATCAGACGAATTACTATCACTGGAAGAACAGGTTTACTCTACTTCCACAACTGGTACTGACCTGTTTGGAGGAGTTTTACCCCGAGACTTCGTAGGTCTTGACTTTTGATATGTAACTGGGCATGTCGCATTGAAAGGAAGAATCATATTTCTGTGAAGGCCACGGGTAGGACCCTTGCCGAATTCTGACTTCACATGAAACACAGGAATATCATTATCAGATACAGAAGTGATCATATAAGGTTCCTTTTCCCACTTGCCAACGAGTTTGTTCCTCCCCTTCAAGCCAACTTTTCTAACTAGGACCCGGTCACCTATCTCCAACTTGGAGTTGTGAACCTTTTGGTCAAACTGAACTGTGCTCTGTTCTCCTGACTGTGTTGCTACCTCAGCCGCAGTGCCATAGGCTGACTGAAGCTTATCTCTGAGCTTCCTGTAGTATGAAGTATACCCGTCAAAGTCTTGACTTTCAGGAACACCCAGAAAAGCATTGACAGACAGTCTAGGATGAGTCCCAAACATTAAAAAGTATGGTGAATAACCTGTGGCATCACTGCGGGTTGCATTGTAGTCTTGAACAAGAGGTGCTAGATTGGATTTCCAATCCGATTTTTTGTTCATTTAGTAATGTGCCTAATATTTTCAACAAGGTCTAGTTAAAACGTTCAGCTGAACCGTTTCCCATTGGATGGTATGGGGTAGTTCTATACTTCTAGATACCAGCAATCTTACAGAAGTCTTTGATTATTTTGCCATCAAAATTCCTTTCCTGATCCGAATGTAATCTTTCCGGGAAGGCAAAGAAACGAACGAAACCTTCGTGGAGAGCTTGAGCGGTGGTATTTGCTTTCTGATTACGAGAAGGGACAGCTTGTGCGTACCGAGTGAAATGATCGGTGATTACAAGGATATTTTCGTAACCTCTCTTGGATCTTTCAAGAGAAAGAAAATCGACACAGACCAACTCAAGGGGATGAGTGATCTCAATAGGAAGAAGTTCCGCAGCGGGACGTACATCAGTTTTACGACAGATGCAGCGCCCGCAATTGTTGATTTTACAAAGTATGTCCTTCTCAAGACCTGACCACTAGAATCTTTGTCTGGCCATCCAGAGACTTGTCCCTTCCAGGATGCCCTGCGTCGTCATGCACACCTTTTAACGCAGTGACTCTGAAAGAAAAAGACAAGACAAGCTGAGACACAGACTGTCCGTCAATAGTAGAGGCGCGGAAAAGGATTCCGTCCTGAAGTTTCAAGCGGTTCCATTGTTAGGAAGAAACGCTGTACGTCATGGGTTTCAGAGGAAAGATCGTTTCCTCTGGGATGAAAACCTTCATCAAGCAAATGAATGACTCTTCCCAATGTTGGGTCTTTGGATTGCACCATTTTCCAATCAACATGTTGAAACTTTTCGCTTGGCATCGCCGCACCGGCCGCATGAGGTCAGAACATGCTCAAAGTTTTAGTAAAGGGTATAGATGCAGTGAGAGTACTGCAAATAGATTGTACTTCCTCAGATAGAAGTTCTTGGTGGCGAAAAAGACAGTCAACATCTGTATGTTGTTTACCCTTCTTGTAGGAGATAGAGAAGTCAAAATTGCAAGTGCAGCAACCCATCTCTGACTCGTTGCCTCCAGCCTGGCTTTTGTTAGAATATAAGTCAAGGGATTGTTGTCGGTTACAACTTCAAACTTTGTTCCTTGCAGATAGTCAGCGAATTTATCCATAACTGCCCATTTGAGAGCGAGAAATTCCCTCTTGTGTGCAGGATAGTTCTTTGCACTAGGTTTCAAACCTCTACTGGCAAAAGAAATAACCCTTTTCAATCCATCTTGTTTCTGATAAAGGATGGACCTAAGACCGAAACCACTTGAATCGGTGTGCACAACGAAAGGTTCATTGTAATTGGTAAAACAAGAATAGGTGGTTTGGTTAATGCGGCCTTGACCCTTTCAAAAGCTTCTTGCTCCTGTTCCCTCAAGACCATGAAATGTGTTTGATTTTACGTTTGGACTAGGGCTTGGATTTGTTCTTGGTTACTTCAATTTGAAGTAGTCTATTGAGGGGTTGAACAAGTTTTGAAAAGTCCTTAACAAACCTTCTATAATAACCCAGAAAACCAAGGAATTGCCAAAACTCCTTAACATTCTTTGGAACGGGCCAAGACTCGACTGCTGACGTCTTTTCAGGGTCAGTCTCGACATGTTCCTCAAAGGTTTTGGAGTATATCAGGATATCATCCAGAAAGATCAAGACCTCGCGGAGATGCATTTCCCCCATGCATTTTTCCATCAAGCGCTGAAATGTGGCAGGCGCATTGCATTCAAAGAATCCTAAAAGTACAAAAATGAGTCATGCAGGAAACACCACATACAGAACAAACACTCGCCCGAACAGCAACACAAGGAAACAGCAAATGTACATAACTAGAAAAAACAACAAGAGACACGCAAAGACAAAACAAACATACAATAGGAGGAAGATGGAAGTACCGCCATCTTCCCTACAGAGAAAGCGGTCTTATGTTTGTCCTGCTCTTCAACCTCGACTTGCCAATAGCCAGATCTCAAATCAAGCTTAGTGAAGTATTTTGCTCCACTAATGCTATCGATGATATCATCAAACCGAGGGAGCATGTAGGCATCCATTCTGGTTTTACTGTTCAAGAGGCGATAGTCTATACAGAAACGTAAATACCCAAACTTCTTCCTGACAAGAACAATGTTTGATGCATAAGGACTATCAGAATCCCTAATTACATCTGCCTCCAACATCTATGACATGCTGACGCACCTCCTCATACATTCCAGGAGGAATACGCCTGTATGGTTGTTTAAAGGGTTTTTCGTCCTCTAAAACAATTCTATGTTTAACAAGATCCGTTTTGCCTATGTTATTTGGCCCCTTGGAAAAGACATGATGCCAACTGCCTAAAACCTGTTTAGCCCTAATGGCCTGTTCTTCGGTCAATTTGGTCTCATCAATTTTGACACCAATTGACTCAAAATCTGGCTTTTCTGTGCACACTTTCGGGTCATGACCTGAAACCAGATTATCAACTACTTTGACCTCTTGCAGTTGACAGAAGTTAGTCATTGGCTTTATAGTATAGGGTTTAACAAAACTTTGCTGAAATGGTAGACCTTGACCTGTTTGCGACATTGACAACTCTTGGGCAAACCAAGATATTGCTACGCCGATCCAGAATTTCAGAGGTATCGATTTGCCTAGATACACCCTTAAAAGGCCTGTTTCACAAGGACCAATGACGATAGGCTTCCTATTTACTGATATCACGGGATAGGACTGACATGACATGGTAAATATTGCAGTCCCCCACTCTTCAGGAATACTAACATCACTGTCGGAACAAGACTCTTTACAAATTCTAATTACATGTGTCCCAACAATGACAGGGCAACTAAAATTGAGTTCAGTGTCAGGTACAACGAACACTGGAGCATAAATAATAAAACTAGGTAAAAATAGAAAGGCTATGGTACACTCCATGTAGCCTGAATATGTCAACGCTGAGCCATCAGCAATTGAAACTTTCAACCCTAAACCTAACTCATCAATTCTCTTGGCTAGCCATATAAATTAGATTAACTCGGTCAATTAGGCCTAACTTCCATGCTTGTTTCCAAATGCAGATAAAGAACGTAGGCGTTGTATTGTAGACCGCGTAGACTAAGCTGCAACCATGCAAACTGCTTGACCAATACCGTTTGGCGCCAAATGTGACAGGGTCAATATAACATGTTCAGCCTTTTCCAATGTTATATATTTATTATATACATGTAGGTTCAAATGGCCTTGAATGGTAATGAAGAGAAGTTTGAATAAAGGAAGAGTTATAAAGATGTTAGAATAATCCTCGCGAGGCGGTTAAAGTCCTAATGTAAACCTAGAGCCCTATTGAGTGCGGTGGGAGGAACTTACCAAGCAGAAGTACCGTAGTACTCACAAGTGTTTCCAATAGTAACAACTGGCGAAGTATAGGCTTCGAAAGTCTGACCAGGAGTGACAGTAAGGAAAAGAGAGCTCTGTGCAGAGAAGTTAACGCATGCGTGAAACGCTCTCTCACAATCACTCTCCCATGACTAAATAGTCGACAAATGTGTATTGTCCCGGTACTCGTAAGCACAGGTAAATACACTATACTGCTGGTATACTTGTACTATAAGGTTACCCTGGTTGCATTAAGATGTTTTCGTAGTGATCGGGAGCAGAAAAAAGTTTTAAATGTATGAACAACTTGTTTTCATTGATTAGTAGTGAAATGAACACTTGTTGGAAGAAGAAAAAAGAAAAACTTCTACAGCACCCGGTATTTTCAGGCAGTCACCCATCCAAGTACTAGTCGGACTCGACGTTGCTTAGCTTCGGTGATCGGACAGAACCGAATCAACTATCGTGGATGCAGAGCATGCTAAGACTCACCGTCCAATCAGATCCTTCGTTGCAAATTTGAACACATTCTATTGGTCAAAATACCATTAAAATATTTAACGTTTTGCGAATTCAATGTATTTATTGTATATTTTATATACGAGAAAATTATACAATAAATATATATTTTATGCAATATATACAAAAGTATACAATAAATATATAAAATTATACAATAAAAATATATTTTATACAATATTGCAATGCCTGGCACGCCATAAATTGCGAGCATTAGTCATAATTTAATAAACACCGCTCAAAATGCTATGACCGGGGGTCACTACATATGTAAGAGTTATAACCAAGGAAGAAATCTTGTTCGATTCACGTGGAACCCTTTCTTAAAAAATATTGGCAGTAGATTTAGTTTGCGAGTGTTGTTCAACATATCATGAACGTGGGTCAAATCACTATGACCGGGTTCACTATATCTTTACAAATACTGACCGGGTCGATATTCTTCAGAAAACGTGACCCCCTACGTACAACAATCTTGGGTTCAAATAACATTGCGCGCATTAGTCATGATATAATAATCACGACTCAAATTTCTATGACCGCTAGTCACTACATCTGTAGGAATTATGACCAAGGTTAAATATACTTCGCAACTTTTGCTAAGCACCAACTGTTTTGGTGTGAATATTTTCGGCAGTGATTTTACTATCGTTGTACAAATAAGTTTTAACAGACGTAATTTAGTTATAACTGATAAACTTCTTAAGCAAGGTTACAGATATCACAAACTTCGGAAAACTTTTTCTAAATTTTATTATCGAAATTTACCTCTCATTAGTAAATATAATTGCAATCTACGGACGTTACTGCGACAAGGCATTTCTCTATGTTGTGGGTAAGTCCAGCGGGGATACCTTTATTTACAATATTTGTAAAGCTAGGGTGACTTTGAGAGAAGTGTGAGGTTAGGACGTCCGTAAACCGGTTTAAACCCCCAGTGGTGTTTTTGCAACTGACCGTGCCAAGGCGGTACTCTCTTTGTCACCCTTCCTTTTGTTTGACTTGCGTCTTTGTGCTTGTGATTTGTTCATGTGTGGAACGTTTGTCCCTGGTTCTTGTGTGTCTTTTGGTGTTTTCTGTGTTCATTTCGTGTGTGTGTGTGTGTGTGTGTGTGCGTTTGGGTGTGTGGTTGTGTGTGTGTGTGTGTGTGTGTGTGTGTGTCATGCTGTCTATCGGTGTTTTGGTGGTGGTTGCGTCTTGCATGTGGCTTTGCCTGCTTGACTTTACTACTTTTCCATTAATGTCAATTTCATGTTTAATCAATTTGATTGAATGACAAATTTAACATTTTTTACCGATCTTGCATTAGTTATATGCAAGAGAAGAGGAATCCCCCTATATCCAAGATTTTTGGACACGCAACTTGTTTTCAAAATTTCAAAAAACCCATTTATGTTTTACAAGTTTAGACTCAGTAGCGTGCATGTGACCCATTGCTAACGCCAACTGCTTCGCAACGCCTTCTCATAGCGGGGATGGCGGCCCATTTTTGCACCAACATGGTCTCAAGCTCCTGGATGCTTTTAGGTTGCATCTGGCGAGCTGATATCGGTACCTGCAGCTCATTCCACATGTACTCAATTGGATTTAGTAGTAGAAGTAGTGGTAATAATAGGTAGGTAGGTAGGTATGTAGGTAATAGTAGCAGTAACAGTAGTAATAGTAGTAATAATAGTAGTAGTGGTTGTAGTGGTATTAGTAGCAACAGCAGCAGTAGTAGTAGCAGCAGCAGCATCAGTAGTAGTGGTAGAAGAAAAAGTAAAAGAAGTAGTAATAGTAACAGTAGTAGGTAGGTAGGCAGGTAACAGGAGTAGTAGTAGGAGGAGGATGAGTAATAGTAGTAGTAGTAGCAGAAGTAGTAGAGTAGAAGTAGTAGTAAAAGTAGTAGTAGGAGGAGGAGTAGTAGTAGTGGGAGGAGGAGGAGTAGGAGAAGGAGTAGTGGCAAGAATAAGAGGATGAGTAGTACAATGTACTAGGAATAGAGATAGAAGTAATAGCATTAGTAGGAGGAGAAGTAGTAGTAGTAGGAGGAGTAGGAATAGTAGGAGGAGGAGAAGTAGTAGTAGGAGTAGAAGTAGTAGTAGTAGTATGAATAGCAGCAGCAGTAGTAGTAGTAGTAGTAGTAGTAGTAGTAATAGTAGTAGGAGAATGAGAAGCAGTAGTAGAGTAGTAGTAGTACAAGTAGTAATAGTAGTAGTACAACAGTAGTAGTAGTAGTAGTAGAAGTAGGAGTAGTAGCAGTAGAAGTAGTAGTAGTAGTAGTAATAGTAGCAGAAGTAGTAGGAGTAGTAGGAGTAGTAGTAGCAGTAGTAGTAGGAGTAGGAATAGTAGGAGTAGTAGTAGGAGAAATAGTAGTAGGAGTAGAAGTAGTAGCAGTAGTAGAAATAGCAGCAGCAGCAGCAGCAGCAGTAGTAGTAGTAGTAGTAGTAGTAGTAGTAGTAGTAGTAGTAATAGTAGTAGTAGTAGTAGTAGGAGGAGGAGGAGAATGAGAAGCAGTAGAGTAGTACTAGTAGTACAAGTAGTAATAGTAGTAGTAGCAACAGTATTAGTAGTAGTAGTAGTTGTAGTAGAAGTAGGGGTAGTAGCAGTAGAAGTAGTAGTAGTAGTAGTAGTAGTAATAGTAGTAGAAGTAGTAGTAGTAGGAGGAGGAGGAGGAGGAGGAGGAGGAGGAGTTGTAGTAGTAGTAGTAGGAGGAGGAGGAGGAGTAATAGTTGTGGTAGTAGGAATAGCAGCAGTAGTACTAGTAGGAGGAGGAGAATGAGAAGCAGTAGTAGAGTAGTAGTAGTACAAGTAGTAATAGTAGTAGTAGCAACATTAGTAGTAGTAGTAGGAGGAGGAGAATGAGAAGCAGTAGTAGAGTAGTAGTAGTACAAGTAGTAATAGTAATAACAGTAGTAGTAGTAGTAGTAGTAGTAGTAGTAGGAGTAGTAGTAGTAGTAGTAGTAGTAGTAGGAGTAGGAGTAGTAGTAGTAGAAGTAGTAGTAGTAGTAGTAGTAGTAGTAGTAGTAGTAGTAGTAGTAGTAGTAGTAGTAGTAGTAGTAGTAGTAGTAGTAGTAGTAGTAGTAGTAGTAATAGTAGTAGAAGTAGTAGTAGTAGTAGTAGTAGTAGGAGAAGGATTAGTAGTAGTAGGAGGAGTAGGAGTAATAGTTGTGGTAGTAGTAGTAGGAGAGGAGAATGATGAGTAGTAAGAGTAGTAGGAGTGGTAGTAGTAGGAGTAGGAGTAGAAGAAGTAGTAGTAGTAGGAGAAGGCATAGTAGTAGTAGTAATAGTAGTAGTAGTAATAGTAGTAGGGGAAGGAGGAGCAGTAGGAGTAATGGTAGTAGGATTATGAACAAATTCCATTTCCCACTCTTCTATAATTAGTAAAAAGTAATGATGTTGAACCTTTATGTTGCCTCACTTCGATGAGATTTATTATACCCCCCCCCCTTTGAAAAAATGGGAGTATATTGTTTTGCACATGTCGGTCTGTCGGTCGGTCGGTCGCTTGGTAGATCGAAGGTTTCCGATCAATAACTGATAAACGGCATTGCATAGAATCTTCAAACTTGCTTTGTTGGAAGGGCATGACCACCAGATGATGCTATTGTTTTTAGGTCACTAGGTTAAAGGTCAATGTCACCATAACCTTAACTGGTGAAATGGTTTCCGATCAATAACTGCTCAAGGGTTTGGCTTAGCATCTTCAAACTTGCTGTGGTAGTTGCTCATGGCCACTAGATAATCCCTATTGCTTTTGAGGTCAAAGTCACAATGACCTAAAATGGTGAAATGGTTTCCGATCAATAACTGCTCAGTGGATTGGCTTAGGATCTTCTTACTTGATGTGGTAGTTATTCATGACTACTAGATGACTCATATTGTTTTTGAGGTCAATAGATCAAAGGTCAAGGTCGTCATAACCTTAACTGGTGAACGGTTTCCAATCAATAACTGCTCAATGGTTTGGCTTAGGATCTTCTTACTTGCTGTGGTGGTTGATCATGACCACTACACGACCCCTATAGTTTTTGAGGTCACTATGTCAAAGGTCAAGGTCACCATGACCGAAATTGATGAAATGGTTTCCGATTAATAACTGCTCAAGGGTTTCGCTTAGGATCTTCAAACCTGGTGTGGTGGTTGGTCATGACCACTTGATGATCCCTATTGTTTTGAGGTCACTAGGTCAAGGTCACCATGATTTTAAGTGATGAAATGTTTACATATCAATAAATGCTCAATGGTTTGGCTTCGGATCTTCAAAGTTGCTGTGGTAATTAGTCATGACCACTAGATGACCCCAATAGTTTCTGATGTCAAAGATTATGGTGTCTGGGGTATACATGTTTTACAAACATCTCTCGTTTCAATTAAGTTCAACACGTGACAAGCGCGGTTTCATACAAGCATAAAATGGCTGCGTAAAACATGATTAAACAGGGTATGAGATAAACAATCCAGTATGCAAGAACATACAAACTCTGACCAAAGACAATCAACTGATTTCTGGAATTAAGCAACTGTTCCTCTAAACAGCTGCTTTTGCTTTGGTTTTTAGCATTTATAACAACATTTGCAGTCTGGATCCAGATGAAACGCCTAATAGGCTGGGTCCTAGTAGTGGTTACCGTAGCATCCCCCCCTAGACTTTTTTTCATGGGTACCAAATTGTTCGTTGGGGTCCTCAGAACACATTTTGAGCATGCCCCAAAAAGTAAGTTTGTCCCAGCTATGTTTTATTTAACGGTTTCCATGGTAACCCGAGGTAATTTTCGAAACTACCTTGGTTCAGGAAATGCGCCATAACTTTGTTTTTAGAAGCCATAGAAGGACAAAACAAATACCAAAGTAAAGCAGGGACATATAGCTTGAATATGATATATGATTTTATTAATATTCATAAATGCATTCTTATGAATATTAATGAGGAAGTAAAAAATGTGATTTTTTTAGAAAAAAGGAGTTTGTTGTTTAGTCTGAGAGGCTTATTAATGCACAGAAATTATTGAATTTAGGTTTAAGTTGTTCGTTGGAGTCCTCAGAACACATTTTGAGTATTTCCCTAAATAAGTTTGTCCCATCTATGTTTTATTAAACGGTTTCCATGGCAACCCGAGGTAAATTCCGAAACATCCTTGGTTCAGAAAATGTGTAATAACTTTGCTTTTAGAGGAAATAGAAGGACAAAACAAGTACCAAAGTAAAGCAGAGACATGTAGCTTGAATATGGTATATGATTTAATTAATATTCATAAATGCATTCTTATGAATATTCATGAGAATGTAAAAAATGCGTTTTTTAGAAACAAGGAGCTTGTTGTTTAGTCTGATAGGCTTATTAACGCACAGAAATTATTGAATTCATGTTTAAATTGTTTGTTGGGTTCATCAGAACATATTTTGAGCATTCCCCCAAAGTAATTTTGTCCCTTCTATGTTTTATTGAACGGTTTCCATGGTAACCCGAGGAGGTAAATTTCGAAACATCATTGATTCAGAAAATGCACAATAACTTTGCTTTTAGAGGCAATAGAAGGACAAAACAAAAAACAAAGTAAAGCAGAGATATATAACTTGATTATGATATATAATTTTAATAATATTCATATATGATTGCTTATGAATATTAATGAGGAAGTATAAAAATTCGCTTTTTTAGAAAAATGAGTTTTTTGTTTAGTCTTAGAGGCCTATTAATGCACAAAAAGTATTGAATTCAGGTTTAAATTGTTCGTTGGGGTCCACAGAACACCACTTGAGCATTCCCCAAAATATTTAACGGTTTCCATGGTAACCCGAGGTAAATTTCGAAACCTCCATGGTTAAACAAATGCGTCATAACTTTGCTTTTAGAGACAAAAGAAGGACAAAACAAAAACCTGAATAAAGCAAAGACATATAACTTGAATATGATATGTAATTTTACTAATTTTCATAAATGTATTGTTATGAATATTAATGAGGAAGTAAAACAATCCGATTTTTGTTTAGAAAAAAGGAGTTTATTGTTTAGTCTGAGCTGTCACCTGTCTTAAATATCGATAATAATACGTACGTCAATGATAATACGTCAATGTTTGAAGCAAACCCCATCTGTTGGATGCAACTCCCGGTGCTAAAGAAGTGAATGAGAGAGAGAGATAGATAGATAGATAGAGAGAGAGAGAGAGAGAGAGAGAGAGGGGGGGTAATGCCTGCCCTGGGGCTGTCGGAATCAAGTGAGGGGATCTGATAAAACATCCCAGGTCGATTTTCATTTGAAACCGGAGGCCTAAGAGATACCCAGGGAACCCTTGTCCGTAAGAGTTTAGCCGGTTGCCGGGCTGGCACAAAAATCTTCGTCCAGGTCAGGCAAACGGGAAAGAAGTCCCATGGAAGGAGAAAGAGACTCCCTAGACTTAGGGAGGTCCACTTTTTTGACTGACACTAGCACGGAAGGGGATAGAGGACCCCTGTGAATATGATTCGGGGGTCTAGGGCAGACAGGGGGTGGGAGGATTCTAAAACAATCTTCACACGCATTTCTCAATAGAAAATATTGATGTTCAGAATCATCTAAAGAAAAAGAGGACTAAGTCCCGTCTAAATCTGAGTGAGAGGCTTCCACAAAGTCTGATTCCCTTAAAAAATAGGACCATCCCTAGGAGTCATAATGGACAAAGTGTCTTCCTGCTCTCCCTCAGAATCCGCCCTGGTGAACGCCATGGATGGCAGCACCCGAGAAGAGTGTGACCCGCCACAGACATAGAAGTGTGGACTGTTGGTTCACGTGAGAGCTATTCTCCCTCTAGGTGAAGCTTGCTGGTTCCCAGAATGAGTGTCGGCTAGCGATAGCGACCAGCCAGCGAATCTGAGGAGGCAGAGCGATGTCTTCGCATAGAAGAGTAATGGTAAGACCTCGATCTGCGATGAGAGCGGTACGAGTGCCGGTTCCCATTATTGGAATAAGAAGGTGTTTATGCCTCCTACGGGGTGGGAGGGATGGGAGCTGGGGAGTCCGAAGTGTACTCAGAAGATGAACAGTAATTGCAGGGTCTAGACGACCAATAACGTCTAGACTTAGCCAGAGCAGCTTCCTGTTGACTTTCACCACTGTAATGTGGTGTAGAGACAGAATGCACTGTAGAAAAGATTGGACTAATAGGTTTACCGGTCCACTTCAGTATCCCGGTCCAAATGACCAGACCGGGCCACCGGATGACCATTGGAGAGCAAACTTAGGACACCGGGCCAAAGAATACACAGTGACATCTTTGGACTGGGGCTAGGTAGACCGGTCTGCTGGTGACGTCATGAAACGGAAGCACTAACGCCAGGACACCGGGGACCGGTGACGGATAACAGGGCCTAGATTCAGCGGGACCATGCAAAACTCTCCACACAACAAGCGGACGGTGAGACCTGGCAACAATAGTACATGGGACCATTCAATTGGTAAACGGGGAACCCGCGCCCGGGCCAGCAGTTGGGTGCCGATCTGCAACTAACAACTGGGGAATCGACTGCACCACAGGGGCTGTTGACGAAAGAGATTTTAAAGAAGAAGCGGGCTTCTTCTGAGCTTTAGAGGACAGTGATTTGTCTGTTGCGAGGGAGTCGCTGACCAAAGAGAAGAATACTTCTTCCGTCGGGCAGCAAGCTCCCACGTCTCCCCTGTCCAGAGGGATGAAACTGGACAGGGAGCTGACGCGGAGCATCCGCAGCAGGTCAGACACACTTAATGAGTTGTTCAGCCTGTCGCGAAATGCTCGCAAGAGGCCTTGTGTTGCTCTGGCATGCTGTGGTAAATAATCAAGCAAATGCTTAAGACATCGCGAGTAAGTTAGAAGTCACGCAAGGCTAATATGGGTAAACATAAGCTGATGATTACAGTCGAGATGCTATATATTTTCTATTGCATTGCAAAACGCCCATAACAGTTATATTCTTCATAAAACATGCATGAGGCTGAATTCCTCCGCTGTATATTCTTACAAGAAATGTGTTGTTCACATACATGTATATTGCAATACAATAGAAAAACTTACTTTCCTACAACAGTTTAATTTCTCATTAATATTCATGGTTTTGAAAATAATATTCATTATTTACATATTTATATACATGAACATCAATATCGCTGTTTCAGTCAGTATCAAGCTCTATACTGGTTAACTAAAATAATCTCAGATAAAAAGAACAGCTCATTCAAGTGTGTTTATTTTACATCTCATTAATATTCATAAATATGCATTAATATTCAAGAACCCAAAGTAATGACCCTCTGCTCTTGTCAATTTTTGTTCAATATCTGGTATTTTACGTAAAATAAATAATAGAAAAGATAGTACACTCGAAACAATGCTAAATATAGGGCTTATGTTAAATTGCTTATTCATTTACGCATATTATATGCAAATTAGCTTAAATATACATGTTGTTAGAAATATTACATGAACCAAAGATGTTTGCCTTTATTTGTATCTTGATATTAAAACATTTAAATCTGAATTCAATAACTATTTGTATATTCTTAGGCCTCTCAGACTAAAAACAAACTCGTCAAACTAAAAACGCATTTTTTACTTCCCCATTACTATTCATAAGAATGCATTATAAGAATGCATGATGAGTATTAATAGAATTACATATCGTATTCAAGTTATATGTCTTTGCTTTATTCAAGTTCTTGTTTTGTCCTTCTTTTGTCTCTAAAAGCAAAGTTATGACGCATTTGTTTAACCATGGAGGTTTCGAAATTTACCTCGGGTTACCATGGAAACCGTTAAAAAACATAGCTTGGACACAATTATTTTGGGGAATGCTCAAGTGGTGTTCTGCGGACCCAAACGAACAATTTAAACCTGAATTCAATACTTTTTGTGCATTAATAGGCCTCTAAGACTAAACAAAAAACTCATTTTTCTAAAAAAAACGGATTTTTATACTTCCTCATTAATATTCATAAGCAATCATATATGAATATTATTAAAATTATATATCATAATCAAGTTATATATCTCTGCTTTACTTTGTTTTTTTGTTTTGTCCTTCTATTGCCTCTAAAAGCAAAGTTATTGTGCATTTTCTGTACCAATGATGTTTCGAAATTTACCTCCTCGGGTTACCATGGAAACCGTTCAATAAAACATAGAAGGGACAAAATTACTTTGGGGGAATGCTCAAAATATGATGACCCCAACAAACAATTTAAACATGAATTCAATAATTTCTGTGCATTAATAAGCCTATCAGACTAAATAACAAGCTCCTTTTTCTAAAAAACGCATTTCTTTTTACATTCTCATGAATATTCATAAGAATGCATTTATGAATATTAATTAAATCATATATGATATTCAAGCTATATGTATCTGCTTTACTTTGGTACTTGTTTTGTCCTTCTATTTCCTCTAAAAGCAAAGTTATTACACATTTTCTGAACCAAGGATGTTTCGGAAGTTACCTCGGGTTACCATGGAAACCGTTTAATAAAACATAGATGGGACAAAATTATTTGGGAAAATACTCAAAATGTGTTCTGAGGACTCCAACGAACAACTTAAACCTTTAATTTATGTGCATTAATAAGCCTCTCAGACTAAACAACAAACTCTTTTTTTCTAAAAAAAAATTCACATTTTTTACTTCCTCATTAATATTCATGAGAATGCATTTATGAATATTAATAAAATCATATATCATATTCAAGCTATATGTCTCTGCTTTACTTTGGTACTTGTTTTGTCCTTCTATGGCTTCTAAAAACAAAGTTATGGCGCATTTCCTGAACTAAGGTAGTTTCGAAAATTACCTCGGGTTACCATGGAAACCGTTAAATAAAACATAGCTGGGACAAACTTATTTTTTGGGCATGCTCAAAATGTGTTCTGAGGACCCCAACGAACAATTTGGTACCCATGAAAAAAAGTCTAGGGGGGATGCTACGGTAACCACTACTAGGACCCAGCCTATAATAACTTGTCACCTCATCAGGCACAAGTATCCAAATTGTTTTTCACTCTTTACATTTATTTTTTAATAGATATGGAAGGGGAAAATGCAGCAGATGACAATGTTTTCAGATATTAATTGCTCAGAGTGCAGAAGGTACTGCCTGACAGTAAATGACCTGCCAATGACCTGCATAATGTTAACAACAAATCAAACATCAAACAGTATCTGGGCATTAGTGAGGCTAAGTGAACACAGTGAAAAATAGAGTTATTCTTCAAGGAGGCAGCCCTAAGGATCTCATCTAACGGGACGTGTTTAAAATATGCCCAGATAGGGCTGAGACTAAGCTCATAGGACCTGCTTCTGAGCAGTGCCCCTTATGGCCGAAAAGAGATAACAGATGCAGGGTATCCTCCACCCGTTGTGGGAGAGATCCTGATCATGTTGGAGTCCGTAAGGAAATTCAGTCCCACACAGATGAAATCTATCGATGGGATGAGATCCGATTTCTCCGGATTCAGTACTAGTTCCAACTGAGACAAGACCTCCCATCTGTAGCGGATGTTAAGAAGACGAGAATGAAGAGTCAGTTGAGCCAGTTGTCGAAGTACTGAATCATAGTGACATTCTTCTGCTGGAGATAGGCCGCTACGACCCCATGGTTTGGTGAAATCTCTGGGGACCGTAATGAGGCCAAAGGGCATGCCCGGAACTAGTAAACGTTCCCCCACGGCAGAAGCGCAATAGGTGTCTGTCTGCATGATAGCAGTTTGTTCTCAAACTGGGAAAATTTATGTATAAAGAATGTTGTTGTAATTATCATGTGCAAAATTAATGTTGTCATTCATCTTAATATGGAAAAATAGTCAAACACGGAGAGCCACGCACGAAATGACACCGCACCAAACACCATCTAACAAGAAACGGTAAAGCCACAAGACAAAACATAACAGGACGCATATCAAGACGAAACACATTAAACATTAAGCATATTAAACAACAAAATTGACCATAGGCTGAAAGCAGGAGTGCCGCCTTGGTACGGCCAGCAGCCAAAAAAAGGGGGCTACTGGGGGACTTAAACCTGGTTTACGGGTACCCAACCTCGATCTTATCCCATTACTTATCGACAAAATAGCATTTATTTCACATTTTGTGGGGTTATTTTACCCCATCCACTTTCTTTGCTATACTGAAGCAATTTTGTGTATCTATGGAACAAACATGAATAAATAAATGACCTGTCAATATTAATGTGTCATTTAAAACTTTTTAATGCGAAAAATGAATAAACATAACATACTCGTTAATGCAAGCAGGGGATATTGAATCTAACCCAGGACCAACTGAATTGGATACATATCATTTATCTATTTTACGTTGTAACATTAGAAGCATACGACATAAATTAGAATTCATCCGATATAACTTTGCTGATTTTGATATATTATGTTTCACTGAAACTCATTTAGATGTAAATGTCTCTGATGAATTCTTATGTTTGTCTGAAATGTTTAGATGTCCTTTTAGAAAAGATAGAACGAATCATGGTGGGGAATACTTGTTTATCTTTCGTCTAATCTGATTTACGAAAGAATACTTGATCTTGAACAATTTTGTACTGAATCAACTGGGATAAGGGTCAAAGTTAACAAAAACTCATATTTGAGTCCTAAGACATCTAATGTTGACTTCTTTATTAATCTTAATCGTAATATTGAGAAGGCATATGAATTATCCATGAACGTCATTCTAGTTGGAGAATTTAATGAAGATTTGCTAAATTATAATAGGCGAAATCTGAAGAATATTATGTTATCAAATTCCATGATCAATACTATCAAATCGCCAACAAGACTTAGTGCACTATTAGATCCTAGCATTATCCCTTCTGACATGCTATATGATGACTCTGGGACATTATCAGTACCTCCTGATATCTGATATAAGTGGTCATTGTGCTACATGTACATATATTCATTTGCCGTTTCCATATGAGATAAAGGGTAGTTTTGAAAGAAAAATATACCTATACAAAAGGGCTGATTATGATCTTTTAAATGCAAACATATCGTCCTTTGATTGGCAGTGTCTTATGGAAGGCTCAGTTGACGATGCGTGCAATTTGTTTACTGAAACATTTCATCAATTTGTTAATGTATGTATTCCGTCAAAAACAATTACAGTTCGTGAAGACGATAAACCTTGGTTCGATTCTGAATTACGCAAAACATGTAGAATAAGAGATCGACTTAAGAAAATAGCACTAAGGTCAAGAAAGCAACATGTTATTACTAGGTATAAGCATATTCGTAACAAAGTAAATAACATGAAAAACACGCAAAGCAAGCGTTTTTTAACTCATTGGAACATAATCTAGAAGAATTAAGAACAAATAATAAAAAAAAGGCTTCTGGAATATTATTCGGCACTTTATCAAAAACAATAGTTGCACATCAACTATACCGTCATTGTATGCAACTGAGCCCAGCGGAGAACTTCGATGGTCTATCTCAGAAAAACAAAAAGTTGATTGCTTAAATAACTAGAGGTTTTTGTCACAAAAACGGATGTCTCCCCTCTAATAAAAACAATATGTAAAGGCAAATCACTACAAATGTTATGGACCTGATGAATGATACTTCCCCTCATTATGCACTTTCCAAACAAAATAATAACAGCTAATAACTCCAAAAATATTGATACCAGAGGTATGGCCCTTGTGCATGACACTTACTTTCATCATGCCCTTTCCATAAATAAAATGTCATTCCAATAGCATCAGTCGTTAGAGTTATTGATCGGCCAAAAATGTAAGAAAGGGCAATAACTCGAAAAGTATTGAAGCAAGAGTTATGGTCCTTGTTCATGACACTTTCACTCATCATGCTCTCTCCATGCATGAAGTTTCAATACGACGGCAATAGCCATGTAGGAGTTATCGTCCGGACAAGAAAGCGTTGAACAAATGTACAAGGGGCAATAACTCTAAATTTATTAAAGCCCAAGTTAAGGATTTTATGCATGACACTTTCTCTGATTATGATCTGTCCATGTATGAAGTTTCACTCCAATGGCACGTACCATATAGGAAATATCGTCCTGACAAAACTTTTGATTTTGTTTTACAAAGGTCAATAACTCCAATATTAGTGAAGCCAGAGTTATGGACCTTGTGCATGACACTTCCTCTAATCATGATATTTCCATATATGAAGTTTCTATCCAATGGCATGAGCCATATATGAGTTATCGTCTAGAAAAAAAGTGATTTTTTACAAGGGGCAATAACTCCTATATTAGTGAAGCCAGAGTTATGGACATTGTGCATGACACTTCCTCTCATTATGTTCTTTCCATATATGAAGTTTCTATCCAATGGCATGAGCCATATAGGAGTTATCGTCCGGACAAAAAAGTGTGATTGTTTTTACAATGGGCAATAACTCCTATATTAGTGACGCCAGAATTATGAACCTTGTGCATGACACTTCCTCTCATTATGCTCTTTCCATATATGAAGTTTCTATCCAATGGAATGAGCCATATAGGAGTTATCGTCCGGACAAAAAATGTGATTTTTTTACAAGGGGCAATAACTCCTATATTAGTTAAGCCAGAGTTATGGACCTTGTGCATGACACTTCCTCTCATTATGCTCTTTCCATATATGAAGTTTCAATCAACTGGCATCAGGCATATTGAAGTTATCGTCCGGACAAAAAGTGTGACGGACAGACGGACAGACAGACAACTCTCACGAAAACAATGTCTCCCCCATATAAATATGGGGGGAGACATAATTATTTTGTTTCAATATCTAATATAGATGATACACCGCTGTCTCCTAAAACTGGGAATAGTTTGACAAATATCATTACTTCTGAAACTGAGATAGAGGAAATTATAAATTCACTTGTTGTACAAAAAGCGCCAGGTCCAGACAGGATTTCACACAAAATGCTTAAAGGAACAGTAAAATCAAAATCGAAACCACTTGCAGTACTTTTCAATAGATCTCTAAATGAAGGTGTTTTTCCGTATTTATGGAAAATCGCAAATGTAATTCCACTATTCAAAAAGGGTGATAAGTCGTTACCATCAAACTACAGACCTGTTTCACTAATTAGCTGCTGTGGTAAGGTGTTCGAAAAAATTGTCTTCAAATATATGTATATTTTTTTCTTAGAAAATAACCTTATCTATAAATATCAGTCTGTTTTCCTTCCTAACCATTCAACTGTCTATCAACTAATTGATATAGTACAACATATATGACAGTCCTTTGATAACAAACAGCATTCGTGTATGGTGTTTTGTAATATCTCTAAGACTTTTGATCGAGTGTGGCATAGAGGACTCATCTTTAAATTACAAGAACATGGCATAAAGGGACAACTTCTGGCATGGATTACTAATTATCTGAACAACGGATCTCAAAAAGCAGTCGGATACAAAGACTGTATCAGCCGGTGTTCCTCAGGTGTCTGTGTTAGGGCCTCTTTTATTTTTAATATACGTTAATGATATTTCAAATTCTCTACTGAGTTTAACCAGATTATTTGCAGATGATAGTTCTTTGTACATGTCTGCCTCTAACTCTGATGATATTGAGGGTATGCTAAACCACGATCTAAGCTTAATTTCAGCTTGGGCAAAGACATGGCTTGTCAATTTTAATCCCGACAAAACTGAAGCAATGATGTGTTCTCTTTATAAAAATGATGCTGTGCATCCAAATCTTATTTTTGAGGATTCTAACATTAAATTTGTTGAATCACATAAGCACTTAGGAGTTACTTTGAGTTCACATGGTCATTGGAACAACCATATTGACAATATATTACAATCAGCATCGAAAACGATTGGGATAATGAACAAACTTAAATTGACTTTGAATAGGCATTCTTTAAATCAAATATACATATCGTATGTTCGGCCAATACTAGAGTATGCTTCAATAGTTTGGGATGAATGTTCTTTACACTGTTCAGATTCTTTGGAAAAATTGCAAAATGAAGCCGCCCGTATTGTAACTGGACTCACCAGGTCTGTATCCCTCGAAAATCTTTATCTTGAATGTGGATGGGATTCCCTTACAAGTAGACGCAAAATACAAATATTATCTTTCATGTACAAAACACATCATAATATGGTTCAATCATATATTAGTGACTTGTTACCGCCAAATGTAGGGGAGATAACCCAGTATGATTTGCGAAATCGAGAAAACACAGAAGTTCCTTTTACTAGGACAGATATTTCAAAACATTCGTGTATTCCATCGTCGATATGATTATGGAACACGGTTAACATTGACATCAGAAATTCAAGTTCGTTGAGTTCTTTTAAGAAATAGTTCTTATAATCCAAATAATTGTTTCGTTCCAGCTTTTTATTGTTTTGATGATAGATATTTATCTGTTATGCACGCTCGACTAAGAAACCGCTGTAGCAATTTGAATAGTGATTGATTTATTTAATAATCACCTTAACCCAAATCCACTGTGTAATTGTTCAAATGAAATTGAAGATGCACATCACTATTTTTTTAGATGTGGAAACTTCCAAGAACAGAGGGTAACCCTTTACAATACCACGCGAAAATATCACCATTTGAACACTGATATATTGTTGTTTGGTAACTTAGAATTGAGTGTTGATGACAATAAAACACTCTTCTCTGTCGTGCACTGTTTCATTAAAAAACACGGAGGTTTTAAGTTGTGTCTTTATATGCAATGCGTCTTTTTCTATCTGCATATTCAAAATCAAATGCCTTAGTCATCTGATCATCTGGTTGATTCGGGAATAGTTTGTAAACTCTGTCTTTCTCTCTCACATGCAATTTCTGTCTCTTCCACCCCTCTTTCCCTCTTTATCTATCTGTCTGTCGTTCTTCTATTCACCCTTTCTCGATCTTTTTTTTCACATTGTTTTTGTTTCTTTGTTATATACTTACTAGCTGTATGTCATCGGAAAAATCACCATTGTATTTTTGATTGTATATAATTTTGTAGGGGGAGGGTCGAAACTAATGTTGTCAGAACTTGTGACCCAACCCCATTTCCAATGTATGTATAGAATGGAAATAAAATACGTTTAAACTAAACATACTCGTTTGCTAAATACGGTCATGTTTAACAATTTCAGCAGTTTGTTTCAGATTCTCATTAACATTCACGAATAAGCAAATGAGAAAATTATGAATAAAAGACGCCAGATATTTATTAGATATATTGATATTATTTTAAAACTATTTTGGATGTTTTATAAACAAAATAAATGTTCTTTGCATCTTAATTACACTAATGCTAAAACTTCGAAATGTTGGCGTTTGTCATGGAAACATGCTGACCGTTTGCTTATCCAGCATCCCACACTCTTCCAACAACCACAACTTGTTACCATATACCCTAAGCTTTAAGAAAATATAGGTGTACAAACACCCCGCTAGGGGAGGGGTCGATTATGGGTCCTGGACCTATACAGGTAACCAAACAAAATCAATCTGGTGGCAGCAATTATTAAAATATCTTGTTTAAAACTTGCTTAATGCAGAAAAACGGAAGTTGAAAGTGCTTTCCCTGTGGACATTTATGAAACACGGTGAATTGACAATATTTTGCTTTCTATGACAAAAAGGTCAGTAATGATCAACAATCAAACTTCTGTTACAGTCGCATACAGTACATTATACATGTATTTGTAAACACAGATACGCTCTTTAAAAGTGAGAAGTATTCGGTTGTTTTAATCATGTCTAGGTATGATTAGAGTCAAGAATAGAAGTGTCAAAACGTTTAAATCAAGATCAAATGTCAAGTAACTCGACGTCTGATCTGGATCAAAATTATTTGCAAATACCAGTCAGGTTAAGTACGTGTGATTGAAGAAGGACAATTGATCCCAGTCTAAACCACTTTTGATAATTAACAGACGCCGGATACTCCAGTGTCTGATCTGGATTTACACTGTTTGCTTATATCAAAACAAAATACTTTATTCACAAATTCCACGAGAGTCAGGTTAGTGATCAACAAACCTTCTACCCATATGTGCATTTGATTTCTGACATTCAAAACTCCGTAAACAGGAAGTTGGGCTGATGTAAGTAGGTATTATGTGAATAGGGCATAAGTTAAGATAATGAACTAGTTGACAGTCTTGAGAACAAATATACAGTAAAACCTTTCTATTATGACCACTAAATTACATTGTTTATTTGGTGTTTAAGGCAGAATACTGTGGCTGTTTAAAGCAAGGTGAACGTAAAACAGAAAACTCCTTTAGAAGCTTTCTGTTTTATTTCAAACTTGCTTTAAGCAAGCTGCCAGCCCTTCCTTTATGTGTGTTTTTTAAAAACAAAAATCTTATTAGTTGATACAAATCAACAATGGTACACTCTATATACTGTACAATTTAGCTTGTGAGGCATCGTCTGTATGTATGCTTCTCTCTCTCGCTCTCTCTCTCTCTCTCTCTCCCTCTCTCTCTCTCTCTTTCTCTCGCTCTCTCTCTCTGAGAAATGCGTGCCCGTAGATATGAATTAACTACGTTAATTGTACTTTTGTGCTAGATAGAAATTCCAGTAACCCATCTTCCGCTGAATGTTCATATATAACTGCCCTCTGTGACTATCTTTCATCTCGACGTTTATATTGGTAATGAATAAAAGAATGGCAGAGATTTAATACCATTATTGTTTTGTACATTATGTCATTATTTGAATGCATCTGCATATCTTTTTTAAAGATATTTCTTGTTTCCATATATAAACTACATGAAAATTTAAGGAAATATAATGCCATAGCAAACAGTAAAGACTCAGCTTTGTTGCATATAAGCAAACAAAGAACACACTTATCATATGTCTTTGTAGCATCTGTCCGATCTGTGTCGTCTCTGTTGGCAACAGAATAAAAGACAGACTAATCCATTGATGGATTAACACTTTACTCCATGAAAATTCATGTAAAGGATATTGACCTCATTAACACTGACCTCATGAATAGTAATTACAATAAGTGCACTATAAGCACATGGACACAGGAATTTTTGTCAATGGCGCACATAAAGACTCATATCTACATTATACCATAACCAAGCAGAGCAGCTCCAACAGGATCCGTCTGGGTTGCGTCTAGTCTATTATTTTTCAAATTCGTAGAAGGGTGTATTAATGAAGTAAAGAGAGGGGTCACTCATCCGTATCGTGTAATTGCCAAATAAAGAGTAATTAGTGCAATCCGATCCAGCCTGTTGGATAATAGTCATAATAATGTCTTGACGTGTTAAACTGATTTCCCAACCAGGTATCTTTCTTGGGATAACCAAGATAATAAACAGTGTCCCCCTTCGATAGCCAACCAATCCACCACCCAAACGACCCTGTTGTAATAATCGTGTGGTCACATGATACTAACAGGGCCATGTCAAGTGCTCTATCTGTAAAGGGAGTAAAATACACCCCATCATCGTCCTTAAAATTATTTGTACACCATGTTAGATCGTCACTTGCAAATATGAATCGAACATTTTTATACTTCTTATTAATGTACCTCATGGCTCTTCGAATGTATGAAACTGGGGCAGTGGTAAATCCTATTTCCTGGAGGTGTTCTGTTGCGAAATCGCCTCGTCTCACATGAATACCAACAGTTACCACACCATCCTTGCTTACATTCTTGAGATAATGTTGCACCTTGACCATAATACTATTGTTAAACTTGAATGCCTGTCTTACCCTTTCTTCTGCTCCTTCGAAGTATTTCCAGGACTGAAGATATCCACCTATTGTCCAATTCTTTGTGTGGTCTAAATCATTTGTCCGTCTGTCGTATCTGCAACAAGCACCCACATTAAAGGTCTGACTGTTGTTATGAATATCAAAATTGATACCATTCATTAGTTCAAATATATCGAAAACCTCTGCATGTTTATCAAAGACCGGCGTATACCCATGCCTGGTTGCCATTCCTATCACACTGGCGATCTGGAACATGTTATTACCAAGACGTCCTAAAAGCCCGGTTAATCCCATCAGATGAGAACATTCACTCTCAGCAATTGCATGGATTCGGTCGGATGATTTGTTTACTGCTGTTCTGTTATGGCATATAATTTTGTTTTTCCGGCACGCTTGATAATCGAATATGCGCACATCTCCATATTCCTTTACCTCAATCTTCTTTACTATTGTGCGAGAAACATTACTGTCAAATTCTCGCTTAATCGGGCGTATAGAAATCAATTGAGTGCTGTTGATGTAATAGTAAAAACAAATTCCACCAAGTAAAATAATAAAAAGTATTCCAACGTTCCTTATTGATATCATGCTTGTGCTATTAAGCCACTGCTCACAGTTACGTGTCATCTGTTTCACTGTGTTAACTACATACCAGAATCATCATAGTACACGTGATTTAACTGTTTGAACCCTTAGTAACTTTTCGTCTGAAACAATTGTCATCTGCTTCAATTCTTAAAATAATGTGTTTATCTCATTTATTCGCAACATGGTGGTCAAGGTGTCAAACAGTTTGGATCCTGATAAGACATCGCTCCATGCGGCGTCTAATCTGGCTCCAAACTGTTTGCATAGGCGATTACGGTTTGTTCGCCAGCGTTAGGAGAGTTAATCGAGCAATTATATAGGTAGTCAAATAGCTTGCGAATGCTTTTCATACCTTTTGGTCGAAAACATCAATACAATGTTTTTCAGGTTTCACTGGCTGAAATCCAGACGAAAATGTATTTGATAAGAACTGAGAATTATAATAGTTATTGCAAAATGCGATCTTGTCTTTGCGATATGGCTTGCAACTTTATAGATGACTGTGCACGGAAGCCTCCGCCCATTCAGAATACAAACTGATTTAATTATTTTAGATACATATACACAATGGTCAACAGTAGTGAAACAATTATTTAAAACATGAGCAAACAGAGCAGAAACTGTCAGACCGCTCTTTCAGGGAGATATCGGTGTATTTTGTTTTTAGAGATACAAGATGATCAAATAAATCGTACACAGTATGTCGCATGAAGAGGATAAGTACATTTTATAACCGTTATAACCATTTCTTCATGAAGAAGTATGAAATACTCAACACCTATGTTGAATATCAATAAAATCTAGTATGAACTCTAGAACAAGTGATTCTACTTCAATGACACATAATAAAGCACCTGTAAAATATAACAGCAAACACAGCAGACCCTCATCAGGCATGGGTTAATCTGTTTTGCATATTTCCCTCTTTCGGTCCGTCCATTAGTCAGTAGAAAATGATTACCGATCAATAACTCATCGGCTTTTTTGCATAGAGTCTCCATATTTGTAGGGAAATTGGTCTTAATGAATATGACATCTATTGATTTTGTGTTTAGTAGGTCAAGGTCGGTTAGTAGGTCAAATATTCTGAAAATTGGTGATCATTCGAAAGCAAATGCAGAAATGCAACACGAGACAATTGCAGCCTCAGTTTTATTGAGTCTGTTCATGAGTAGTAATTGAAAGTGTAACACTACTCACGCCCCCTAGCACCTAGCAAGGTCACATTTCAACGTCAAAGTCCAAATTGTTACAGCTCTACGACAAAGTACAAGCAGATGTTCAATAACCCTTCGATTTATTTTCAGATTGATTTAAATTCTACCTTAAGCTATATAAGAGTGCAATGAATTGTTTCAATATTCAGCTAAAGTAATCTCTATATCACAAACAATCGATTTTCTACAGTAAGCAAGTTATTATTTTGCTGTCAATGTCGCATCTGTGAACAGTTTTGATCCTGATGATACATCGAGTAACGCTGAGTCTCATCCGGGACCAAACATTATTTGTTACTGTGACTGTTTTCTGAAACAAAAATGAAGAAAAATATAAAATATTAATATTGTAGCAGACGAGAATGTTTGTAGAAGTACAACAATGAGTCATACAGGAAACACCACATACAGAACAAACAGCGGCCCGAACAGCAACACAATGAAACAGCAATTGTACATACTATAAAAACATCAAGAGACGCACAAAGACAAAACAAACATACAAAAGGGGAAATATGGAAGTACCGCCTTGAAACGGTCAGTGACAAAAGGCACTAGAGGGTGTTAACCGGTATTTTGGGCGCCCAACTTCACACTTATTCCATCCCCACCCTAAAAGACAAATAGTGTAAAGAAACATATCCCCTCTCCGGCTAATCTACAACAACCGCGATGGCAAGTACAGTGGTAAAGTGTATGTATAACGAAAACATTTAAGTGAACAAACTGTATCCACCTATCGCTAGTGTACTCAATGATTGAGCTGCAAACAGAGTAACTGTAGAAAAGTAATAAAGGGTACGACAAAAACAAATAGTACAGAATTGATGGACTGAAGTGATATCTGCTCTCAATAGCTTTTTCATTAACCCTTTAACGCTGAAATGGACTATTATAAAATTAAAACAGGTCAAGCTTGCCGATAATAGTCATATATTTTATAAAAGAAACTTTGTAAAATGGCAAACACGTAGACAATGATAAGATAACTCCTTTAGGAACCCGTTCATCTCGGTGTAAACTGTTTGCAAAGGTATCGTTTTTCGCAATGACGGGGTTACGCAAACACTTAGTCCACGAAAAGTAGTTGCATACCTATTCAACACATTTCACTTCTCTTTTTTGTTTCGTGGCTATATATTAGTTACAGATAAGACGGTGCAATGAGGCATTGCGCGTACATGTAAAATTCATACCGAAAATATGTGTATGATTAACTCTTTTTCTGCCAGTGATTAATATGTAATGACCTATGCAATCCAGACGAAACACCGAATAATTTGAGGTCTAACAGCACCGCGACAAAATGTACGTACATGCAAGACACAAAGCGAAGCACAATGACATAACAAATAAACAATAGGGGAGGATGAAAGCACCGCATTGGAACGGTCAGTGACAATTGTTAAATCGGTAAAGGATCGCCATACCTCAGACTTGAAAGAATATGTCAATTATGCAATGAACATGATCTGGAGGGCGAGTTTCACTTTAGCATGTTGGATTAATAGTTTCTCATATTTTGTTTTACATTTTTGGTGATTTGTCATCCAGTATTGATGGAATGAAAGAAAAGTTGGATTTCCAAGATGTAGCAGAATGAAGTTTAGTAAGTGCAGTTCTTATTTACAGCCGTTTCCCCTTGCATCTAATTTTATGACCAATAGATTAATTGATTGATGTTACGTATTGATTAGAACTAGACAATTACGAATTATTTGTCTCAAATATAAGAAGTTATAAACATAAACACAATGTATAAACTAAAGGCATTTCCATGTAAATTATATTGGTGTCAAATTGACTCCGCTTGGTCATCATAGTCGCGAAAATGGGTCCGTTCCTGTGTAAGATACCACAAATCATAGAGTAGAGTGGAACAGAAGTAGAGAAGAAAGAGTTAGAATAAGATACGAATATTCGATATAGAGAAAGAGTAACGGTCCAGTAAAGGTCCAATGGTATGATATACAGTAACAATATAAACAGTAATATGATATACAGTGATGTAATTTACAGTAGCATGATATACGATACGATATTAATGAATCCCTTACAGTTACACAGACGCGGTGTGTGGCATCGTGCGAAACGAAAAAACACAGTCTTAAAACAGAACTGAGGTCTCAGCCAGTAACCAATCAAACCCAAGGTCGACATAATTATAGATAGCCAATCAGACACAGGTTTAAGTACAGAAATAGGTCACGATGGACATGTGAAATAGGACAGATTTGAGAGAATTGAATCAAGTGATGGGGACATAAGAGTATGTTTGCTAAATGTACAGGGGTTAATGGGAAACAGGTATTCAAAATTGGATGATCATTGTATGAAATGTTTATTTGACTACAACGATAGTTTGTTATCTACAGAAACATGGTTGAGAGATATTTGTAAACATGAATTCGATGGGTTGTTTACTTTCGTTTTAAACAGGACATGTAAACAGAAAAAAGCGAAATGAACTAGTGGTGGGATTATAGCTTATATTAGAGATACATTAAAAATGTAGAAATTTTAGACATGTTGAAGATGGTACAATTACTTTTCTACAGTTACTCTGTTTCTAGCTCAATCATTGAGTACACTAGCGATAGGTGGATACAGTTTGTTCATTTAAATATTTTCTTTATACATGCACTTTACCACTGTAATGGCCATCGCGGTTGTTGTAGATTAGTCGGAGAGGGGGATACGTTTATTTACACTATTTGTCTTTTAGGGTGGGGATGGAATAAGTGTGAGGTTGGACGCCCAAAAACCTGTTTAACCAACAGTGACTTTGTCACCGACCGCTCCAAGGTGGTACTTCCATCTTCTCCCTATTGTATGTTTGTTTTGTCTTTGTGCGTTTCTTGATTTTTTTATAGTTATGTACATTTGTTGTTTCCTTGTGTTGCTGTTCGGGCGGCTGTTCGGGCGGCTGTTTGTTCTGTATGTTGTGTTTATGTGGTGTTTCCTGCATGACTCATTTTTGTACCTTTAGGATGGATAAAAGGGGATAGAATGTGTTTATAAGTGATTGTTATGTCTGTGTTATAATGTACCATATGGTAGAAGTAGAGAAATGTTTATAAATAGAAATGTGTTTGACCTATTTACTGATGACATGTACTTTTATCAAACCCAATATGGAAATAACTGCATTTTTTATAACAGGGGATTTTAATGCAAGGATTGAAGATAGAATTGACTATGTAGAAAATGAATCATTACTAAATTCAAATATGCTACCTGAAGATTATATTGAAGATGAAGTTTTACCTAGACTTTCGTGTAAATATGTAAATGAAAACGGTAGGTTTTTATTAGATATGTGTAAAGCCGCAAAACTTAGAATATTGAATGGAAGAAAAGGTTTTGATAAGAATGAGATTTTTGCATGTATAAACTCACAAGGAAGCAGTGTTATTGATTTAGTAATATATAGAAAAGAGTTATTTAGTTAAATTTGTAATTTCAGAGTACATGAACCCAATATTTTATCTGATGATGTTTTAATATTATAACAGGTGATGTTGCAGCTGATTATACGACAGGTGAGGAATCTGGGGATACCATACATTGTAAAGGCGAAAATTTAGATCAGATATAAATGTGATAATGATAAAAACGACTTATTTTTAAATGCATTTAGCTCTGAAGAAACGAGTAAGATGGATAATCTATGTTCTAAAATAAATGTATCATGTACTTCAGCAGATCTTAATTAAACTTTAACTACATTTTATTCCTTAGTAGAGGATGCATGTGACCCATTTTTAAGAAGAATGTATCGTGTAAAAAATCTCAAAATAATAGTCATAGTAAATTAAAATATCCATGGTATGACACAGAGTACAAAATATGTCAAACTGAATTTTATAAATATTTAAAATACTATAGAAATGAAAAGTCTGATGAAAATAGAGAAAATATGGTCAGAAGCAGAAATATTTATAAAACTTTGATAAGAAGTAAAAAGTATGATTATGAACAACAGCAAACTAGAAAATTAGAAGGTTTACGGTACACACATCCTAGGGAATATTGGACATTATTAAAGAATTTATGTGTTCAAAATAATAATGCTAGTAAAGTAAACACATATACTTTTGCAAAGTATTTCAAATAAGTAAATGACCCTGGTTCTATGTTTTACCAACCTGATGAAGAAATTTTATTATTTAATGAAATATATGAAAAAGGAGAATCCCAATGTATGTTTAATGAACTTAATGTAAATATTCAAATAAGTGAGGTTATAAAGGCTTGCACGGAATTAAAAACAGGAAAATCACCAGGACCTTATGTGATGTTGATTGAATTTTTTATACATGGTGTAAAAAATCTTACTTTTACACAATGCTTAACTACACCATTCAACAAGTTTTTCACAACTGGGTATTTTCCAGGTAGTTGGTCAGAGGGTTTTATTGTTCCTATTCGTAAAACAGGAAATGTGAATGAAACTGAGAATTATAGAGGCATTACACTGTTAAGTACACTTGGTAAATTATTTACAAAAGTTTTTAAATGCTAGATTGACAGAGTGGGCAGAAAAATATAATGTGTACATTAAAGCACAGGCATGTTTTACAGAAAATATGAGTACAGCAGACAATGTGTTTATACTTCATGGAATTATTAATCACGTGTTAAGTAAAAATAAAACATTGTTTACAGTATTTATAGATTATACAAATGCTTTTGATTTTGTTGTTAGAGACACCACTATCTTCACAACACATATTTTTCTGCCCACTCCCTTCAGAATTTACAATCTTCACAACAGCAGATGTTAAGTGCTTGTGTGGGGGCCGTAAAACGTCGCCCCGTACTTCATTCTCAGTGTTGTTATACCTTCTGATCTTTCGAGATCATGAATTTCAGTACTTCTTGTTCTGAAAATTGAATACCGCTTAAGCCGGTGCTAGGGGGCGTGAGCAGTGTTGCACTTTCAATTACTGCCCTTGTCCGTAAAAATTAATGCAAATACATGCAAAAATTTGTCCGCTGTTTTCTGGGAATACTATTTGAGAGATATTAATGAAACTACACAAATGTTTAATGCATCAAGATGCAGGTGCTAAGTGCTTGTGTGGCGGCCGTAAAACGTCGCCCCGTACTTCATTCTCAGTGTTGTTATACCTTCTGATCCTTCGAGATCATGAATTTCAGTACTTCTTGTTCTGAACATTGAATACCGCTTAAGCCGGTGCTAGGGGGCGTGAGCAGTGTTGCACTTTCAATTACTGCTCATGAACAGACTCAATAAAACCGAGTCTGCAATTTTCTCTTTTTGTGTTTCAATTTTTGCTTTCGGGGGATCACCTCCCTTCAGAATTTATTTGTTATGTCGCGATTGTTTGAGTTTGGTTTAATATAATGTCGTATCAACATTTCGTGGCACCTGACTTTTCAATGACGCGAGCCACCCGACTGTTATACCCCCACCCCACCCCCCACCCCAACACTCTCAGATAGAAACAGACACACCAGTCCTGCTACAGTTCAATCCAGACGTCTTCATAGTTATGAAAACATAACATGCTGGCGAAAGTTAATCAGTAGCATACGTTCACCTATCCTGAGCATCTAGGACATTTTTCAACGGGGTGCTTTTTCACGTGTGGGTCTCTTTTTCATGTTTGGGCAGAACCGTTATTTAACGAACTGGCTCATATTTCCTAACGTTAAAACTTGACCCGTCTGTCGTGGAATAAAGACCCGCTGCGTCATTTTTGAACAGGATCAACATTTTATGTTGCGATCTCCGTGCAGTCATCGTACGGTCTCCGCTTGGATAAGGCAATCGTACGGAGCCCGTACGGAGCCCATACGGAGATCAGCGGGGTTGTTAATGCAGGAAATGTAAAATAAATATAGTAAAATCCCGATTATTCGAACACTAAAATTCGTATAAGAATCTATCTTTAAGACAGGTGGCATCTTAATGCATGGTGAAAGTCATGCAGAAAGCTCCTCTAGGAGCTTTCTGCATGACTTTCACCATGCGTTAAGAATAATCGAGGTTTTACTGTATGTACCCATCAGAAATCTGAAAGCGCCCCTTGGCCATAGTGAGGTTGCCACAGGATGACCGTGCGATGTCCGTACGATTCCACGAGTATCGCACGGACACAGAATGGCAGCCTTGCGGTGATCTTGCGATGACCGTACGGTCGCCGTACGATTTTTGTGCTACATGTCCACTGAAAATGCCTGTGCGGAGATCGCACGATGCCTGTAACCACGTGTTTACGGGTTGCGGGCTTGCGATTTTTGAAAACTTGTTTTTATGACAAATCATAGAGGCTATGGCGCGCGGGAATTCGAAAATCGTACGGCGACCGTATGCCTCCGTACGGAGACCGTGTGGTCTTGACCTTACGACGATTTTACGGGCCCCGTAAACTCATCGCAGGGCAAATGCATAAGTTGTAACAAGCTACTTTTTTGGTATTACTGATCTGTCTGTCACTGATTATCTAATTCTTTTCACAGAACTAAAAAACCATATAAAGGATACTAAACGATTCAAATAGTGGAACATGTACATTAGCAGATGATATTAAACACATTAATCTGTAACCTAGTTCTAGTGCACGTGCATGTCTTCTTCTTCTCTTTTCCTCTTTCTCGTCAGTTACTTGACTCTTCGCCAATTATGATAGTAATTCTTTAAATCTTACTGAATGGTGCAGTTGTAAAGCACTATCAGCATTGACAAAGATTATACAATGGGGGGGACCTTTACTGGTGTTGTTAGAACTTGTGGTCTAACCCTATTACTTATACGGCTTTGAATTTTGACCATGCGCTTCTGCGGTCCTGTGTTTCTATAAAAGCCAATCGTTTTAATAAATATGGTTTACTGTGAGACAAGTTCTTATTTATATATATTCATTTATTTTATTTATTTTCATTCACATATTTTTCTCCGCATATTTTTGTCGGGGTTATTTCTTTCTTTTCTGCCATGATCCAGTTTCAGTGAAAATGCTAGTGAATTAGGTATAACTGATCACATTCTCAAGCATAGCTGTCAGCGTGATCTAAGGGTTATAACGGTGGACTAGGAAACGTGAGGTCGTGGGTTCCATCCTCGGTGGAAGCTGAATTACTTTTTTTTCTCTCATATTTTCTTAGCACCCTTAGTATACGTGCTTCTGGCTTTGTTACAGTTATTTAGCTGAGACCTTCTACTCGTGGTTTTGCTGACCGTTTTGCATATTTCACCATTATGCATGAATTTGCTTCAACTTAAATGTATAATTATCTTATACTAACATGTTCTTAATTTGGGGACAATATAAGTGAAAAAGTTGGACATTGCGTCGACCTATTGGAATAATTTCATGTAGACTGTAAGTATGGGAGTGTGTATGCCTTGTGAACATCACTTAATGTGATAATGGTTTCTACGTCAGTGTGTTTCAGCAAATGAATAACATTGATCTGTGACGTAATGAGTATTAATGGTGTCAAACACAGGTATTATGCATCATGGCTCATTAAAACATTCCCCCGTTTCTGCTACATGTATTAATTCATACATAACAGTCATGTTTTCCCAATATTGCTCCCTCTTTTTCTTCTATTCTGCTTAAATACATGTTACGCAGCCATTTTACGCTTGCGTAAAACCTTGCTTGTTTTATAGTGGTATATATACATACGTATTGTGTTCAACTGTAACTAGTGTGAGTAATAAAATATGTATAAGCTACGCGTGATTATAACTGTAGCGGGTTGCATGCTTGTTTATAAATGTGGCGGGTTGCATGTGTGTTAACTGTAGCGGGTTTCACGTGTGTTTTTAAATGTAGCGGGTTTCATATGTGTTTATACAAAACTGTAGCGGGTTGCATGTGTGTTTATATACATTTGTAATACTAGCGGGTAGCGTGCATGTTTATAACGGTAGCGGGTTGAATTGTGTTTATATATAACTGTAGCAGGCTGCATATGTGTTTGTAACTGTAGCGGGTTGCATGTGTGTTTATATATAACTGTAATAATAATAAAGACTTTATTTAACGAGAGAACTCATTTGATAATAGCGGGCTGCATGTGTGATTATAGCTGTAGCGGTTTGTATGTGTGTTTATATATACATGTAACTGTAGCGGGTTGCATGTGTGTTTATATATAAATGTAGCGGGCTGCATGTGTGTTTGTAACTGTAGCGGGTTGCATGTATGTTTATAGCTGTAGCGGGTTGTATATGTGTTTGTAACTGTAACGGGATGCACGTGTGTTTATAGCTGTAGCGGGTTGTATGTGTGTTTGTAACTGTAACGGGCTGCATTTGTGGTTGTAACTGTAGCGGGTTGCATATGTGTTTATAACTGTAGCGGGTAGCATCTGTGTTTGTAACTGTAGCGGGTTGCATATGTGCTTGTAACTGTACCGGGTTGCATGTGTGTTATAACTGTAGCGGGTTGCATGTGTGTTTATATAAAACTGTAGCGGGCGTATATATAAACACACATGCAACCCGCTACAGTTATAAACACACATGTGTGTTTATAACTGTATCGGGTTGCATGTGTGTTAATATAAAATTGTAGCGGGATTCATGTGTATTTGTAACTGTAGCGGGCTGCATGTGTATTTGTAACTGTAGCGGGTTGCATGTGTATTTCTAACTGTAAAGTGATGTATGTGTATTTATAACTGTAGCTGGTTGCATGTGTGTTTATAACTGTAGCTGGTTGCATGTGTGTTTGTAACTGTAGCAGGCTGCATGTGTGTTTATAACTGTAGCGGGCTGCATGTGTGTTTATAACTGTAGTGGGTTGCATGTGTGTTTGTAAATGTAGTGGGTTGCATGTGTGTTTGTAAATGTAGCGGGTTGCATGTGTGTTTGTAAATGTAGCGGGTTGCATGTGTGTTACAGCTGCAGTGGGTCTCCGGGTGCGCCAATAAGGTCACGTGACAGATGTAGTGACTCTCACGGTTAAAAACACATTCTTATTTTTATCAATTAAAAATGTGTGCTTGTAACTGTACCAGGTTGCATGTGTGTTTATATAAAACTGTAGTGGGAGCATATATAAACACACATGCAACCCGCTACAGTTATAAACACACATGTGTGTTTATAACTGTAGCGGGTTGCATGTGTGTTAATATAAAATTGTAGCGGGATTCATGTGTATTTGTAACTGTAGCGGGTTGCATGTGTATTTCTAACTGTAAAGTGATGTATGTGTATTTATAACTGTAGCTGGTTGCATGTGTGTTTATAACTGTAGCTGGTTGCATGTGTGTTTGTAACTGTAGCAGGCTGCATGTGTGTTTATAACTGTAGCGGGTTGCATGTGTATTTATAACTGTAGCTGGTTGCATGTGTGTTTGTAACTGTAGCGGGTTGCATGTGTGTTTGTAACTGTAGCGGATTGCATGTGTGTTTATAACTGTAGCGGGCGGCATGTGTGTTTATAACTGTAGTGGGTTGCATGTGTGTTTGTAAATGTAGTGGGTTGCATGTGTGTTTGTAAATGTAGCGGGTTGCATGTGTGTTTGTAAATGTAGCGGGTTGCATGTGTGTTACAGCTGCAGTGGGTCTCCGGGTGCGCCAATAAGGTCACGTGACAGATGTAGTGACTCTCACGGTTAAAAACACATTCTTATTTTTAAGAATTAAAAATGTGTGCTTGTAACTGTACCAGGTTGCATGTGTGTTTATATAAAACTGTAGTGGGAGCATATATAAACACACATGCAACCCGCTACAGTTATAAACACACATGTGTGTTTATAACTGTAGCGGGTTGCATGTGTGTTAATATAAAATTGTAGCGGGATTCATGTGTATTTGTAACTGTAGCGGGTTGCATGTGTATTTCTAACTGTAAAGTGATGTATGTGTATTTATAACTGTAGCTGGTTGCATGTATGTTTATAACTGTAGCTGGTTGCATGTGTGTTTGTAACTGTAGCAGGCTGCATGTGTGTTTATAACTGTAGCAGGTTGCATGTGTATTTATAACTGTAGCTGGTTGCATGTGTGTTTGTAACTGTAGCGGGTTGCATGTGTGTTTGTAAATGTAGTGGATTGCATGTGTGTTTGTAAATGTAGCGGGTTGCATGTGTGTTTGTAAATGTAGCGGGTTGCATGTGTGTTACAGCTGCAGTGTGTGTGTGTGTGTGTGTGTGTGTGTGTGTGTGTGTGTGTGTGTGTGTGTGTGTGTGTGTGTGTGTGTGTGTGTGTGTGTGTGTGTGTGTGTGTGTGTGTGTGTGTGTGTGTGTGT
The DNA here is from genome assembly GCA_963576725.1 of Azorinus chamasolen. Lineage (NCBI taxonomy): Eukaryota > Metazoa > Mollusca > Bivalvia > Cardiida > Solecurtidae > Azorinus > Azorinus chamasolen. The sequence continues at coordinate 72,117,415 of OY755240.1, read as the reverse complement.
GTGTGTGTGTGTGTGTGTGTGTGTGTGTGTGTGTGTGTGTGTGTGTGTGTGTGTGTGTGTGTGTGTGTGTGTGTGTGTGTGTGTGTGTGTGTGTGTGTGTGTGTGTGTGTGTGTGTGTGTGTTTGTGCTACATACGTTCCGAGGTTTAACATATAAATACACAGCAATATACCGAGGTTCTTTGAACTTCCGAGGTACATTTTTCCATTACCTCGAAATGTTAACCCCGGAATGTCTTTGTAAAGTGGAAACAACATATCCAATCTAAATGTTGACTGTACCTCGGAACATAACTGATGTGCATACGTGTGCGATGTGTGTACTTGCACACAGTCATGTTTCATATCTGGGCGTGTCCACAAATTTTGTAGAGCATGCCCAGTTGTAAACGCTTCATCACACGCATACGTGACTCAACCTTCACTTGCACTGCTCACTACGATAAGATACTATAAATAAGTACTGTGCGAGGATATTGCTTCCGAGTCCGAGTATCTGCAACATTGCACTGGGCGAAAACAATATTTATTTGGATAGTACGAGAATAGGTTTGTAGAGACATTGTTTTAATATAAAACTATTTTAATCACTCCTGAATCTTTAGCAGACAGGTGTTCTGGTAATCGTGCATTCACTCTTTATGTTGCTGGTGTTAGAGCAGAAGACAGGTATTTCGGTCATCGTGCATGTGCTCTATGCGTTACTAGCAGAGGAGCAGCGAGATAAGCACATGTGTGTAATGGCATATTGGCGCACTTTCAACCATGTTCTGGATAGTATTTATGCTATACCCGTGTTTCTGCATTTAGAAGCCGGGTTGTTCGCAATCTTATTTGGATCCAAACTATCTGCATAAATTTCAAACATTTATGTGTGGTACACTGAAATCTAAGGCATCAAAAAATGTTATTCAACTGACATATTTCAAAATGCTAAAATATTAGCAAACGCATCGACAACTGAGAGAACGCTAGTTTAACCAGTTTTCATGTTTATTTGCTCTCCCCAGCATACTACACACCGGCTTATAGGGGTGTGTGTTTAACCCTTTCCCCGTTATATATGTTGTTGTTTTTTCGAGATGTTAATACTTACTGAATATTCATGGCCAAAATGGTTATAATGTAATATGGAAGGTGGAACATTATTGCCATATAAGAAACGAAAGAAACAGATCTATTAAATTCAATTAGCAAACAGCTCATATAGGAACTGTCTGGTCTGGATCTACTTGGCATGTAAATAAGTTAAAATGCGTTTATATGAAGGAATAGTAAAACGTATTTAGATGATTCATTTCCGTGTGAGAATAATTGACGATATGAACAAAAGGGATATGACGGTCCCGTATCGCCCACGTGAGAAATGGCAAAACAATGTAAATCTTTGTGGAAAACCTCTAGATGATGTTGGAAGCGTGCCAATATTGACCCTTTGTAGAGACCCTCTAGATGATATTCCGTGTAAAATATCAAAACTCTACGCCTTTCACTTTCGGAATAAAAGCTTTTCCGATGTATTCCACGGGAAATATAGGCAATGATAGAAACTGTAGAATCATATTTAGTATTTTATCAGCAGACAAAGCAGACCCTGATCACGCGAACGTCGGATCTGGGTCTAGTCTGTCTTCACGGGAACAGGACTGCGTATTTATGGAGTAAATGGATAAGTGAGTTTAAGTAATTTTAAGCGATATTATTTCTTCCACGACAGTCAATGTAGATTCAGCTCTAACTTTTTTAAAACAAAACAGCAGATGCTGATCAGACATTTCATGTAAAACGGTTCTATCATGTTGTTTGTTTTGAAAATTCGGTGCAAAAGCTATGCATACAATTAAAAACGGGAGCTATCTGCATTACTTTCGTTTTGCATAAAGTCTAACTTGGTGAGGATAGGACAATTGTGAGATTGGGATCCCTATAGCTTTGGTTTAAACTCGGAGGCATTTTGCTACTGACTGTTCCAAGGCGCTACTCCTATCTTTACAATAATTGCATTCATTTTTTGTGTAATTTATAATATTGAAATTGTGCTAACTTCATTTGCCATTTTCATGTGCACTTGGGGGTAATTCTGAGTTTATATATGCAGACTGCCTGTATCGACAGTATATTTTCTTATTTTGACCAACACTGGTCTGATCCCTCTTCATAATGCCTTTTGTATTCCGTGCAGTTTTTTATATTCAGTCAGATGTCTGAGGATTGTATAATAGCTGTTCAATAAATAATAGTTACACTAAACTACTGTTTAAAAGATGTCCTACGCGCATCCATCCAGGTCAATTGTGTCAGCAGCTAACTGTACGGTTTGAAACTAAGTAAAGATACAAAATGAGTCATGCAGGAAACTGCATGTTATATAAAAGTACAAAAATGAGTTATGCAGGAAACACCACATACAGAACAAACAGTCGCCCGAACAGCAACATGTTTAAACTGCAAACAGACTTAAGAGCTTTGTGAAAAGCAATGCGTAATCATGCATAAAACTGAAAACGAACCAATCATCTGTGATTTACGATTTATGCCCGCCATTGTCCGGAAATTGTCGTAGAAATTAATTATGCACAAACGTAGAGGCCGAGCATGTAATCGAATGTAAAGAATTCTGACAGCGTCGAAGTCGAGATGCCTTCAGTAAGTTTACGCCATTTTGAATTTGCCGACCGTTTCTGACATTTTCCGTGAAAATATCCGCGTGGTTTCGTCGTTTACATTTAACCCCCGATTTTAAAGGATTTTGTCATTTTAAAATAAATTTGAGGTTTAAGGGGTCGATCTAATGTTTTTCATCATTTCTATTTGTTTATGCAATTTGGTACACATTTATGCTGTTGAAAAATAAGCGTAGAACATATTTGATATACATATATATTTATAGATATATCACTTTACACACTTCGATCGTATCAACATATAGTGCCTCTTTCAAGTGTTTTGTTTTTCAAATATTGAAATTACAGACTTTAAGTACTTCTTGTTCTGAAAATTGGGTGCCGCTTAAGCCGGTGCTAGGGGGCATGAGCAGTGTTGCACTCTCAATTACTGCTCATGAACAGACTCAATAAAACCGAGTCTGCAATTTTCTCTTTTTGTGTTGCAATTTTTGCTTTCGGGGGATCACCTCCCTTCAGAATTTATAATCTTCACAACAGCAGGTGTTAAGTGCTTGTGTGGCGGCCGTAAAACGTCGCCCCGTACTTCATTCTCAGTGTTGTTATACCTTCTGATCCTTCGAGATCATGAATTTCAGTACTTCTTGTTCTGAAAATTGGGTGCCGCTTAAGCCGGTGCTAGGGGGCGTGAGCAGTGTTGCACTCTCAATTACTGCTCATGAACAGACTCAATAAAACCGAGTCTGCAATTTTCTCTTTTTGTGTTGCAATTTTTGCTTTCGGGGGATCACCTCCCTTCAGAATTTTTAATACGCAGGTCACTAACACATTTATATTTGTAACTTAGGGTAAAGAATAGCAAGGAACCTGTACAACGGCAGAGAGCAGCTGAATCGTGCCGTGTTGGTGTATATCAGAGTGGATTTGAAATCAGGTGCATTAATCATTATATTGGTCAGTAAATAAGAATGAATATCATAATATTAATATCCTAGTCGCTCTTATAATCGACGAACAATCTATTGAACGAGAACCGGCACCGTAGTTAGGTTTCAATATTGTGATAATACAAAATGATTAAATTCAGTTGTGAATTTGTTTGATTGGCATCAAGTAACAATTACAGTGTTCCGCTTTCGTTATCCAGATACTAATATTGACTATTTTGCAGTCGATTTTAAATATTTGAGTCTGTATATTGCAGGATATGGCATGTTCACGACAAAAGAGTTTGAAGCGGGGAAATATATTCCTGAATACAAACGGAAAATATCAAGTAATCAAGATGCAAGATTACGAAAGAGGCCATATGACAACGAAGAAAAAATGAGCTTCATGTACTACTTCAGATATAAAGACAAGATAGTATGGTAAGAACGGATTGTTTTTTCTGTACACAGCATAATCCTTCCTCAGTTTATACGATAAAAGCAAATCGCAGACACGTAAAGGGTTGCAGTAGAAAGTGTCTTCTGATCAAAGGTTAATGATATATGATGTATAGAAACACTCAAGTGTTTTACTAGTGTTAACAGTCGTTTTGCGGAAACTGTAGGAAAATAAGTTTAAAAGTTGATTTGCTTCAACTACGCTTATACTAGTGGTTGCGTAATGGGCAATGTACTGTACAATAATAATGAGCTTCTTAGAACGGTTTTCGCTGAGAAATAGAGGTATTTTGTTTCGATGACTTGTCAAAAGCACGTAAGACGAGTGATTAATTCAAATATAATATATACTGAATAGATTTTTTTGTTCTGGATTGCCGTCCTTCCTTGATGTACCGCATTTATCTCTACAAACCTATTGCTATAAAAGAAGTGTTTGCAAATATCGTTTTCATGCAAATATGCATGTTGGTAAACATGTGTTGACAACATTTGTACTGCAGAATGTTATGAAATGAAAATAGTGGTTCATTGTTACCTCGGAACGTTCACGATTTAACACACAGTTAGTTAGCCTTCCCAGATGAAATGTTTTATATGTTTGGTAGGAACCGTCAGGTCAGTGTGTATTCTGTTTGTATGCAGAGTTATTATTTGTGCTTTATATGTTGCTGTAAAGGCTGTTTTTATTTAGTGACATCAGGTAAATGACAAATGCACCCTTCAAGATCAAAGGTAGTGTACAAATGCAGTTTTAACAAATGCATCTATTGAGTGGGTCGAAATCACTCTTTGTAAAAAACGATTAATGTTTGAAAAAACAGAATAATATTGGCTTTTGCTTTTTAGCTTATACAGAGGCTTAATTTTTGTTGTGCCCATGATTCTCAAAGAGTTGCATCATTTGAGTGCGGTCAGGCCAATGCCATGTCTTACAGTCAAACGTTATCTTCCGAGGTAAATAAAACTGTTTAGCATTTTATTATTTGGATCAATGAAAAAGTAGTAAAGTCAAGCAGGAAAAGCCACACACAAAACGCCACCATCACCAAAACACCTACAGAAAGCATAGCAATTTATACGTATACACACACATACAGTAGAAAGTCACATACAAGACGCAATCACCACCAACACATCAATAGACAGCATGTCACCCACACACAACCAAACACACGCAAACACACGAGAAGAACACAGAAAACACCAACAAATACACGAGCACCAGAGACAAACATGAACAAAACACAAGCACAAAGACACAAAACAAACAAACGTAAAGATAAAAAAGAGACAACCGTCTTGGCACGGTCAGTAGCAAAATCACCACTGAGGGTTTAAACCGGTTCACGGACGTCCTAACCTCACACTTATCTCAAAGTCACCCTAGCTAAACAAACATTATAAATAAAGGTATCCCCGCCGGACTTCCACTCAACATAGAAGACAGTAATCACAGTACAAAATGTAAAACATAGCATAACAACTGTGAAAGTCCGTCAAATATGTACTCAATGACTTTGCTGAAGACAGAGCAACTGCAGGGAAGCCGTTAAGGGCACGACAGAGAAAAGATAATATATGAGTCTGGTAAGCTCATCCCATTTCTGGGTTTAAGAGTATACCATCATAGAGTACTATTCTCGGCCTGTTATCGTGCAACCAAAGAGGTAAGCGTTGCGACCGACTGTAAAGGACCAAACATGCAGTTTGTTGCAATATAATAGGGTCATAACCTTTCTTCCTAAAAGTTTTAACCTAAACGTTCTTTGTGAAATTGCATGTTGTTCAATTTGAGTTGACAACATTTGTACTGCAAAATATTAATGGTTCATTGTTACCTCGGAATGTTCATGATATAACACACAGTTAGTTAGCCTTTCCATAATGTGAACGATTCTCACGGTAGGCAGATTGGATGTTCTATTGTGATGTAGAGAAAATAATTTGCACTGATTATGTAGAGAAAAACTATTTTGTTTCAAATATTTTAGATGAGATACGATCACATAGAAACACTGTTCAAAAGTCGTGTTTCTATTCTGAAAATTGGAAATGTTATATGATTGTAAGTATAAAGGCGTTGACATTTGAGTTTTCGTATCTATTAAGAGTGTAAGAATATAACATTTGATTCTTTTCATTGAGTTAACTTCGGTAACAGATGTTTGATGCTTGTACCTCATAATGTTTGAACGGGTGTGTTCATAAATGTACATCAGAACGTCTGTGTATAGTATTGATGACATGTGTATTTATAACGTACATCAGACACAGGTTTTAAATTGATCACATAATATTTGTATGTTAACCTTTTCCTCCATGAATACTTTGCAATCTGAGAGGACCCAGACCAGACTGGTTCGGTAGGAACTCTCAGTTCAGTATCTACCATGTTTGCATAATATATATGTTTTGTTCTTTATATTTAGTATTCTTATTCACATTAAAACAGCTGCATTTCGGTGGTCTGTTTTGTCCTATTTGTTTTCTGACAGCAACGTTAACCTTGGCTCCAACTTCGCGCCAATAATGTTGGCTTTTGCTTTTGTGCTATATACAGAACCTCCTCATGCATCTCAAAGAGTTGCATCATTTGAGTGAGGTCAGGATAATGCCATGTCTTAAACGAGTCTGTAATTTTCTCTTTTTGTGTTGCAAGTTTTGCTTTCGGGGGATCACCACCCTTCAGAATTTAAAGTAATACGTTATCTTTCGAGGTAAATAAGCAGTTTGTTATTTAAATCATACCTAACTTTTCTTTGTGAAATTGTTATTTATACAGATGCTGACTGTCTTACAGCAACTATACAAGTATTGCAACCAGTTGAAGAAAAATTATGTCCATTATGAAAAGAATATTCTGCAGATTCTCACAAAGGTAAAATCCATATAATTACTTGTATAATTGTAACGCAAAGTATTTTAACAGTAGTGTTTGCAAATATCGTTTTCATGCAAATATGCATGCTGTTAAATTTGTGTTGACAACATTTGCACTGCAGAATGTTTAGAAATGAAAAACACAGGCAACCTTCCCATAATGTGTTCTTTTCTCACCGTAGGCATATTGATATGCTATGGTGATCAATGTTTGCCAAACAACAGAATAATGTTGGCTTTTGCTTTTTAGCTGTATATTTTCGTGTGCTCATGCATCTCAAATAGTTGCACCAATGGAGTGAAGTCAGGTCAATGCCATGTCTAAAGGTATAACGCTATCTTTGGAGGTAAATAAAACAAGTCTAAAATTTTGTTATTTAAATCAAACCTACAACGTTTTTGTTAAATTGTTATTTATACAGATGCTGGCAGTCTTACAGCAACTATATAAGTCTTGAAGCCAGCCGATGAACATTGTGGTTATAATCATAATGATACTCTGCAGCTTCCCACAAATGTAAACAATAAATCTGTATGTCTTGTAAAATTGTAAGGCAGATTATTATAAAAGAAGTGTTTGCAAATATGATTTTCATGCAAATATGCATGTTGGTAAATTTAGGTTGACATCATTTTTACTACAGAATGTTAAGAAATAAAAATAGTTGTTCAATGTTACCTCGGAACATTCATGATATAACAGTTATTTAGCCTTCCCAGATAAAGTGCTCGATTCCACCATATGCAGATTGGATGTTATATGCTGATGTAGAGAAAATGATATGCACTGGTTATGTAGGGAAAAACTATTTTGTTTGAAACATTTTAGATGAGATATGACAATTTAGAAACAATTTTCAAAAGTCGTGTTTATATTCTGAAAATTTGTATTGCAGTTTAAATGATTGTAAGTATTGGAATTTGATAATTCGTATGTATTCAGAGTGTAGGAAAACACATTTCATTAGAGTAAATGGAAAAGTAGTAAAGTCAAGCAGGCAAAGCCACATGCAAGACGCAACCACCACCAAAACACCGATAGACAGCATGACACACACACACACAACCACACACCCAAACGCACGCACACACACACACACACACGAAATGAACACAGAAAACACCAAAAGAGACACAAGAACCAGGGACAAACGTTCCACAACATGAACAAACCACAAGCACAAAGACGCAAGGCAAACAAAAGGAAGGGTGACAAAGAGAGTACCGCCTTGGCACGGTCAGCAGCAAAAACACCACTGGGGGTTTAAACCGGTTTACGGACGTCCTAACCTCGCACTTCTTTTATTGAGTGATTTTCACCTGCCTAAGACTGTATTCCTAAAACTACTTAAGTATAGCTCAGTCTACTAGTTAAGCATAATTTTGAATAGACCAGTGTTTATATGTCATATAACTGTGTTTCACAGGACATTGCTCTTTCTTGTTGGAAAAAACTAATTTTTGATATAATTGATAAACGCATTTCCTTTTACAGCTGTAATAAACACCTTCTTCAACCTAAACCTAGAACTTCTTTTAGACATCTTAAAAAAGGTTTACAGGATTTCCATTCAAAATACGTTTAAGGCATCGAATAATGTGATTATTATTTGACGATTACATTATATCGATGTCGTGAAGCAGGAAATTATTAATACCAAGTCATACATTTCAGTTACCACTGACGAAAAGACCATCATTTCAGACCATGTCAAAAAGTGTGAACAATTTGGAACCGATATTAAAATTACACAACATAAACTTCCTACAATGTATTGGTTACCAAAACTACATAACAAACATATAAAGCGCGTTTCATTGCAAATTCTAGTTCATGTACAACTACTAAATTGTCTATACTTTGACTTCTTGTTTAACAAAGGTAAAGGAACATGTAAAATTCTACTGTGATAAGACTTATGAAAATTCTAGAATAAATCTCTTCTGGTCTATTAAGAACTCTTCAGAAGTCTTAAACAAACTTAAGAACAAAAGGTATCTTGCATCCACTGTAAGCACGTACGATTTTTCTACTCTGTACACGACTCTTCCTCATATTTTAATTAAGGATAAGTAAGCTTACTAACTTGATCCAGAAAGTATTTGCCCGAGAAAAAACATCATTCTTGGCATGTAATGCTGAAAAAGCTGTCTTTACTGACGAGCAAATGAAATATTACACCAATTGGACTTGCTCAGAAGTTTGCGAAGCACTATCCTTTCTTTTGGATAACATATTTGTACGGTATGGGAATGCTATATATCGTAAGGTAATTGGTATTCCTATGGGTACGAATTGTGCACCACTTGTCGCAGATTTGTTTTTGTACTGCCATGAGAGATATTTCATGTTGCGTTTGAATCCTCAATCACAAGAAGATGTTATAAAAGCCTTCAATGAAACTTGTCGATATTTGGATGATATTTTTAACTTAGATAACCCTTTCTTCGATGCTCTGATTCCTACAATTTATCCTAAAGAACTCAAATTGAATAAAGCTAACCCGTCCGACAATTATGCAGCGTTTCTTGATCTAGACCTTAAAATTAATAATGGAATGATTTCTTCTAAAATATATGGCAAAAGAGATGATTTTGATTTTAATATTGTAAATTTTCTTCATCTTGACGGGGATGTTCCCTGTGCTCCATCTTACGGGGTTTATATATCTCAACTTATTCGTTTTGCTAGAGCTTGTTCATCTATTGACGAGTTTAACAGTCGAAATCTCATTTTAACTGAAAAACTGCTTAAGCAAGGATATAGATACCATAAACTAAGAAAAACTTTCTCTAAATTTTACTATCCAAATATCTCGCTTATTGGCAAGTACAAATGTAATCTCAAGGTGCTTCTGCGACACGGTATTTCACATCCTGAATTTTATGGTGATGTGATTTACAAACTTCGTAAAATTATTGGACATACCCATTCTCTCACTTTGTTCATCAAATGTATAAAACAATTCATTAAAAAGGGATATGATCCTGTAGTACTACAACATACTGCATGTTTGGTTGTGAACCCTTTTACAGTTGGCAATCACGCTGACCTCTTTGCATGTACGCCGACAAGAAAGGTTTAGTACTCTATAAAGGCGACCTCTTAAATCCAGAAATGGAAGGAGAACGTCGGATATCTGTACTATTTCATTTTTGTCGTACCCTTTATTACTTTTCTACAGTTACTCTGTTTGCAGCTCAATCATTGAGTACACTAGCGATAGGTGGATACAGTATGTTCACTTAAATGTTTTTTCGTTATACATGCACTTTACCACTGTATTTGCTGTTGCGGTTGTTGTAGATTAGTCGGAGAGGGGATACGTTTATTTACACTGTTTGTCTTTTAGGATGGGGATGGAATAAGTGTGAGGTTGGGCGCCCATAAACCGGTTTAACCCCCCAGTGACTTTTGTCACTGACCGTTCCAAGGCGGTAATTCCATCTTCCTCCTATTGTATGTTTGTTTTGTCTTTGTGCGTCTCTTGTTGTTTTTTCTACTTATGTACAGTTGCTGTTTCCTTGTGTTGCTGTTCGGGCGAGTGTTTGTTCTGTATGTGGTGTTTCCTGCACGACTCATTTTTGTACTATTATTACAACGTATAACCATAAAACGTCAGTAATTGGTGTTTGACGGTTGTACCTCATAATGTTTGCACCGCATCTGTGTATAATCTACCTCAGAACGTCTGCGTATAGTATTGATGGTATGTGTATTGTATGTTAACCCTTTCATCCAATAATACGCCTAACTACGCCGTTGCAATCGGAGAAGACCCAGAACGTCAATGTATAGTATAGATGGTATGTGTATTTATATACGTACCTCAGACAGAGGTTTTAATACATATTTAAATGCTGCCTTTGAGTGACCTGTTTTGTCCCATTCGTTTTATATCAGCAACATTAACCTTGGCTCAAACTTTTGAAATAAATGAAATGGAAACTGCTTGTTAGTGTACACATGCATTGAGTCAAGGTCAACGTCAAAATGATATTGTTTTTGTACAAATGCAGTTTTTGAAGCTGCATCTATTGAGTGGGTTAATGTCTAGGTCAAAATCACTCTCGAAAGGTAACACGCACATTTGTATAATTACATGTATAATTGTAACGCATATTACAGAAGTTTTAGCATATATCGTTTTCATGCAAACATGCATGTTATTAAGTTGTGTTGACTACATTTGTACTGCAGAATGTTAAGAAATGAAAATAGTAACTGTGGTTACCTCGGAATGTTCATGATGTAACACACATTTAGTTACCCTTCCTAGAATGTGAATGGTTCTCACCGTAGGAACATTGGATCTTCTATGGTGATTTAGAGAAAATAATCTGCACTGATTATGCAGAGAAAAACTATTTTGTTTCAAACATGTTAGACGAGAAACGACAGTATAGAAACAATTTTAACCGTACAACTTCAATAACTGATGTTTGACCCGTGTACCTCATAATGTTTACACAACATCTGTGTATGTATGTGCATAAATGTACATCAGAACGGCTATGTATAATATAGATGGTATGTGTATTTATTACGTATTTCAGACAGAGGTTTTAAATGGATCGCAGAATATTTGTATGTTAACCCATTCCTTCTTGATTATGCCTTAGTAGGCCTTAACAATCGGAGAAGACCCTGACTGCTTCGGTAGGAATCGTGTGATCATGGACTACTCTGTTTGTTGAATATATATGCTCTGTGCTTTATATTTTGTTTTCTCATGCATATTTACATGCTGCCTGTGAGTGACATTTTCTGAACTGTTTGTTTTCTGTCAACAACTTTAACCTTGGCTCAACATTTCGAACTAGATGAAATAGAAACTTCATGTTAGTATATACATGCATCTGTTAAAGCTGTATCTATTTAGTGGGATAAGGTCAATGTCAAAGACACCCTTCAAGATCAAAGTTAGTGTGCAGATGCAGTTTTTAAAGATTCATCTATTTGTGGGTTAAGGTCTAGGTCACAATCACTCTTTGTGATAAAAGATCAATGTTTGCATAAACAGAATAATGTTGGCTTTTGTTTTTTAGCTATATACAGAGGCTTAATTGTTAATGTGCTCATGCATCTCAAAGAGTTACATCATTTGAGTGAGGTCAGGTCAATGCCATGTCTTAAGTAAAACGCTATCTTGGGGGGGGGGATTAAACTGTCTAGTATTTTGTTATGTAAAACAAACCTAAAACTACTCTGTTAAATTGCTATGCGTTAGATGCTGACAGTCTTACAGCAACTATACAAATATTCTGAAAATAAGGTGATCTTTCGAAAGCAAACGTAGAAATACAAAAAGAGAAAATTGCAGACTCGGTTTTATTGAGTAGTAATTAAAAGTGCAACACTATTCGCGCCCCTAGCACCGGCTTAAAGTCTTGAAGCCAGCCGAAGAACATTCAGGTTCATTATCAAAAGGACATTATGCAGATCCTCACAAAGGTAAACAATAAACTGTAAATTACTTGTATAATTGCAAGGCAGATTGCTATAAAATAAGTTTTCGAAAATATCGTTTTCATGCAAATATGCATGTTGCTAAATTTGTGTTGACAACATTTGCTATGCAGAATGTTAAGAAATGAAAAATAGTGGTTCATTGTTACCTCGGAACGTTCATGATATAAAGCACAGTTAGTTAGCCTTCCCAGATAAAGTGTGCGACTCCAACCGTAGGCACATTGGATGTTTTTGCGACCTTGAAAAAATAATCTGCACTGATTATGTAGAGAAAAACTATTTAGCTTCGAACATCTAAGATGAGATATGACAATTTAGGAACTATTTTCAAAAAACATAAATTTGAACCGGCCAGTGTTTAGATATCTTATAACTGTGTTTCATACAGTGCCCCTGTATTGATTCACAGGTGCTGGTAGCATGCTATGTCTCCACAACAACAACAGAAAAAACTCAATATAACTGGTCCATAAGGCATTGTCCCGGTCTGATAGCATGGAAGGATATCTTGTATTCACAATTTCTTAAAATAATACTTACATGTAAAAATAACTCTATAAATGGAAAAGTAGTAAAGTCAAGCAGGCAAAGCCACATGCAAGACGCAACCACCACCAAAACACCGATAGACAGCATGACACACACACACACACAACCACACACCCAAACGCACACACACACACACACGAAAGAACACAGAAAACACCAAGAGACACAAGAACCAGGGACAAACGTTCCACAACATGAAAAAACCACAAGCACAAAGACGCAAGGCAAACAAAAGGAAGGGTGACAAAGAGAGTACCGCCTTGGCACGGTCAGCAGCAAAAACACCACTGGGGGTTTAAACCGGTTTACGGACGTCCTAACCTCGCACTTCTCTCAAAGTCACCATAGCTTTACAAATATTGTAAATAAAGGTATCCCCGCTGGACTTACCCACAACATAGACGACGGTGAACACAGGACATGTAAAACATAGCATAATAACTGTGACAATCCGTCAAATATGTACTCAATGACTTTGCTGAAGTCAGAGCACCTGCAGGTTAGCCGTTAAGGGCACGACAGGGAAAAAATAATACATGAGTCTGGTAAGCTCCTCCTGTATCCAAGTTTAAGAGTATACCATCATAGAGTACTACCCTCGGCCTGTCATCGCGCAAGCAAAGAGGGAAGCGTAGCTACCGACTGCAAAAGGGTCGATAACCAAACATGCAGTGTGTTGCAATATAATAGGATCATAACCTTTCTTTTTAAATGTTTTAATGCGTTTTATAAACAAATCATGAAAATGGATATGACTCCGAATTTTCCTAAGTTTGTAGATAACATCCCCTATAAGCTTGAAATTGACAGGTTTTAAACCGAAAGTCAAATCCTCACCGACATCAATTTCAAGCTTATAAATATTATTTTATTTAACCCTTTCCCTGTTCAATGTTTATTCCAAATTTCAATACCTACTGAATATTCATGGACAAAAATAGTTATAATGAACTATAGAAGGGGGAACATTACAGCCATTTTACAAAGCAAAGAAATAGATATATCAAATTATATTAGCAAACAGAGCAGACCCTGATCAGACGGCTCCTATAAGAGCCGTCTGATCTGGGTCTTCTCTGTTTGAAATTGCGTGAAAACATGTTCATATGAGGGAAAGGGTTAAAGTACAATATGAAGAAATTTTGAACACAAAATACCCATTCATTCTATATTTAATATTGTGGGAAATATAGATGGCCGCTCATCAATTATGAGGAGCAATATCAATTATTGGTGATTGACACGCCTATAGGCGACAGTTGATTGGATTATGTCTTTTTCAATGGGTGGGTCTTAAAGATACTGAACCAATGAACTGTAACATCTTGATGGTCGCAAAAGAGCGGAAATACCCGATAAGACTTTCTTTAAAGTTGTCGGAACTTTATTGATGACCAAATAATTAACACAAGGATGATCATAAATCACTGACCCCCTGCGCTGAAACACCAGGGTAGTTTCCGTACATTGTAGAACACGCAAAGCGATCATTGTTTTTATGTATGACCAAACCATTTGACCCTCATTATACTGAATTATCGTCCGCTTCAAAAATGTAGTCTGCAAAATAAATGAAATGAAATCATTGCTTTATTTCGTTGAAAACAAACAGAAAAATGAGAGTCATACATATTTGATCCTAGTAAGACTCTGAGTAACTCATCATCTATTCAGTATACAAACTGTTTGTAAATATTAAAGGAAGCCACGCTCGGCGGGCTAAGGGTTGATCTGCATATATTTTTTTTTATCTTTTGAAACTTATACATTTATTATGCTGAAAGAACTTGCTTTTAAAAATGACTTTTTTGCTTTCTTGCCGGGTTTCCTTCTGTCTTCTTTTAAAATAAAAAATGACTAACTTTTGTTTCCGCGACAACACATCGAACTAGTGTTAGTGTATCATTTCCAAAGGCAGGTGACTTCTTAATGCTGGAGAACAATATTACTAAAGTTACGTAAAGAGTTTCATGTACTATTGTGTATATATACTACAATATTACGTAAAACCTCTCTATAACGACCACTAAATTACATTGATTATTTGGTGTTTAATACAGTTGGTTGCTTAAATCGAGGTGAAAGTAAAACAGAAAGCTCCTTTTGGAGCTTTCTGTTTTAATTTCGCCTTGCTTTAAACCGCCACCTGTCTTGTTTTCAACCAAATAACCTTCTTCTTGTTGCCGTAATACAGATGTTCTTCTATACAGTTCAACCTCATATAACGACGGCTGCAATATTACGACCACTTCAATATTAAGACCGCTTTTTTCTGGACCCTTTGCTCATACCTACAGATGATTCAAATATTTCCCCCACGACTTTATAGCAGTATTGAAAAGACAGGTGGTTGCTTAACGCAGACTGAAAGTACTTTCAGTTTTCTTTAAACTACCATATGCTATGATGACCCATAGCGGGGTACACTCAAAAGCCCCTCACTACAAAAGCTCCTCATACAAAAGCCCCTCACTACAAAAGCCCTCGACCAAAAGCCCCTCACTAAAATGGTCAAGGCTTACAAAAGCCCCTCACTATTTTTCATGTAACTTTATTGATAATTAATCATTATACTCCAAATATGTGGACATGTATTTAAACCTCATTGTGAAAAATGTAGCATAGTTCCCCAGTAGAAAGTAATAAATTCGGGTATTTGCAAACAGTTTGGAAAAACTAAAGAACAATGTGACAGGTCAATCCTATATATTTTTAGCAGTATAAGGGTTAATAAGAGCTCCACGTTGGTTTGTGTACCTGTCCAAATTAATAGAGTAATAATATAAGATTCGGTTTCATTTTGGGACACTATATAGGAATATCATTAACAGTAATAAAAGTTAACCTGTTTCACTTTTCTGCATACACTCCATGCACATTATCAAATCTTTTCTTATATATTACTTTTAATATTTATATTTATTTATTCTATTAATGAATATTCGTTAGGTTAGGTAATTGTAATACAAGACTAATATCACACAATTATCAATGTTTATAAAAGCATAAATTGTATAACCACAAGGAGGATATTCCTTTATATCTATTGACAAACAGAATAGATCCAGATCATACTGATTATAAAACTAAAAGTACAAAAATGAGTCGTGCAGGAACACCACATACAGAACAAACACTCGCCCGAACAGCTAAGCCTTCTGATCAGGTTCTACTATATTTGCTCAATGACAATTAATGAATATTCATTAGTTGAACCAAATATCATTGTATATAAAACAAGCATAAATTGTATAACCACAATTAACTAACCCACACACCGTTTTACTAATTCCTTTTCTTAACTTCTAAACAGGGTAGACCCAAATCAAATTTAAAGCTACATGTATATGGTCTGGCTTAAAGTTAGTTCAATTAACGATCAAAGGTGCCAGATGGTCAGTAAATCCCCTAATTTTTCAGCAGGGGGCAAGGGTCAGTGATCACACAACTTCCATCTATCACACACTGTCTTATCAACAAAGTTATGAATTATTACGTAACAGGAATGCGTCTAATAAAACCGAACTACCTAACAATGTGCCAATTGTCTAAAACAGCTTCCCGAAAAATAGAAGATAACTATGTTTTGACTAATTAGATCTATGGCTAAGCATAATCACGAAGTAAATACTGTATTTACTTCGTGGCATAATTAAACCCTAACGATTTAAAACAGATTATTGCGAATTCTAGTTCTAAAGATAGTTTAGATTGAAATGATCTAGATCTTTTCTAAAATAATTTTACTAGACCTGCTACGGTACTTTACAGTAGTCAGAAAGAAGACATTTTACAACACATAAATGAACGCCGTGAGACTGTACATGTATATCTTAATATCTAGATCTTATTAAAACAAAACGAGATTTAAAATTCTAAATACTGTTGATCTAAATTATTCGACGGGTGTATCACAATAGCCCCTCACTACAAAAGCTCCTCATACATAAGCCCCTCACTACACCCCCACTTGCATAAGCCCCTCGCCAAAATGGTCAAGGTTTACAAAAGCCCCTCACAAAAAACAATACTAACATTAATTGAACTAACTTTAAGTGTTTTGTTAAGTGTACTTTTAAAAGGAGTGTGCTAATTACCTTACTTAATGAATCTTTATCAGCTTTTGAGCGAACAGGGTAGATCCAGATCAGATAGCTCAGTATGTTAATTTTGATCTACTCTGTTTAAAATTTAAGAAAGTTAAGGAATTAGAAAATGGAAAAAGTTTGTGTTTAAGTTAAATGGGGTAATAGTAATTTATAAACAATATGGCTAATATTGCATCATCCATAGCTATTGAATCTATATTAACTGTCACAAAGCAAACATGGTTGAACCAGATCATATAGCTTTAGATTTGATTTGGGTCTACCCTGTTTGAAATAAATATAAGGAATCTCCTCCTTGTGATCTACTATGTTTACTTTTATAAGTATAGAGTGTGCTAATTACCTAATTAATGAATCTTTATAAACTTTTCATTCAGCAAACAGGGTAGATCTAGATCAGATAACTGTAATTTTGATTTTGGTCAGCTTGTCCAAATATTTGGAGTATATTGATTAATTAACAAAAATAGTGAGGGGCTTTTGTAAGCATTGGCCATTTTAGTGAGGGGCTTTTGATCGAGGGGGCTTTTGTAGTGAGGGGCTTTTATATGAGGAGTTTTGTAGTGAAGGGCTTTTGAGTGTACCCCTATTCGACATATCAGACATGTCCAACAAATAAATAAAAATGTCTCCCATTTTAAAGAAAGGCCAGATCATGGGATCTTTTTTTCCAAAGTTCAGCTGGTAATTTATAGGGCGTTCCTGAAGTCCGATTCATTCAAACTTCTTGTTGTATCTACCCTTCGGTATACGCACATTTTCCCTCTAGGACATTTGTCCTCCTGTTTGGGCATGGGAGGACATTTGCCACCTACTGTTTTGACTTGGCGGACAATTTGCCCCCGGTATTTTTGACAGGGCTGACACTTGTCCCCTTCAATTTTTATTTTATTTTACTTGCTCTTCTTGCTCGCAAAGGAGAAAAAGAAAATATCTACATTGCTCTAAAAACAGATGGTTGATTACACAGGAAATTGGTAATGCAGAAAGAGTAAGGAGCTTTCTAAATTACTTAATTCTGCAATTAGCTGTCATCTGTTTTAAACGACCGTCAAATCAACATTTTTTAAGAATGGTTGTTAACAATCGCCCCTTAACCGATAATCTTTCTAAACCGATATTGGAGCTACATGCATCCTGTGTTTAGTTACCATCGTTTTTAAATGACAGCCAATTCAACTGTTTTGAACTGTTATTTTACCTCGCTATACCGGTTTGAGAACCTCTCTAATCAAGTCATTTTCTCGGTATGGTCACAGGGTTCGTTTTATAAGGTTTTGCAGTAATTTTGTTATTATCAAGGGCAGTTACATTTTTTACGCATTGAATATTAGACCATCGGCTTACTTTAAAACTAGCAATTTGCATTTAAATTAAGAAATATCCTTTTAAAAGGAAAGAAGTTGGCGTATGAGGGACATATTTTGCTGTACGTATTTATTAATAAAATGATAGCTGCAGTATAACCTCTGCAAAGCAACACTCTGGGGGATATTGAACTTCTGTATTGTCGTTGTAGAGAGGTTGTTGCTCATCGGAGTTTCATGGCAAATCTCTCTCAAGAGACAACCCAGTAAGGAATACCTGGGATCTTTTGAATACAAGTGGCTGCTTAATGCAGGACAAAAGTACTTTTATCCTGCATTAGTCTGCCACCTGCCTTAAAACAGACATTTTATTTGTATCGATGTGGAGAGGTTCCATTGTAAGTTTTGGGGATTCATTTAAAGTGTTGTTGAAAGGAGGTGTTTGCTGTGCAGAGGGCCGTTGTGGAGAGGTTGTACTGTATGCTATAAACCCCTACACTGTCATTATGACGTAATAATCCGTCTAACATAGTCACTGCCAAATCAGTGTCTGCTTAAATGTTCATCTACTTTTCTTTATAAAAACTTGGAATTTTATGATAGTTTTTACTTAACCCTTTCCTCCATAAATACTCCTTTCTACGCCTCTGTAAAAGTCACCTGTTAAAACCAATGTGATAAAAAAGAGCATTTGCTCCTACATGTATAGGAGCATATGCTCTATTTATCACAAGGGTTTCAAATTACAAAATTCTAAAAACAATAAGTTTATCTACTTAATACTCCTTTTCGGTAGATTTATTCAAAGAGGTTGGATCCAAATAGAGCCTACATGTATGGAGGAATGGGTTTAAAGAATCTTTAATATGAGTGTCAAATGGTTTGGATCCTTATCAGACGCGGCGTCATTAG
Organism: Azorinus chamasolen; assembly: GCA_963576725.1. NCBI lineage: Eukaryota > Metazoa > Mollusca > Bivalvia > Cardiida > Solecurtidae > Azorinus > Azorinus chamasolen. The sequence goes on along the minus strand of OY755240.1, from coordinate 72,098,171 downwards.
AGTTTTCAAGTTTGACATGGAAGGGTTTAATAGTAAATACAACTTACAATCGGAAAATTGTGACCTATTTCCAAATAAGGAATTGGTCATGGAATTTAAGCAGGCGAACTTTGGTTTAGACATATCCGTTTAACGAAAGAATGTGGGTGTACGAGGTTCGTTGTTTGATGTTAAGATAAATCACGTACATGTACGCTTCTTTAATAACATTGATTAATTTAATTCGTATGCCACTTCACTCCCAGAATTCGGTTGCCATGACATTAACAAAAGTATAGATCCAGAACAGACGTCCAATATCTCATTATCAAACCAGAACCAAAACTGATTTACACCTATATCTACGTTTTTATAAAAAAAAAAGGATTATCTTTTTTCATCCATAGGATACAGGTACATCATGGCATTGAATCGATTGAGCAACATCTAAATATGCAGTACATGTATATCAAGCAGAAAGACAAAACATGTACACAGGTAGATTTGTACACAGTAAAATATTAAGCACAAACGTAATAAAACAACCATTCAAGTATTATTCGAATGACTATTGAAACTGGTTAAAACGTACATTTTAAGCTGCCGAACCAAGACTAAATAATGGGGAAAACTTCTAACTTTACAACTCACCTGGCTGAATTGATATTAGATGTATTTAGTAAGTAAAATCCCTCAATGTTTTCGTCTGCCAGCACAATATTTATATAGATCTATACAGAAATCATAAGAAGGCCAGTGATGACTATTTTCATAACAGAATCAATAGGTTTTGTTGGTCGTTTCCAGTAGATTTCTGATAATTAAAATTTAGACTGATGTGAAACTGAAAACAAAATCGATTAGGAATTAGAATCGGAACCTAAAACATAGAGTCGAAATGAAGATGAATTCACTAACAATGTGCACAAACGTATGCAAACTTGCCATGCTGTCTATCGGTGTTTTGGTGGTGGTTGCGTCTTGTATGTGGCTTTGCCTGCTTGACTTTACTACTTTTCCATTGATACAACTTATACAACCTATTAACGTATTGTGTGTGTGTTTTGTGTTTAACGGGTGTTCCGTGTTTTTATATAAATAATCTTACGTTTTGAACAACAAATAATTGAAATAGAAAGCATTCTAGAATATCGCACCCATATTTTGCAGAAACGAATCCGACAATTCACGGCCAGGTTATATTCCAGTACAATCAAACGCGACAAAAATACATAATGGATGTATTAATTTGTGTTTGCCGAATGCAGAACAGTTTCGGTTTGAAATTAGTCCCAACGAACTTCTCGAGTGTTTTATTTCATACATTTCATATCAATTTTGCACAATATGGATGTATATATTTGTATGTACATGTAAAGTGAAATATAGGCTTTGAAAATTATTCAAGAATATAAATATCAATCCAGGTAAGGTCCAGCGCGATCCGCAGTGGTACACCGTGGTCCACGATGACACCATCGCGACCTGCGGTGATAACGATCGCGCCCGGCGACGAGTGTCCCTGGTGAGACACCATCGCGGACCCATCACAACCTGTGCTGGATTGCGGAAGACCGCATATCAGCACGGACATATCAGCACGGACAAAAAACCCTTGTCCGCGTTGGATAAAATTGCGATGGGCCGCGGAAAACAAAAAGTCCGCGGGACTTGTACTGTATGCAGTCTGCTAACGTTTCGAAATTCCTGGGATCATATTAGATTGGGATTTAAAGAATTTAGACAAACGAAATTGTTATGTGTTGAAAATTTAACAATTGTTGTTAATAATAACTGGTGATAGACCTAATATAACTAGAAGTCATAAACTTCAACAGTATGAAACAGTATGTGTATAATGTAGTAAGAAACAATATGTAGACAAAATATAAACAACAGGATCAGTATTAATTATCTTCAAATACAGTTTTATAAAGTTATTTGTCTGAATCTAGTAAAATATTTGTTTATTACAAATGTAAACAGATCCATGAATTTGAAGTCACGGGTGCTGGAGAAATCGCCTAGTGAAGAAATCGCCTACAATTAGATATACAGTAAACCAATGGGAGATTTCGCCTAGAACGCAATTATATAGTGATTGTAGTTCGTATGGTACAGGTAGTGATAATTTGACAGACCTATAAAGAACGTTTGTAACAAGAATAAATTGTCCTGTTGTCTTGTTTTATAGATCAAGATGACCCAGTGCAGCCCCTGATCACCACCTGGAATTCGACACCACCCTTCAGAATTGATAATTATATACCGATTATTAGCAGAAAATGAAAATGTCATATGCACGGAACAAGTTATAATATGAGTCTTACTTCTTGTTAGATGATCTGGATCCAATAAATGTTCCAAAAGCAATATTAGTTTGTACAAAGTGTCGGTTACCACAGTAATAAATAAAATTAATGTTTTCGGCAAATAACCGATCCCCGGTACGGCGCGTTTTTGGAAATGGCTAATTCAACAGACAATGTATATTTATACAGAAAGACAGAATACTAGCTGCAAAGGAACATCCATGTCAAGTGTTACAATCTGCCATCTAGTGATTTAGGTCGGATGTCTGACTTCAGGCAGTGAACAGGTACAATACAGCCCACCTTAAGCAATAGCTAAAACATTAGCTTAGTATAATCTAGCAGGTTGACAAATTCACGAATGATGATGGAATCAGTCTATTTTGGGTAGCAGCGATGCAACAACTGGATTGATAAACAAACATATACAAGCGTATACCGGTACCCTATGCACCCCAGTATAACGAGCTTGGTTACCACCAATAGCATTTGGAACGGGATGAAAATACAATAAATACCGACACCAATCATAGGCGGGGCTTGTGAAATTAAACACGCATGCTACATTACAACCTTTATTGTGCCAAACAATAAATGACTTATGAAGTTTAAAATCCTGATCAGAACCACTGAAATCATTATGTCAGTTATATCAAATCAATGTTCACATGTCCTATAAGTCTCTTTAAATATCAACAGAACAAATATTTTTCATAAAGTCCACAGATACCAGTATTATGACGAGACCAAAGCGTTAAGCTGGATAATGAAAACATGCATGCTTTATTAGTTTTGAATTATTGACCAACTAAAAGCATGCATACTTCAAAAGTCTACAACATGATAGTATCACGTTGCCTGGCAACATCTGAATGTTAGATGCAGCGAAACGTGCAATGCAATGGGTCTGCTCTGTTTGCTTATGGTGTACTATAGAACTGATTCTACAGCTTCTTCCTGAACCAACATGAGAGAGATAGATAGAGAGAGAGAGAGAGAGTATATTAGAGTAGTGGCATTTATAGTATAAATTACTTTTCCCAACCACAGCAACGGGGCTCTGGTTGTTGGCTCACTGTGATATAAAGCTACTTACTGAAGGCTATTGCTACGGCTCTATCACCTTGTGGTTTGGATCGTGGAAGTAGGTTGAGGTTTCTAACTTTATATTGTTTTAAAATATATGTAGATTCAGTTAATGATGTCACTAATGATGATACACAAGTCGATTAATGCGTTGATCTAGGCTAGGTAAATACCGTTCTTTAAGTAATTACAGACTCTGCACAAACAAAAACTAAATTCTATATGCTTTAAAGTGTATTCAGTTTGTTATCTTCATATCAATATAAATATAGGCGTTTTCATGTACATTTTTATAATAGGTAAAATGTAGAACTAATTAGATATTTAAAAACAAGAGGGCCATGATGGCCCTTAATCGCTCACCTGTTCGTAACAGATTAATGATTTCAATGACAGATTGCATAATTTGAAAAATCTAGGTAGAAAGCCATCAGATGATGCTAACATACTAAATATAAAGAGTCTAGACCTTAAATATTTTCCTATGAAAAACTGTTAAGCCCCAGGGCGGGGTCAATTTTGATCCGGGGTTCATAATTTGAAAATCTTGGTAGAGGACTATTAGATAATGCAACATACCAAATATCTAATGTCTATGCCTTACAAGTTCAGAGAAGACTTTTAAAGATTTTTAAGAGAAGATTTTTAAAACTTTCCTATAAAAAATGATATGCCCCTGGTCGGGGAAGTTTTCAACCCAGGGGACATAATTTGAACAATCGTGGTAGAAAACTATTAGATAGCGCTACATACCAAATATTAAATGTCTCTGCCTTACAGTTTTGGAGAAGATGATTCTTAAAGCTTTTCATATGAAAAAACTGATAAGGCCCAGGGCGGGGCCATTTTTGACCCATGGGTAATAATTTAAATAATCTTAGTAGAAAACCATTAGATGATGCTACATACCAAATATCAAGGGCCTAGACCTTACAGTTCTTGAGGGGAAGATTTTTAAAGATTTTCCTATGAAAAAACTGATAAGCCCTGGGGCGGGGTCAATTTTGGTCCGGGATCATATTTTGATTAATCTTAGTAGAGGACGATTAAATAATGCTACATACAAAATTTCAAAGGTCTATACCTTATAATTTTAGAGAAGAATATATTTAAAGATTTTCCTATGAAAAACTCATAAGCCCCGGGGAGGGGCCATATTTGGCCCAGGGGTCATAATTTGAACAATCTTAGTAGAGGACCATTAGATCATGCTACATACAAAATATCAAAGGTCTATGTCTTACAGTTTCAGAGAAGATGATTTCTTCAAGATTTTCCTATGAAAAACTGATAAGCCCTGGGGCGGGGCCATTTTTGTCCTGGGGGTCATAATTTGAACAATCTTAGTAGAGGACCATTAGATGATGCTACATACCAAATATCAAAGGTCTATGCCTTACATTTTCAGAGAAGAAGATTTTAAAGATGTTCCTATGAAAACCTGATAAGCCCCGGGGTGTGGCTATTTTTGGCCCAGGGGTCATAATTTGAACAATCTTAGTAGAGGACCATTAGATCATGCTACATACCAAATATCAAAGGTCTATGCCTTACAGTTTCAGAGAAGATTATTTTTAAAGATTGTCCTATGAAAAACTGATAAGCCCTGGGGTGGGGCCATTTTTGGCCCAAGGGTCATAATTTGAACAATCTTAGTAGAGGACCATTAGATGATGCTACATACCAAATACCAAAGATCTATGCCTGACAGTTTCAGAGAAGAAGATTTTTAAAGATTTTTCTATGAAAAACTGATAAGCCCCGGGGTGGGGCCATTTTTGGCCCAGGGGTCATAATTTGAACAATCTTAGTAGAGGACCATTAGATCATGCTACATACAAAATATCAAAGGTCTATGCCTTACATTTTCAGAGAAGAAGATTTTTAAAGATGTTCCTATGAAAAACTGATAAGCCCTGGGGCGGGGCCATTTTTGTCCTGGGGGGTCATAATTTGAACAATCTTAGTAGAGGACCATTAGATGATGCTACATACCAAATATCAAAGGTCTATGCCTTACATTTTCAGAGAAGAAGATTTTTAAAGATTGTCCTATGAAAAACTGATAAGCCCCGGGGTGGGGCTATTTTTGGCCCAGGGGTCATAATTTGAACAATCTTAGTAGAGGACCATTAGATCATGCTACATACCAAATATCAAAGGTCTATGCCTTAAAGTTTCAGAGAAGAAGATTTTTAAAGATGTTCCTATGAAAAACTGATAAGCCCCGGGGTGGGGCTATTTTTGGCCCAGGGGTCATAATTTGAACAATCTTAGTAGAGGACCATTAGATCATGCTACATACCAAATACCAAAGGTCTATGCCTGACAGTTTCAGAGAAGAAGATTTTTAAAGATTTTCCTATGAAAAACTGATAAGCCCTGGGGCGGGGCCATTTTTGGTCCGGGGGGACGACATAATTTGAACAATCTTTGTAGAGGACCATTACATCATACTACATACCATATATCAAAGCTCTTGGCTTTGTAGTTCCAGAGAAGAAGATGTTTAAGTAAATTGTTGACGCCCGCACGTACGCACGACGCACGACGCACATACGCACGACGCACGACGACGGACGCCGGACATAGGATCATCCCAATAGCTCACCTTGGCACTTTGTGCCAGGTGAGCTAAAAACCACTTTGACATTGTACAGTTTAATAGTGATTTCCTATGAGAAGTAACTTGAAATATTTCAATAATTGCTTCTTCTACTCCAAGTCATTTCCATTGCATACATCTCTGCTAGTATAATAACAAGCAACCCTTCATAGATCTAGTTCCCTGTACTAATAGAATCTCTAAAACGCTTAAATTAATATGGCAGAGATTTAATACTATTATTGTCAATATTTGAATGCCGTTGAATATCTTTTTTAAAATATATTTCTTGTTGTCAAACCTAGACTCTCTTTGTGAAATTGTTATTTATACAGATACTGACAATCAAAAGGGAATTCTGCAGATTCTCGCAAAGTTAAAACACAAATCTGTATAATTATATGTATAATTATAACGCAGATTATTATAAAAGAAGTGTTTGCAAATACCGTTTTCATGCAAAGATACATGTTGTTAAATTTGTGTTGACAACATTTGTACTGCATAATGTTAAGAATTGAAAATAGTAACTGTGGTTTATTGTTACCTCGGAATGTTCATGATATAACACACAGTTAGCCTTCCTAGAATGTGTTCGATTCTCACCGTTTGCAGATTGGATGTTCTATACTGATATAGAGAACATAATCTGCACTGATTATTCGGAGAAAAAGTATATTGTTTCAAATATCTAAGATGAGATACGACAGTATAGAAACAATTTTCAAAAGTCGTGTTTGTATTCTGAAACTTGGTAATGTAGTTTAAATGATTGTAAGTATAAAGGCGTTGGCAATTTGTACATATTAGGAGTGTAAGAGTATAACATTTCATTTAGATTAATTATTTTCATTCAGTGATTTTCATCTGCCTAAGACTGTATTCCTACAACTACTTAAGTATATCTCAATCTTCTTAGCATACTTTTGAACCGACCAGTGTTTAGATATTTTATAACTGTGTTTCATAGAACATACTTATAACCGTAAAACATCGGTAACTGATGTTTGACGCTTGTATCTCATAATATTTGTACAACATCTGTGTATGTGTTTGTGCATAGATGTACATCAGAACGTCTGTGTATAGTATTGATGGTATGTGTATTTATAACGTAGCTCAGACAAAGGTTTTAAATTGATAACATAATATTTGTATATCAACCCTTTCCTAAATAAATACGCCTTCCTATGCCTTTGCAATCGGAGAAGACCCAGACCAGACTGGTTCGGAAGGAACTGTCAGTTCAGGGTTTACCATGTTTGCATAAGAATGTGTTTTGGGTTTTAAATTGAATATTCTTATGCATATTAAAACAGCTGCATTTCGGTGGTCTATCTTTGTCCTGTTTGTTTTCTGTCAGCAACTTTAACCTTGGTTCCAACTTTTGAACTAGTTGAAATAGAAACGTCATGTTAGTGTAAATATGCGTTTGTTAAAGCTGTATCATTTTAGTGGGATCAGGTCAAGGACAAATTCACCCTTCATGATCAAAGTTAGTGTACAAATGCAGTTTTTAAAGATGTATCTAGACGCAGGTCTAGGTCAAAATCAGTCATGTGTGATAAATGATCAATATTTGCAAAACCAGAATGTTGGCTTGTGCTTTTTAGCTATATACAGAGCCTTAATGTTTGTTCTCCTCATGCATCTCAAAGAGAAGCTTCGTTTGACTGAGGTCAGGCCAGTACAATGTCTTAAAGTAAAATCGTTATCTTTCGAGGTAACTTATTTGTTTGTTATTTAAATCAAATCTAACTTTTCTTTGTGAACTTGTTATTTATACAGATGCTGACAATCTTACAGCAACTATACAAGTGTTGCAACCAGTCGAAGAAAATTCAGGTTCATTGTCAAAAGAATATTCTGCAGATTCTCACAAAGGTAATACACAAATCTGTGTAAATACATGTTTAATTGTAAGGCAGATTGTTATAATTGAAGTGTTTGCAAATATCATTTTCATGCAAATATGCATGTTGTTAATTTTGTGTTGACAACATTTGCACTGCGGAATGTTAAGAAATGAAATAGTAAGTGTGGTTAATTGTTACCTCGGGCAGTTCATGATATAACACACAGTCAGTTAGCCTTCTAGAATGTGATCGATTCTCACCGTAGGCAGATTGACATGCTATGGTGATCAGTGTTTGCAAAAGCAGAATAATGTTGACTTGTTTTAGCTGTATAAAGAGGGTCAATGTTTAGTGTGCTCATGTATCTCAAAGAGTTGTATCAGTTTAGTGAGGTCAGATCAGTGTCATTTCTAAAAGTAAAAAGTTATCTTTCGAGGTAAATAAAAGTATATCGTTTTGTTATTTAAAGCAAACCTACAAATTGTTATTTATACAGATGACTGTCTTACAGCAACTATACAAATTCTGAAGGGAGGTGATCCCCCGAGAGCAAAAATTGCAACACAAAAAGAGAAAATTGCAGACTCGGTTTTATTGAGTCTGTTCATGAACAGTAAATGAAAGTGCAACACTGCTCACGCCCCCTAACACCGGCTTAAGCGGTATTCAATTTTCAGAACAAGAAGTACTGAAATTCATGATCTCGAAGGATCAGGTATAACAACACTAAGAATGAAGTACGGCGCGACGTTTTACGGCCGCCACACAAGTCTTAAAGCCAGCCTAAGAACATTCAGGTCCATTGTCATTATCAAAATGACACTCTGCAGATTCTCACAAAGGTAAACAATAATTCTGTATAATTACTTGTATAATTGTAAGGCAGAATGCTATAAAAGAAGTGTTTTCACATATCGTTTTCATGCAAAAATGCATCTTGCTCAATTTGTGTTGACAACATAATTAATGCAGAATGTTAAGAAATGAAAATAGTGGTTCATTGTTACCTCGGAACGTCCATGACATAACACACAGTTATTTAGCATTCCCATATAAGGTGCTCGATTCTCACCGTATGCAGATTAAATGTTCAGTGGCGATGTAGTGAAAATAATCTGTACTGATTATGTAGAGAAAAACTATTTGTTTCAAAAAATAAATAAAATGAGAAGTGACACTTTAGAAACAATTTTCAAAAGTTGTGTTCGCATTCTGAAAATTGGTATTGTAGTTTAATTAGTTATTGAAGTATACTTTATTGTAAATGAAAAAGTAGTAAAGTCAAGCAGGAAAAGCCACACACAAAACGCCACCATCACCAAAACACCTACGGAAAGCATAGCAATTTATACTCATATACACACATACAGTAGAAAGTCACATACAAGACGCAATCACCACCAACACATCAATAGACAGCATGCCAAACACACACAACCAAACACACGAGAAGAACACATAAAACACGAACAAATACACGAGCACCAGAGACAAACATGAACAAAACACAAGCACAAAGACACAAGACAAACAAAAGTAAGGGTGACACAGAGAGAACCGCCTTGGCACGGTCAGTAGCAAAATCACCACTGGGGGTTTAAACCGGTTTACGGACGTCCTAACCTCACACTTATCTCAAAGTCACCCTAGCTAAACAAACATTGTAAATAAAGGTATCCCCGCCGGACTTCCCCACAACATAGAAGACAGTAATCACAGTACAAAATGTATAACATAGCATAACAACTGCGAAAGTCCGTCAAATATGTACTCAATGACTTTGCTGAAGACAGAGCAACTGCAGGGAAGCCGTTAAGGGTACGACAGAGAAAAGGTAATACATGTACATGAGTCTAGTAAGCTCATCCCATTTTTGGGTTTGGTAGAGTATACCATCATAGAGCACTACCCTCGGCCTGTCATCGTGCAAGCAAAGAGGGAAGCCTAGCGACCGACTGTAAAGGGTCGATAACCAAACATGCAGTTTGTTGCAATATAATAGGGTCAAAACCTTTCTTCCTAAAAGTTTTAATGCGTTTAATAAACAAATCGTGAAAATGGATATGGCCATGAAATTTCCTACGTTTGTAGATAACATCACCATAGAAATCTGGATGAGAAATACATTGTTGCATTAACGTCCGTAAATTGCAGTTATATTTACTAATGAGGGGTAAATTTCGATAATAGAATTTTGAAAAAGCTTTCCGAATTTTATGATATCTGTAGCCTTGCTTAAGAAGTTTATGAGTTATAATTAAATTACGACTATTAAAATCTACTAGCAAAGAACAGGCTCGGGCAAAGCGAATAAGTTGAGAAATGTAAACCCCATAAGATGTAGACCGGGGAACATCTCCATATAGAAAAGGATAATTAACAATTTTGAAATCGAAATCTTCCCTTTATCGTATATTTTATACGAAACTTTATCACTAGTGATGAAAAGATTCAAATCTAAAAAGGAAGCCTGAATGTCAGATGGCTTTGTTTAAAGTAAGTTCTTTTGGGTAAATAGAAGAAACCATATTTTCAAAATAAGGATTGTCCAAATTCAAAATATCGTCTAAATACCTAGACGTTTTATTAAAAGCACTAACAATGTCAGATTGTGTATCAGGTTTTAAACTAAGCATGAAATCCTTCTCATAGCAATATAAAAACAAATCTGCAACAAGAGGGGCATAATTTATAAAGTATAAAGGCATTGGTATTTGAGAATTCGTATCTATTAAGAGTTTAGGAAAACACATTTCATTTGGAGTAAGTCTTTTCATTGTGTGATTTTCATCTGCCTTATACTGTATTCCTAAATCTACTTAAATTCAGTCTACTTAGCTAAGCATAGGTTTGGACGGCCGTTGTTTAGATATCTTATAACTGTGTTTCATAGCACATAATTATAACCATAAAACTCCAGTAACTGATGTTTGAAGCTTGTATCTCATAATGTTTACATCACATCTGTGTATGTGTGTGTGTGCATCAATCTACCTCAGAACGTCTATGTATAGTATAGATTGTATGTGTATTTATAAACGTACCCCAGGCAGAGGTTTTAATGGATATTTAAATGCTGCCTGTGGTTGAACTGTTTTGTCCCGTTTGTTTTCTATCAGCAGCTCTAACCTTGGCTACGATGTTTGAACTAGATAAAATAGAAACTTCATGTTAGTGTACAGATGCATCTGTTACATCTTTATCTTTTAGTGGGATTAGGTCAAGGTCACCTTTCAATATCAAGGTTAGTGTATAAATGCAGTATTTGAAGGTGAGTGAGTGAGTGAGTGAGTTGGGTTTTACGGCACTGCGACACAGAATAGGTCATATAGCGCCGATGAATGATGAGATGACATGATGATGAGGGATGACATCAGGAAGATGATTTCGGCTAATATCATGCGCTGCAAAGCAGTGCATGGGATCAAAACCACCGACGACCTGCCTTCCTTTTAGTTCTTGGCAGAGGGGATAATCTCCGTCAAATAAACAAAAACATCCCCTGTGACAATTAAGCCCCAGTATTTGAAGGTGCATCTATTGACTGGGTTAAGGTCTAGGTCAAAACCATTCTCAAAATGTAGAACACAAATCTGTATAATTACATGTATAATTGTAACGCAGATTGTTATAAAAGAATTGTTGGCATATAGAGGATATTTGTTATTTTCGGTGGAAGATTGCAATTTATTTCATCGAGTGAACATCAAACGGTATATTTTCACGTGTAGCGAAGCCAGGAGTGAAAGTATTACTGTCTGGTGTTCACGAGATGAAACAAATTTCGATTTGCCATCGAAAATAACAAATATTCTATTTATTTCATGCTTTTATTTAACTGTATAATACTTTTTTCCAACGGTTTTATGACCTAACGAAATCGAAAGTACAGTTCGCTCCCCGTGGGGAGCCCCAGTGATAGACCGTACTTCACATGTCGCTTCACGACAGAAAATATAGTTCTATATAATCGTCCAAGAAAATGTCCATAAAAATATATTTTCTAAGTTCGAAATGATTAACACAAAGGAGTTATATTGACTTCTTTTTGTATATATGATAACATTTTGACGACGCAAATCATATGTATTACTGTCGTGTCCGGCAATCTTGCGCATCCCGTCATCTTGCGCACTAGTATATTTGGTCGTTAGTTTACGGTCATGGATGAAAATTTCAACAAACTGAATAATTCGGACTTACTCTGAACTTAACTGAACTACTCCAGCAATGTAATTTAAAAATAGTATCTGTCAAACACGCTTGTTTATATATTTTGTCATCCTAATTACTTATGCATAAACGCACCCACTGACCTATTTTCCCATGAGTACCTGTGTCTAACAATTATACCAGAATTTGCATACAGTCAGAAGGAATGATCAATATAACACCTTTTAAAACGATATTCCAAGTGCTAAAATAGTATTCAATCTCATCCCCCACCCCCTTGCAAATATCATGTGCACAAGATCACCGGACAGTTGAATGCTGATATAAAACGTGTAGGTAAGCATGTTTACACTGTTGTACTTAGTGGTTCAAACAGTTATTTAAAAATGTTCATGTCATTATATGCCTGGTAAGTATTTGTAAACAGATTGATAATAATGAATAAATTGCATCTCTTTGATCTGTAATAAATAAAACGATAAATGCTTAGGTGCGCAAGAAGACCGGACAGCATCATATATGCGTCATAAGTCAGACGTCCACCATATTATCTGAAACAAACGCGGTGGGAAACTAACAAAGAACGAAACTGAGACTTTATAACAGAAAACATGTACATTGTGGACTTTAACTGAGCCAACATTATCAGGAAATACTAATGGTTAATGTCACGTGTTGGGTATTTACTGTCACTGTCGGAAAACAATGGAATTCTTTTGAACAGTCTGCTCACTGGAGAATGTGAATTTCGAAACCGAATTGTTTTTATAGATCTAGTAACCGGTGGCATGAACATGGAAATGACAGTCAGGGAAGGTGCTGATTTGAAATCCGCTATTGAATCCTGTAGATAATCACGGTTGATTTGTTCTGCCTAGTGTCACTGTTGATGATGACATCGAGTAAAACGGCATGATTTTGCTGTACTTCAAGGCTTGTACAGTAGATTCGGTACAGGTGTTTGGTTTAATTTATAAATCTTAATTTAAAATCGATTGCTGGAAAGTTTAAAAATTAAAAAAGCAAATAGCAGTACTCCATTTCGTCCAAATGGTCTAATGAGAGGACGTCTTGTCATTTATTGACAGAAGGTCTGGGTTTGAGTTCCAATTTGGATTTTATTTTGTACTGTTTTTGTTTCATTTGTTATCAAATGTATTCCCTGCGAAACTATTTTGAAAAATATAACAAAACATTGCAAAACGACCCCATAAAATAAGAACAGTATTGGGTTACTAAACATGTTGTCCTGTGTTCACCGTCGTCTATGTTGTGGGTAAGTCCAGCGGGGATACCTTTATTTACAATATTTGTAAAGCTAGGGTGACTTTGAGAGAAGTGTGAGGTTAGGACGTCCGTAAACCGGTTTAAACCCCCAGTGGTGTTTTTGCTGCTGACCGTGCCAATGCGGTACTCTCTGTGTCACCCTTCCTTTTGTTTGCCTTGCGTCTTTGTGCTTGTGGTTTGTTCATGTTGTGGAGCGTTTGTCCCTGGTTCTCGTGTGTCTTTTTGGTGTTTTCTGTGTTCATTTCGTGTGTGTGTGTGTGTGCGTTTGGGTGTGTGGTTGTGTGTGTGTGTGCGTGTGTGTGTGTGTGTGTGATGCTGTCTATCGGTGTTTTGGTGGTGGTTGCGTCTTGCATGTGGCTTTGCCTGCTTGACTTTACTACTTTTCCATTTGACCTCTTAGTGCAAGTTAAAATCCCCATGGGGGGGACAAGTGGTCCGGTAACAGTGAAATTATCAAGTTGGTAATTTCACTGTTCAAACAGTGAGTTTATCAAGTGATAATCCACTGTTATATCCTAGTAATCCACCGGAAAGCATGAAATAAATATCGTTTTCATGCAAATATGCATGTTATTAAATTTGTGTTGACAATATTTGTACTGCAGAAATGAAAATAGTAACTGTGGTTCATTGTTACCTGGGAAAGTCCATGCTATAACACACAGTTAGTTAGCATTCCCAGACTGGGTCCGAGTCTTGCCGTAGGAAGAATGGATGTTCTTTGGTGATGTAGAGAAAATAATCTGCACTGATTATGTAGAGAACAAATATTTTGAAACGACAGTATAGAAACAATTTTTAACCGTAAAACTTCAATAACTGATGGTTGACCCTTGTACCTCATAATGTTTGCACGTATGTGTGTGCATAAATGTACCTCAGCACGTCTATGTATAATATTGATGCTATGTATATTTATTACGTATCTCAAACAGAGGTTTTAAATGGGTCACAGAATATTTGTATGTTAACCCTTTCGTTCATGAATACGCCTTACTAGGCCTTTGCAATCGGAGAAGACCCAGACCAGACTTGTTCGGTAGGAACCGTGAGATCACGAACTACTCTGTTTGTTGAAGATTTATGCTCTTTGCTTTGTGTTGTATTCTCAAACATATTTACATGCTGCCTTTGATTGACCTTGTTCATCTTGTTTGTTTTCTGTCAGAAATTTATACATTGACTCCAACTTTAACTAGATGAAATAGAACCTTCATGTTAGTATACACATGCGTCTGTATAGCTGTATCTATTTAGTAGGATCAGGTCAATGTTAAAGACCCCCTTCAAGATCAAAGTTAGTGTATATATGCAGTTTTTAAACATTCATCTATTGAGTTATTTTCACCCGTCTAAGACTGTATTGATAAAATACTTAAGTATAGCCGAGTCTACTTAGCTAAGCATACTTTGGAACAGGCCAGTGTTTGGATATCTTATAACTATGTTTTATAGGACATAAGTATAACCGTAAAACCTCAGTAACTAATTTTTGACGCTTGTACCTCATATTGTTTGCATAGCATATGTGTATGTGCAAAATTCTACCTCAAAACCTTTGCTATATAGTATTGATGGTATGTGTATCTATAATGTACCTCAGACAGAGGTTCACAATCGACCCCAGACTATTTGTATGTTAACCCTTTCCTCCATGAATACGCCTTACTACGCTTTCGCAACTGGAGAAGACCCAGACCAGATTGGTTCGGTAGGAACTGTCAGTTCAGGGTCTAATCTGTTTGCATAAGATAAATATATGCGTTGTGCTTCATATGTTGTATTCTTGTGCATATTAAACAGCTGCATTTTGGTGGTCTATTTTTTGTCCTGTTTGTTTTCTGTTAGCAAATTCAACCTTGGCTCCAACTTTTGAAGTATATGAAATAGAAACTTTATGTTAGTGTACACATACATCTGTTAAAGCTGTATCTATTTAGGAGGATCAGGTCAATGTCAGTGTAAAAATGCAGTTTTGAAAGATGTATCTATTGAGTGGAGTCAGGTCTAGGTGACAATCACTCTTTGTGATAAAAGATCAATACTTGCAAAAACAGTATAATATTGGCTTTTGCCTTTTAGCTGTATATAGAGGCCGTCCAGTGTTTAGATATCTTATGACTCTGTTTCATAATTCTTCTGTAACTGATGTTTGACGCTTGTACCTCGTAATGTTTGCACAACATCTATGTATGTCTTTGAAAAAAATCTACCTCAGGACGCCTGCGTTTAGTATTAATGGTATATTTATCTATAACGTACCAATCGGAGAAGACCCAGATCAGGCTGGTTATGTTAACTGTACGCCAACTGGAGTCCGTTAAATGGAGGAGTTAATTTAAGAGGAATGAAAACCTTCGAGGAGTCTTAATCAGACTGTATGTGTTACGTCTGATCTATTATACCATCGGTAGATTGGTGGTTTTACCCGGTTGTACCGATCTCGTTACCATGCAATTTGCTCTGTAAATGGGAAAACTCCTTGGTATTTCGCCACCTGTAATTAGCTGGACATCGCGATATGACTGAAATATTTTTTTTAATTCCCGCCCTGTGGTATAATGAAAAACAAATATCTTCAGAAAAATAAAGTCCCGAATACAACAGTAATATTGGTTATGGTAATCGAGCTATGTATTTGAGTTGCTTCTTTCACTGCACTTACAGTCAATTGCATACATATAAATGTTATTTAGAATTGAATAAACTGTGGAGCACACTATCGGACAAAATGTTAGAATACTCGTATTTTCTAAAATAGATTGATTGAATACATCCATCGGCCATTGCATTTAAATGTTGTAAGTTTTTTTATAAATAGTTGATTAGGTTTGTTTGATGGTGTTTGGTGCGGTGTCATTTCGTTTGTGGCTCTCCCTGTTTGACTATTTTTCCATATTTACTATAATACAAGTGCAATAAATCTGAGAGCCATATTTGTTGATATATGCCACGACGAGAAACTATATAGATTACGTAAAAATAAATTTTGAATCTACTATGAAAAACGTTTCAATCTTAAGTTCAATGTTTATGCTATTTTATTGTATGTCTGGGAACTATTCTGGGACACGTGCAAGTCTGTTTTCTTACTACCATTTGATCAGAATGATAACACACTGTAAAGCAGATAATACCTGTTTCGTTTTTATGACATTGCTCTGAAAAGTGCCATTGAAAGACTAACAAGCTATAGCTGACGACTGTTTCGGTCATTGTTTACAAACAGCGTAGCAATACAACTGACAACGGTCATGCTTCGCTACTATTGTCTAATTAGTATGCGTCATACATAGGCCCTGTGTATTCTATTTAAGATTAATTTTCGGCCTGATTACGTCGTTTATCAATGACAATAACTTAAATATACACTCACATGTTAATCAACGGTATAGATACATATTTCTATGTTCACTGCCAGTACAAGATTGATTAACCTTTAGTATGCTTTGCAAGGTGGTGCATATAAACAAGTCCGCCTCCATGTTCATAACACACATTTTTCCGTTTCTTTTGAATACCGGAATATTAGGAAACTTGAGCCAAACTGGCTGCTGAGTTACCCGACATTTAATCTAGGTCAGTGGTATTCACATAGGTTACCATGAATTCGCCCGCTTCGTGCTAAATATTAACAAATTATTTCTTATAAATGCTTGTACTGAACAAATTGACTGTCGTTTATAATACTTATAACATAGTAAATACAATAAAATCGGTCCGTCTCCTGGCTATCTGACAATCAAAACGTTCATAGACTTCGCGAGGTAGCTGTGTGCTAATATGCAAATGAGGTAATTACCTCTTAATGACATACCATATATGTGAATACCTCTCAATAACAGTGAGAAGTTGACGAAGAAATATTGAAGTTATTTGCATTATCTACTACGATTCATAATCCCCATCCTCTATACTGTATAAATGTGCAAACCTTATTGCTCTATCTTGAATGGAAAAGGTAGACCTCAGTACGTCGATGTAGAAATGATACCTCTAAAGTATAGAAAAGTAAACGCGTGTGTGTGTGTGTGTGTGTGTGCGCGCGTGTGTGCGTGCGTGCGTGCGTGCGTGCGTGCGTGTGTGTGTGTGTGCGTGTGCGTGTGCATAACCTGGAAAGTCACTACGGCCATGTTATCGCACACCAAAAAGTCACTACGTTTTGGCAAGTCATACGTTTTTTGGTGTAGTGACTTTCCAAACTGACCTTGAGACTACTTATTTTGCCGTTTTATGTCATAAAATCGAAAAAAAAAGGATGGTGTGAGTTTCACTGAAACACTCTAATTTTAAACACACATCGACGCCATTCGCAGCGCACTACGTACAATATTCCAATATCGGTAGATCCAATATGGCCGCTAAATAACACGAGACACGGCAGTAAGTTCTTCTTCTTCATCTTCCGGTTAATGTGCAAAACCCCTCTGGAGCATTGTCGCACAATCGTGAAACTATTTACATGGTGAGGTGAAAAACAAACGGTTTAAAAATCAGGCTAAAAACAATTTGCTCCAGAGTTATACGTGCAGCTCACCTATCCTGATCTTGAAGACATCGAGAGATGGGGAGGTGATGGCCTCTTCCGGAAGACTGTTCCAGAGGCGTATTCCGGATGGAAAAAAAGAATAGCGATATGCATTAATGCTGGTAAATGGTACCAAGAAGCGGTTTGCATGGCCTCTGGTGTGAGCCCCAGCTGGAATAAGCACATGGTTGGTGTTGATGACAACCAAGTGGTTCACTACTCGGTACATCATGGCAGCTTTTGCCCCTTGACGACGGGATTCAAGTGTCTCCAAGTCTAGCTTGTTTAGCATTGCCGAGACACTGCTTGTCTGGTGGTAGTCGCCAGTGCAGAAGCGTGCCGCTCTGCGTTGCACATTTTCCAGCTTTGAGATGTTGGATCTGGTGTTCGGGTCCCAAACTGTGGCAGCGTACTCAAGTTGGGGTCGCACTAGCGTTTTATAGCAGGTTGCCTTGATGTCTTGTGGGCATGTAGAGATGTTTCTGCGGAGAAAGGCTGTTGTTGCATTTGCTTTCTTTGATAATTACCAAATATCTAGTTCTACTGCATATTTACTGCAAATTACCATTGTTCTGTAGTGCTGGATAATACAAATAGTGAAGATAATACATAAAATAATATATCTACATTCAGTGTTTGTTTTCACTGAAATATACGGAGAAATTGGGCCCCATTCCCCCCCCTCTGAAAAGTATGTTTTTCCCCCTATCTTGGAAAAAATTCACCTCTTGCTGAAAGAAAGTTACTAAGAATTAGCTAACATCAATTCTGGAATAACTAAATGTTTGTATTTGTGCTACTTATAGCTAAATTGGCCATATAAACATTATAAGCTAAGATTTTAACAATATAAAATATTAAATAGATTGTACACCATTTAATGAGAACTCCCATTTTGGCTCGTCCACGCTACAATTTCCCCCGGCTATGAGCCCGGACCCCTTTCCCCTAAAACTGGGAAAAAACCCTGACATTATAAATATCTCGGACATGGGCAAATCTTTCGTTTTTTACTTTCGTTGTGGACTTTTTCCCTCGCTCAGTTTAAAAATTAGTGGTTTTTTTATATCTTAAATGGTCGTGTCCCCACTAGGTCTTAAGCATTCGGTGGTTACTGAACATGAACTACAGCTACTTTAGCAAAAATAAGCTACATTCCGTCAATGAGGATGCGTAAGGTGTATTTATAGTATAGAGACAAAGCGCCCCAATGCCGACAGGACTTGAGCGTCTGAAGTCTTTATCTTATTTCATGAAAATGTTTCGCAAGACCCGAAATGGAGAACACGGTTGATATTGTTTACGTACTAAATGTAAATTTACTCGATGCAATACCCATTATTTTGGGTTGAGACTTTCTCATTTAAGTAAATTTATACATTTGTTTATGAATATGATATTCCTATGGATTCGTGGTACCCTATCAATTCGTGTATTGTGTAATCCCGTAGTTTTTATGCCCCCAAAGGCGGGCATATAGTAATCGCATTGTCCGTCCTTCCGTCCGTCCGTCCGTCCGTCTGTCCTTCCATCCGTCCCAAATTCGTGTCCGGTCTGTAACTTCTTCATCTATGAGTGGATTTCAATATAACTTGCCACAAATGTTCACCAGACAGAGACGATGTGTCGCGTTCAACTCTCCTTTTCGGAGGTATTTGTCACGTGACTGTGACATCTCTTGTTTCAACACAGAGTTTATTTCCATGACCTAGTTTTTGTCAATAGCCTCTATGAAAAGGACTCGTTAATATATTACAATTTGACTCAAGTCTGAAAACAATCCAAGCACTGTTTACAAGAAGACATTTTTTCTAGAGGAGATTTAACAGATGCACCGGTATAGTAAAATTACAACTCACCAGAGTCCAAAGTCGCCCCCAGCGGCCTGGCACATGGTCAAAATAGTAAACTATCATAGCTCAATATTTGTACGTCTTGTGCGTCTCAGTTCTAGGAATAATCTGCTGGGCCGAGTCAAGTTGTGGTCACGTGACCCCCAGTCTCGTCGGTCTTCCTATTCACCGGATCACTAGCAGATCTCGGTTTCACTACATTCCTCCCCGTTTTATAGGAAGGTTTCTTACATCCAAGAAGACAACTATGCTTCTGCACGGATTTCAGGTCATTCTAGAAATCCAACATAATTCCCAGCTTAAACTAGAGAATATTAAATATCCTGAGGATAGCAGTTCTCAGCTTTCACTAGAGAAACTATAATCTACCCCTCTTAGATCCAGCTTTTATAATACTTGTTCTCAGCTGTTTCTAGAGAAACTCTAATCTACCCCTTTCAGATCTAGTTTTTATAATATTTGTTCTCAGCTGTTTCTAGAGAACCCACATATCACATCTATACGGTGTAACATCCGTATAATCGACGGCCATTCTGTTCGGTGGCCCTCAATACTGGATCCACTGACATCATCCTTATGTATGCCACCGATGAAAACAGGGGTATTGATCACCTGATCGGAGTGAACAGGCAACTATGGCGAGTCCGTTTGCCCTGCTTTCTTAGGGTGTATCCCAACGGCTACTCTCCAGTTCGGGTTTTCGGGCAATTTGACCTCGGCAAACTCTTCTGGGTCGCAATAGACAACAACCCCACCTGTAACTGCCACTTTATGGTTCAGTAAACATCCAGCTGACATGTTTAGAGCATCAACTGGCGTTTCGACAGTGTTCCCAGTCTGTTGCCAGATCAGCCTGTTAAGGTGGAAGTGACTATCAAAGGCTGTTGGAAGGGATGAATCCACTTCTATTTGGCGGTTGGGTCTAGGTGGAGGTTGTGCAGTTTTTACTGGTTCCCGGGTGGCATCGGCATACAATTCCTTTTTGCCCCTGGTTACTGTAGTCCAGCTGTCATCTAGGACTATTCCTGAAGTTAGTGGGGATTCCTCCAAGGAGCTAACAACATTTGGGTCAGGTTCAGGTTCAATATCCTGGCCAGTAACAGTTTCCACCGGTAGAGTAGAAGGGGCCGCATCTATCACTATTGTTGACTCCTCGGTGGTTTCAGTCACTACAGCAGGCACCTCTGATGTTGCCCAGAAAGATATGGGTACTGGCTCTGGAGATTCATACATAACTGGTGGTTTCCATGGAGCAATAGGTTCTTCCTCGTGTTCCACAGGTTCATTTCCCGGACTGGTGCACTCCACCGTACGCTCCTCCCGTCCCAGAACGGTTGAACTCTCTGACTCTTTTCTGTATACCAAGGACGGATATGTCCAGTCCCTTCTGCAAGATGTTGCGGTCTCATCCACGGAGGACGGTTGATTCCAGTCACTCCTGTAAAGGTCCTCGAAGGAACATTCGAAGTAGCCTGCCCATGTCTGGGATGCATGTCCAAACTAGACGTAGCTCGCCTGGGACGCCTGGCAGGACTAACTGTAGCTCGCCTTAAACTTCTGGCAGAACTAGGATCAGAAATTATCCTTTCATTAGAGTTGCCTCCTGGAGACTTCCCCGACATATGATGCAAATTCAAAAGTCCTCTTGTCTTAAGCACTCGGTAGTCTACACACCATTGTACACTTCCCTCCCCCTTCCTAATAAGAACATTTGCCTTCAGCATTTTCAGCACTGTTTCTTCTTCTTTAGCAAATCACAGTGGCGTTCTTCTAAATCTTTGTGTAATCGGTTGTGACGATCCAGCTTCAACTTTATATTCCATTGCTGTAAGGTTTCCAAGATCAAAGTCATCATCATGTGCAGATACATTTTGATACTGAATTAAAAGTTCAGTCACTTCTGCCCTTTCAGATGTGGAATGATTCATAATGGAGCGTTCCAATAAATTCATTAAATGCTTTGGAACTTCTTGATTTGAAGAGGTTTCACAATCTAGAGGAATTTGTTCATTGCTGGCACTCTCCGATTCTAACTCTGTGACTGAAATAGCACATTCAATCTCTATAGCCTTGCTCATGATTTTGTTTCTCCTTAGGGTTACATATTCTTCTGTCGGATTGACCAGACAGAGTACAGGTGTTGAAGCAGATGAATGTTGTGTTGTTG
Source organism: Azorinus chamasolen (assembly GCA_963576725.1). Taxonomy (NCBI): domain Eukaryota; kingdom Metazoa; phylum Mollusca; class Bivalvia; order Cardiida; family Solecurtidae; genus Azorinus; species Azorinus chamasolen. Next base: position 72,076,325 of record OY755240.1, on the reverse strand, counting down.
GAATCAGAACTTTAAGATCTTCAACAGGTTCCAATATAAAATCTTCAAGGTTTCTGTCTAATTGGCATGGAACAAGATATGCAGTATTTGGTGGAACAACATGTTTTCTAAGATTGATGAGGGCCACTTTCATTGGAAACGGTTCTTGTCCAGTTTCCAGATTTTTGTTTTCATCGTCAAAAGATATTTTACTTTCCCCGATGTCTCTTCCAGCAGTGTTGGGTATAACACTTCTGATCTTCGCTGGTTTCTTCTCCATTTTACTAACCAAGCGATCAGAAACTATAGTAACCTCAGCAGCGGTGTCTATAACTGCATGAAGATCAACATTCTCTACGCTGACCGGCATTTTAAACATAGAATTAGAACGCATCATACAAACTGTTATGGTCTCGGCTTCTTCCAAAGAACCATTTTCAGTTGAATGTGGAGATCCATCATCATTTCTTCCTACCAGTTCTTCATCCTCAAGTACTGGCTCTTCTTGAGTATGCATAAGCGTCTCACAACGATTGTCCCCCTTTTGTGAAGGAACACAACCTGTTGCAAAACCCGGCATCTCATTAACTTGATCTGGGTCTAGTAAATATCGGATCGACGGTTGACCCTGTCCTCCGATCCATGGTCGTTTAAAGTACCGTCTTCTTCAAACAGATTTACCTTTAACTTGGGACATTCCCTCTTGAAATGGCCAACTTCACCGCATTCAAAGCAGGTGCTATTTTGGGTCGTCCTTCCCCTTGACGGTGATGATGAACAGGAACTTGACTTCACAACTTTCGTCAACAGTTCTTCTATCCTGCCGACTTTCTGATCTAAACTGTCCACCTTCTGGTCTAAACTGTTTATTTTATCATCCACCTTCTGATCTAAACTGTTTATCTTCAGTTCTTAACCAGCAAATCCACCTTCCAAAGTCTTTGTCCTTTTCTCCAACTCAGACTTGGTGTCGGTGAACCTAACCTTGGGTGAAGGCGATGAGGCTCGGTTTCTATTTCCAGCTGATATAGCCAGAACCTCATAATCATGCTGCCACCTGTCATCATAATCAGGATCTACAAACTCTAAATACTCCTTCGTGCATTAGGAATATTCCTGCCATAGATTATCTTGTTATTATGCTGGTGCCATTTTATAATATCCAGGACTTGTTCCACTGTTCTCGGTTTCGAGTTAATGGCGTAAAGTCCGGCTTCTTTATCATTTAGGCCTTGACAGAACTTAAACACTGCCTGCTTCTGAATGTAGTCTTCCGGCAGGTTTTTGAAAGCGTAGTCGCCAGGGTTACTACTCGATCAGCCCATTCAACTACTTTTTCTTCTACCCTCTGCTTTGTGAATTGGAATTGCATCTGGGTAGTTTCAGGCAATTCCTGCAGTCCAACCCGGTTTTCCATTTTCTTAACTAAGTCAAAAAACTCTATATCCGGTTCTTTTTCTGTCAGTGTGCTGTAATAATCACTGGCTTTTCCCTCCAAACTCCAGCAAAGATAATTCTTTCTTAATTTGGCATTCCACCCTTGTTCATCAGCATAAGTGGTGAATTTAGCAAAGAAGGGTTTCCATTTGGTACTGCCATCGAAAGCAATGGTTCTTGGCATATTCACAACTTTATCCGGTTTCGTTCTTCCAGGATATTGTGGTGCTGCCATTTGTGCAGGTTGTCTAGCACAATTCATAGTCTGTGTATAATCATACCCTATGCCTTGATTATACAAAGGTTGGGTTCCATAACCGTAATGTGGCGACTGGGGCGCATACGGATTTGGCGGCGGTGGGTATCTTGAAAATGTTGGTGGAAGAGATACCGGTGGTGGTGTCATTGCTGTCGGACCAGACATACTTGGTAATGCCATTGACGGTAGGCCAGACATATGTGGCGATGCCATCGGTGGTGGACCAGACAAGTGTGTCGACGCCATTGATGGTGGGCATGACATATGCGGCGATGCCATTGACGGTAGGCCGGACATATGTGGTGACGCCATTGATGATAGACCGGACATGTATGCTGTTGCCATAGCTCCAGCTGGATCTGCACTGGTTGGTTGAATGGTTGCATAAGACCTATCATGCTTTCCCCTCGGTACAAAAAAAGAAAAGTCTAGCAAAGGAACAAGCATCTCTGCACCTCGTAAGTATGGCAAGTTCAAAATATGGTTCTCATTGAGGTTGCCTACAAGATCCCTTAGGTCTATGAACACCAGGTAATGTCGTTAATTCACGGCACCCACAATAATTATTTTTTACTCGCGACATTGTGCAAGGTAACCTTTATTTTGTATCACAAAATAACACTACTGATTTCATGCAAATTTATACCTATATTTGTTCGGTTTACCAGAACAATAAGATATCAAAATCAGTTATATTTCTCAAGAAATTCCAAAAAATGAACTTAAATAATTGTTCGGATAAGTTCCAGAACAGTATTTAGATTTCAAATTTATCAAAGTTACAAGAATTAAATGTACACCTTCAATGTGTTCATTAATTAAATGTAAATAATTTACTATAGACAGACGTGTTCACCTTTAGTGATAGAACGAACACTAGTCCACTATTTCAAATTAGAAAACTAATATATGTGTTATAAAGACATTAAAGAGTTATTGTTACTGCCAAAATTGTAATAAATGAAAATAGAATTATACGTACAAATTCCTGAAAGAGAGCGGTTATGTCAATAACATGCACTCAAATTTCAAATACACAGACAAATAGCTGAAAAAAATATGTATGTAATTTATTTTTATTTTTAGTAAACCTCAGTTCCTAAAAAGTGAAATGAATTCTCTTTGAACAAATTCAAAATTAGTTGCATAAAACAACCAGTGTACTTGTTTGACACTGAATTTCAATGTAAATATGAATGTTTTATTTACTGTTTTAATAGAAATAGAATTTACTGTATCTTTCAATCTTGGATTACCCAAAGACTGTGCAATATCAGCTTATTCTAGATATTGTGCAAAATATACAAAAACTCCGATTTGGGTCACACCCAAAACCGAAAGTAAACAAAAACACGTGTAACGGTCCCACCGATACCACGTGGAATAATACAAATAAAGATTCGGTCCCACCAGAATCTTAAAACATGTATAGACCCTAACTATCAGTCCCACTGATACCTTAGAGGTCGATAATGTGCAGGTTTTTAAGCCAAAAGACCAAATTTACATCGTCGAACCACGAGGTTTCATTTTCTCAATGGCAGGTCGAGTGAAATTTTGACTGGCAATTGCTGAAATTCTGGCACAAAAATACAGTTCAATTGGAGCTCGCAGCGCCAATATAGTAAAATTACAACTCACCAGAGTCCAAAGTCGCTCCCAGCGGCCTGGCACATGGTCAAAATAGTAAACTATCAGAGCTCAATATTTGTACGTCTTGTGCGTCTCAGTTCTAGGAATAATCTGCTGGGCCGGGTCAAGTTGTGGTCACGTGACCCCCAGTCTCGTCGGTCTTCCTATTCACCGGATCACTAACAGATCTCGGTTTCACTACACCGGTCACCGATACAAAACGACTTTCACCCTTAGGCTTTCAATACCCAAACGGCGATGCCCTAAATGGAGACCAAATAAGCAGATGCCAAGTTGGATTTTGTGGAAATTATTGTGTGGATATATGATTATGGGATGAGAATCAACTTCTTCTTCTTCTTCTTCTTCTTCTTCTTCCAAATAAGAGCCGGGATCCTTCCGGAACGTATAGAGGCTCTGTGTGACTATGTACATGGTGAGTCGGATCAAAAGAGGCTTTGCCTTAAAATCAGTCTAAAAGCTGGTAAAACTATATACAATACGGATATCAACTACGGGTAGTTGGATGTCAGGCGCTGGCGGAATTCGCTAAGGGACTCCGCAGCGGTGACTGATGTAGGCAACCGGTTCCAACTAATTAATACCAGGTAAGCAATAGAAAACCGACTTTGTTATTCTTGTTTGATCGTTCCACCTTCGGTTACTCACTAAGAAGACTAAAACTGTTTTAAATCACTACTTACAGTCTGATGTCTATTTTTTCACCACTTACACATCATAGATTTGTGCTTTATGAACTTTCATGTGTTGGGTATACCCACTTTGCTTGGACCTAGTGGGAAGTTCTGTTTTAACCCTTTCCCTCATATAAACGTTGTTTTCACGCATTTGCAAACAGAGTAGACCACAGGGGGCCATTTCGTGGGTCTAGATGGTCTAAAAAGTAAAACAAAAATGAATGGGTCGATTTAGTGGTATATAATATAACACTAAATCGACCCAATCATTTTTTTTACTTTTTAGACCATGTAGACCCACGAAATGGCCCCCTGTGTAGTAGACCCAGATCAGATGGCTCCTATAGGAGCCGTCTGATCAGGGTCTGCTCTGTTTGCTTATGGAATTTGACAGAGATGTTTCCTTAGTTTCTAAAATGTCTACAATGATCCACCTTCCATATTATATTGACAATTTGTAACTATTTTGTTCATGAATATTCAGCAGGTATTGAAATTTAAAATAAACATAGAACAGGGAAAGGGTTAAGGATTTACGACAAACTCAATGATTCAAATTAATACACATCATTTGAACGCTTACTCCCAAACCCCTGAAGGGATCATCTTCAGCTTTGCAGGCTAAAAAAAGAATATTGTAAGAAGAAGAGTGGAGGTCAAGGTTATTCAGGGTCTCCGCCCAAGGCGCCAATGGCAAAAGTATTCATAATCTGGCTTTAAAACATCAAGAAAGGAACATTTTTGGAATTTATTATACTGCCCTTTTGAAAAAAAATGGGGGTATATTGCTTTGCACATGTCTGTCTGTCGGTCGGTCAGTAGATCGATGGTTTCCGAACGATAACTAATAAATGACTTGGCTTAAAATCTTCAAACTTGCTGTGGTGGTTGGTCATGACAAGTAGATGACTCTTATAGTTTTTGAGGTCACTATGTGAAAGGTCAAGGTCACAATGACCTAAAATGGTGAAATAGTTTCCGATCAATAACTGCTCAAGGGTTTGACTTGGGATCTTCAAACTTGCTGTGGCGGTTGGTCATGACCACTAGATGACCCCTATTATTTTTTAGGTCACTAGGTCAAAGTCACCATGACCTTAACTGGTTAAATGGTTTCCTATCAATAACTGCTCAAGGGTTTAGCTTAGAATCTTCAAACTTGCTGTGGTAGTTGGTCATGACCACTGGATGACCCCTATTGTTTTTTAGGTCAAAGGTCAAGGTCACCATGACCTTAACTGGTAAAATGTTTTCTGATCAATAATTGCTCAAGGCTTTGGCTTAGGATCTTTAAATTTGCTTAGGTGGTTGGTCATGACAACTAGATTAATGAGTCCTGTTGTTTTTAGGTCACTAGGTCAAAGGTCAAGGTCACCGTGACCTTAACTGGTGAAATGGTTTGTGATCAATTACTGCTCAAGGCTTTGACTTAGGATCTTCAAATTTACTGTGGTGGTAGGTCATGCCCACTAGAGTACCCCTATTGATTTTGAGATCACTAGGTCAAAGGTCAAGGTCACCATGACCTTAACTGGTTAAATGGTTTCCGATCAATAACTGCTCAAGGGTTTGGCTTAGAATCTTCAAACTTGCTGTGGTAGTTGGTCATGACCACTGGATGACCCCTATTGTTTTTGAGGTCACTAGGTCAAGGTCACCATGACCTTAACTGGTGTAATGGTTTCCAATCAATAACCGCTCAAGGGTTTGGCTTAGGACCTTCAAACTTGCTGTGGTGGTTGGTCATGACAACTAGATGATCCCTATTGATTTTGAGGTCACTAGGTCAAAGGTCAAGGTCATCATGACCTTAACTGATGAAATGGTTTCCAATTAATAACTGCCCAATGGTTTAGTTCAACTTGCTGTGGTAGTTGGTCATGACCACTAGATGACCCCTATAGTTGTTGAGGTCACTAGGTCAAAGGTCAAGGTCACCATGGCCTTAACTTGTGAAATGTTTTCAGATCAATAAATTATCAGTGGTTTGGCTTAGGATCTTCAAAGTTGCTGTGGTGTTTAGTCATGACCACTACTAAGATGACCTCTATAGTTGAGGTCACTAGATCAAGGGTCTGGGGGTATACATGTTTTACAAATATCTCTTGTTTCTATTTGGAATACTTTTGATTCTCAGTGTTGGGAAGCAAGTATATCTGATTAGAACGGCATATTGCTCCCAGAGTGGGATCAGTACAATTTAACGGAAGATGAAGAATATGCAGCATGCTTGGTAACAAAAAAACTTACCCTGACAAAAATCAATGAAGTGATTGACAATTTTGCACAAAAATAAAATGAAGTAACCTTCTCTTTATAAATAGAATAAATATGGTGAGAAATTGTGGCATTTATATAAATGTTTTGAAGAGTTAAAAATTGATTGTGTAGGTGTACATGTAATTATGTTATGAAGATTCTTAAAGTTAAACAACATCTGGAACATTGTGGAACAACATTAACCCATTCCCTGTTCTATGCTTATTTCAAATTTCAATATCTAGTTAATATTCATGAACATGTATTACGTAACATGATGAAAAAGTTGTGATATGAACTCGAACTCAGGGCCTTTGGTTTACCATCCCAACACTACCCTTTTTTATATATATAATAAATCACCCTGCAGGTTATCTACATTTGACGCCCAACGTAAATAACGGTTCCACAGGGTGATTAATATATGTAAAAAATTGTAATTAATAAGAAACTCACAGAGTGTTCTTTGAGTAAGAATTCATGTGTAGAGGGAGTGTCACGATGTACATATAGCCGGGTAGAGATTGTGGTGAAGCCATTGATAGGCTTAGACTGTGTGGCTTGATAGCTCTGTCAGTAGAGTGTTGGCATGGTAAGACAAAGGCCCTTAGTTCGGGTCCCAGTCGAGTCACAACTTTTTCACCATATGTTATATATACAAACAAAAAAGTTATAATACAATATAGAAGGTGGAACATTGTAGCTATTTTAGAAACTAAAGAAACAGATATTTCAAATTCCATTAGCAAAGTTTGAAACAGAGCAGACCCTGATCAGAAGGCTCATATAAGAGCAGTCTGATTCTTGAAAAACGCATATCATATATGAAGGAAATGGTAAAGCATTTATCATGCCTATAGATTTTGTTGCCAAGTGTTCCAAGTCCCAGATAATTAGATAGCAAAATTTAATGACATTCAACCTAATTTTTAACTTTGTATCATATTCAATTCTGGAATAAATAAATGATTGTATTTGTGCTACATTTAGTATTAAAATGATAAGCTAAGATTTCAACAAAATTAGATTATACGTACATCATTCAATGAAAACTCCCCTTTTGTCTCTTCCGCGTTAGATTTGACCAGAATGTTGTTGAATTATAGTCACACTGTTTATCAGGTGAGCAAATTATAGCTCTCTTGTTAATATACTCAATGTGCCGAAATGTAAAACTAAACAATAAAGTGAGTTATGTTTAGAACCTTCATTATAGTGTGAGTCAAATATATATATACAGGAAAAAACCCTCTCAACCAGAATTATAGTAGAGAAGAATTTAGATACTTTTAGACAGGTGGCTGTTTAATACAGGGTGAAAGTCTTGCAGAACTCTTCTACAGTAGCTTTCTGCATGACTTTCACCCTGCATTAAGCTGCCATCTGTTTCCAAGACCAATGTTTATAGTAATTTTAATTACCAGTTTAAAGGGGATTTTAGCTCATGAGAGCAGAGGGTGAGCTTTTGTGATCGCCTGATGTCCGTCGTCCGTTGGCATGCGTCGTCAGTCGTCAACAATTTGAACCTTTAAAAATCTCCTGAATCTACAGGGTTCCCAGCTTTCATCTTTGGTACATAGCATCATCTGAAGGTCCTCTACAAAAGTTATATAAATTATGCCCCTGGTGTCAAAATTGGCCCTGCCCCATTGGTGCCTTGTTATACCCCAACAAACGAAGTTTTTTTTTTGTTGTTGTTTTTTTTTGGGGGGGAGGTATACTGGAGTCACCATGTCCGTCCAGTTGTCCGTCCGGCTGGCCGGCTTGTCCGCATCATAACTTCCAAAGTATAAAAGCTATTGACTTCAAACTTCATATATAGATAGATTACATTGACCGCAAGTGCAGTGCACAAGGTTTGTAACTCTGTCTTCAGTATTTTTGGAGTTATTGCCCTTTGTTATTTTTCAATTTTCTGGATTTGTTTTCTAAACCTTTACAGATATTGAAATGATATGTGGTATGTGGCTTTATTATAATGAGTTACCGATGAAGTTTGAATTTTGTTACGCTTCATTGATTTTTCACGGAAATACAGTGATTTTACTTAGAAATTTTCTGGAAATTCAGGTTTTCCGGATTTTTTTTCTAAACCTTTACAGATATTGAAGTGACATTTGGTATGTGACTTTATTATAATGAGTTACAGATGAAGTTTGAATTTCGTTGCGCTTCATTGATTTTTCACAAATACAGTGATTTTACTTAGAAAAATTCCGGAATTTCAGGTTTTCCGGAGTTATTTTCTAAACCCTTGCATATATTGATGTGATATTTGGTATGTAGCTTTAAAATAATGAGTTACATATCAAGTTTGAATTTTGTTACACTACATTGATTTTAACGGAATTACAGCAATTTGACTTAGTAAGTCCAGCGGGGATACCTTTATTTACAATATTTGTAAAGCTAGGGTGACTTTGAGAGAAGTGTGAGGTTAGGACGTCCGCAAACCGGTTTAAACCCCCAGTGGTGTTTTTGCTGCTGATCGTGCCAAGGCGGTACTCTCTTTGTCACCCTTCCTTTTGTTTGCCTTGCGTCTTTGTGCTTGTGGTTTGTTCATGTTGTGGAACGTTTGTCCCTGGTTCTTGTGTGTCTTTTGGTGTTTTCTGTGTTCATTTCGTGTGTGTGTGTGTGCGTTTGGGTGTGTGGTTGTGTGTGTGTGTGTCATGCTGTCTATCGGTGTTTTGGTGGTGGTTGCGTCTTGCATGTGGCTTTGCCTGCTTGACTTTACTACTTTTCCAATTAGGAAATTTCGGGTTTTCCGCAGTTTTTTCTTAACTGTAGCAGATATTGTAGTGATTTATGTCTATAACCCCATCTCTGTTTCAACTGTGCTAGTGGGGGGTATTCATCACCTTTAGTGGTAGTTCTAGTTTTTGTGTCACTTAGGAATCATTTTTCCTCCGTCTGTCCGTCTGTCTGTCCGTCACACTTTCTTTTTTTGGCTGTCATTTCTAAATTAATCGTTATAGAGCTTTCAAATTTCACACATGGAACAAGCATGATTAGAGGAAGTGTCATGCACAAGGGCCACAACTCTAGCATCAATATATTTTGAGTTATTCCCCTTTTTCACATTAACAATAAGTTTTTGTGTCAGCTGCGAGCAGGTGACACACGTGTTCCTCCGAACACTCTTGTCTATAGAAACATATAGGAAAACTTTGAAAATCTTCTTCTCTGAACCTGGAAGGTTCTCAGCTTTCATATTTGACACATATCATCATGCTCAGGTCCTCTACAAAAAGTTATATAAAGTATGCTTCTGGGGTCAAAATTGACCCCGCCCCAGGGCCAGCTAGTTTTCTATAGAAACATATAGTGAAAACTTTGAAAATCTTCTCTGGGTGTCTGGTGAGCGATATCAGGGCCTTGGAGTTATTCCCCTTTTTCTTGTCTGGACAATAACTCTTTATCTACTGGTTCAATTGATTTGATACTTTATACATGGAACAACCATGATGACAGGAAGTATCATGCACAAAGGCCATAACTCTAGCATCACTATTTTTGGAGTTACATGTATTCCCCTTTTTCATATTTTCTTGTCATGACAATAACATTTTATCTAATGGTTCAATTGATTTGAAATTTAACATATGGAACGGGCATGATGAGAGAAAGTGTCATGCACAAGGGACATAACTCTAGCATCAATGTTTTGGAGTTATTCTCCATTTTCATATTGTTTTTCTTATGATTTGTACAAATACCATTCAGATTGGTCATGTATATACCATGGTCAACTACACCATGGACTGGGTGGATGTTTCAAGGGAAGTTTTTTTTTAAATCCGGTGGGGACTCGTGTATTGCATAGCTATATAACATTAATTTGTTCTACTTGTAAGACTTAAATTACATGGATGTGTTTCAAATCAAGTTATATATAGTTTGCATATGATTCTTACATATTTGTTTATTCTCCCATGTTGTTTAGAAAAACGGGTAGTTAGACACAAACATCCATTAAAATCCCTAAATCACATTTATATATCACTTAAATTAGAAATACAAAGAAGAAGGTAGGTTTTTTTAACTTTAAGCCAGAAAATAGAATATATAAATTGTGTTTTCAAATGATGTTGATGATGAGATCCAGAATCAGATCTATATTATATCATAAGCAAACAGGATATACCCTGATCAGGCAGCTCCTACAGAAGCTGTCAGATCTGGGTCTAATGTGTTTGCACAGGAGTTGAAAGGAGTATTTACGAAGTAATGGGTTAAGATAAATATGCCGTTCTACACCTTTGAATACAGAGAAGACCCAGATCAGACAGCTCCTGTGGGGTCTGCTCTGCTTGTTTTAAAAATATAGATATGATGCTGCAGTTTCTTTGCTGGCCAACCTTGGGACTGGGGCACTTTCCCTGTTAAATATTGATTATTCATGTAAGAAATAATGGCATCATTTATATTTATTAACTTAATTTTAAATAATGGCAGTTGTACACATGGATATTGATGCACATTAAAAGTAATTAAAGTCATACCTGTGCTTTAAATTAAATTTCAGTTGAGGGAAATCCTGAGGAAGAAGGAGAGGGACAAAGTAAATATTGTTTTGGTTGTTCGGGTTATTTTGTCAACACATATTGAGCAGTACATTGCAGTTAAAGTATTTCCTCTTCTAACAACACCTCCCTTGATCGGTTCCCGCGCAGATGTACAGGTATATAAGGATCTTATAATTTCATATGTAAACAGAGCTGTCTGATCTAGGTCTGTCCTGTATCTATGGAGGAAAGTGTTAAGTGGACTTTCTTCATTTTAACTGCTCATTGGTTTCAGCAAGCTGATGAAATACTTGTTTCGTCAGTCCGTCCCAAATCTCATGTCCCTTCTATAACTGTTTTAACTGAATGGATTTCAAAATAACCTGGCACAAATGTTCACCACACAACGATGATGTGTCACATTCAACTCCCTGGTCCATGGGTCAAAGGTCATGGTTATCCTTCAGGTTCAAAGGTCGGGCATAGTGTTTCACAAACACATCTTGTTTGACCTGGTACAGCTTCTAGTTCTTGTGCAAGGTTAGGGTATCTTCATTTAGTTTTGAGAATCATATTCTAAAGATATTGCAAAAAAAAAATAAAAAAATAGGTAGATCTATGAATTACATGTATATAATTGTAATTAACAATTTGTTGTAATTGTTATGGTTGATATCAATAGTGATTGGTAGTGTCGATAGTGCGTAAATAGATCAAGTAGAGATTTAAGAACAACATGAGATTTTATACATGTACATGCATGAATTTGTTTTCAGACACTTCTTGTAGTTCAATGCATAGAACACTTACCATCCCAGTGATGGCAAGAGGTCTGGGTTAAAGTCCCAGCAAGAGTATTAAAGCAAAATGTGTGTGCATGTTTGTGTGCCAAGTGAATCATATTCATACTCTATCTGTCTGCAATAATCTAGTCAGCTGTAAATTAACAAAACTGACAATCATTTCTCATGTTTCTCTCTACAGTAAACCTTGACCTCATCCAAACATTCTATTTCTTTTTAGCTCACCAGAATATGCTCAGGTGAGCTTTTGTGATTGCTGGTGTCTGTCCGTCCGTCCGTCAACAACTGCTTTAAACATCTCAGAAACCACAAAGCAGAAATTTAACCAATTATTTTTTATGATGCTCTATCAAAATTACCAAAAAAATCTGGATCCATGTTAAATTATGGTTGCTATGGCAACCAAAATAAAAATCTTTAAATATTATTTCCAAAACCAGTGTTCAGAATCCAATGACATTTGATAGGAAGAGTATTCTCTCCCAAAGATGCTAAAGTCATGTTAATACCTCAAAAACATAGCCACTTAGGGCAGGGCTAGATTTCCTTGCGTAACTATATAGAAAATCTTTTAAAAACCTTCTTTTCCAAAACTGGTGTTCCAATTTGAATGGAATTTGGTAGGAAAAAATGCCTGGTAACCTTTATCAAAATTGCTAAATCCATGTTGATATCCCAAAAATCATGGCCTCCAAGGTGGAGCTAGATTTCCTTATTAACCCTTTCCTCCAAAAATATGCATTTCTAGGCCTCTGTAAAAGTCACTGTGAAGCCATTGTGATAAATAGAGCATTATCACAATGGTTTCCAAACTACAAAATTCTACAAAAAAAGGTCAAAGGTCAACGCCACCATGACCTTAAGATACAAAATGGCGGAAAACAAAATGGCCGCCAATGAGCACTATTCCCAGGAAAACAAGGATACACTACACCGAAAATCTGGGAGAAACATTAAAGTGTCCTGTTAAAATGTACAAACGACCAATGGAAGACACTTTTTAAAGGCTTAATTTCTTTGTATTGCATTCTAAATTATATCCAAAGGTTTAAATGGCGGTAAAACAAAATGGCCGCCAGTAAACAATGTTTGCAGCCAAACAATTATAAATGTTCTTTATATCAGTACAATCGACATTGTTTAAAGACTGGCTTTAAGTAATAGAACATAATTTAGGTTTATAAACTTTGGCCGCCTGCCAAGCTGTATGGTAAACATATAATTATAATGGGAATATGGTGGAACACGAAATGGCCGCATATGAACAATAATTAACAAACTCGTAGGAAATTTTTACTGATATTTTTTATTAAACGGAAAATACATCTGATTAAAATATCTATTCAGTGGAACACAGAACAAGTCCCCCATACAAGCACACACACAGGCACGCATTCGTGCGTGCAAGCACATATACAGAAAGCGAGAGACATACACGTAATAATCATCAGGACGTGTTTCTATTCTAGGACAAAATTAATGCTAGTCTCGTGCTGGCATCGCCTGTTTCGTGTACATGGAAAACATGCATAATTTTGTACTGATGCTGAGGTTGTCTGGCCTTTTTGGGACAAATACATTGAAATAATTCCTTAAATTAACATGTATACAATATTCAAAAAACATATAAATACGATTGCATATACAAATGTGCAAACTCACGTCATCACAACTAAACTTGTCAAATTGCATACATTTTGCGCAACAACCTGAATATCTCACAAAATTTTATACTTGTGACTCATATTATCCAATACGGGCAAACATGCACCTTGTGGTATACTTGTAGGAGATAAGTTCCATGCAAGATCCAGGAACTGCCTATAGCTTCAATAAAAAATCAATTTCAACCTCTGGAACAGGTGGTTTGACCCCTTCTTTTTCACTGAACCAACCCAAGCAATAATAATGTACACACAGAATAAGATGTTGGGGCAGAACTCTTGCAGGATCAGGTTTGAGCTAAGAAAGTGTCCCATCTGCTTGGTAGAGAAACATCCCCGTTTTCAGCCGGTCTATTGACGAATTTGTACTCCCGTAAAATATGTACTCCTCAGTCCATATTCGACGTAGAAAAGTTACTCCCAGGTCCATATTCTATGTAGAATATGGACTCTCCTCCCGTAGAATATGGGCTCCTGTCATAGATTATGTACTACCCTGGGGAGTTTTTTACAAGGCAATTATTTTCTGTATGAAGGCAGTACTCCGTTTCAAGGCAGTACTAGTACTCTCATAATTCTCCTAGCAAATGTTTGTCTCTGTTTTTGTGTGTGAAATTCTTCGGTATTATAGTCAGGCGCATAGGCAAGTTTTGAAGTTTGGAGCCGCAGAGACGCAGTGTTGTGGGTACAAGAGGGGCGTACCCTCCAATGCTGATTTGTTTTAAATTGGTACTTTCTTATATGCTATTTAGATGCACTCTAAAACGATTTAAGGAATCTTGTACATCCAGCACTTATTATTCAACCAATAAAACATCATTATGTTTGTCAATGTACCGCATCAGTTCTACCTAGCGACCTCAAATCTGAAAAAAGAGTGCCAACTACTTATTTTTTCAATGTTAATAACGCCATATCGTCGTCCGAGTGGAACGATGCTCCATCTACCATTTTCAGCTTTGGAGAAGACAGCTCGCAAAGTTTTAAATTTAACGGATCATGCATTAATCATTTCTCATTATTAACTCTTTCGGTGCCTGCATTGTCGTCTGCTGGGCATAGTTTCGTTTATTTTTAATGTAAGTGTGTGCACTTCTTCCATTTTCTTTATAAAACAGTAAACAGAGTGTCAGACAGTTTGGATCGTGATGTTACTCGGCGTCTCATCTGGATCCAAACTGCTTGCATGTGATATCATAAACCTGTCATTGTGGCACGGAAGGGGTTAATTAATATGTATGTTAGAGTTTTAATTTTTCTCAATATTTACTTTGGAGATAGAGCATTTTTGTGAAAAAAGCTGAAGAGTTTTTTAAATGTGTAATGCTGTATTGGGAAATGGAACAAACTGACACAAGGCAATCTAATACTATTCAATAGATATATTAACAGAAATTTATATGCCACCTTCGTAAGTCTTTGTTACAAAAAGCAAAGAAGGTAAACAATTTCTTATAATACAAGCGGCGATAATTTGTAACTGCAAAATAGTAATATAAACTTAGCTACTGAAATAGAAGGTAATACATGTAGTGTCGGTCATTAATTATATAAATAAATGGAATAATTTGCACCATAGAGATATTAACTCGGCAATGAAGGAACCAAATCTTTCATAGACATAATACCATATATGTGCTTTCAACAACTTTAGAAACAAAATATTGAATCTCTAAATGAAATAAATTACAGTTGTCTTAGTACGTATATTTATTAAAAATTGCATCTCAAATCTCACCTGATTTTTTACGTAAACTAATAACTTAACAATTGTAGAAGTAAAGTGACTAGTAGTGTGGACCTAGGATCAGACCCAACATTTATGGCGTTTGATCTGGATTCAAACTGCATGAACGCACTGCAGGTAATCAAAGATAACCCAAAGAGTTATTCATTTCCCTGTAGAGCATCCATGTAGGATATAATGACATCATGAATATTTATTACCTGAATTTGTATAATGGCATACCCTATGTGTATTGGTAGAAAATGTAGAGCCAGATCTCTTATAATTTCATAAGCAAACAGAGTAAACCCTGATCAGATGACTCCTACATTAGGTGTCTGATCTCGGTCTACTCTGTTTGCAAAAGCGTGAAAAAGATTTTATGAGTTTTATTGCTCTGCATTATAGTATAAATCTATTCCCGGAAACAAGCTGCTACCAGTCACAAGATTGCTTTCCATTGATGTTTAGTGTATATGATTCAAACAGATCGGCTTATTGGAGCTTTATTGCTCAACATTATAGTATATAAGTTAATTAAATATATTTCAGGAATAGTAATACTACCAGTAACAACCTTTCTCTCCATTTATGTTTGTGTATATGATTTTAACAGATGGGTTTATTTGATTTTTATTGTGATTACTGAATATGAAGATGATGATGAAGATATTGTAAATTTCTATTTCTCGGTCCGGATTTCTAAATAAAGATGCCTTCTGCTTTTCCCGGCCCACTCAATATCCCTCGAAAACATAGCCTGTTTCGGATATGATTAATATAAACAAAATATGAAGTATTGTTAAGAAATAAACATCGTAGTTCCATTTATCTGTCTAAATCAGTTTTCAATACAAATATATTTACATTTTTTATTATAGTTAACGCATTTAAATGTAGTTCCATCACTTTCTTACATGTTTTGTTTTAATTGGCAATGGTCAGCAATGTGCTTGAGAAGGGATGGTCTAATTTACCGACACTATTTGAATGTCAGTGTAGGGAGATAAACAACTAGCTAAAAACTATTTTTCCGCAGTCAAAGTGCAATTAGTGTTGAATCAAACACATTTAAGAAGAAAATGACTATGCGTTTATAAAACACATTTCTGTATTAAGAGTTTTTGGGCGGCCATTTTGTTTTCCGCCATTTTAGCTTCGGGATACAACTTTGAATGCACTAAAGGATATTCAGCTTTAATAAAGTGTCTTCCAATGGTGGTTTATACATTTGAACAGAACATTTTAGTGTTACGCCAAGATTTTTGATGTAGTGTATCCTTGTGTGGCTGGAAATAGTGTTCGTTGGCGACCATTTTGTTTTCAGCCATTTTGTACCTTAAATACGGAATATACAGCTTGGCAAACGGCATATTCGGATTTTGCACATTCAAATTACGTAAAAACAACTGTTTGCTAACTTTTAACACGAAATGCCTAGTGGTGTCAGAATTTTCCGAATTCCGCCTAGCTAGTCTAGTCGGATTTCTAGAAATTGTGAAAAATGAAAGAGCAGTAAGCATTTCGTGTTAAAAGTTGGCAAACAATTGTTTTTACATAATCTGAGTGTGCTGAATCCGAATATGCTGTTTGCTAAGCTGTATCAAGCTGCTCAAGGGTTTGGCTTAGGATCTTAGGATCTTCAAACTTGCTGTGGTGATTAGTCATGACCACTAAATGACCCCTATTGGTTTTGAGGTCACTAGATCAAAGGACAGGGTCACCTTGACCTTAACTGGTGAAATGGTTTCCGATGAATTAGGATCTTCGAACTTGCTGCGGTTATTAGTCATGACCATTAGATAACTCTTATTGTTTTTAGGTCAAAGGTCAAGTCGCCATAACCTTTACTGGTAAAATGGTTTCAGATCAATAACTGATGAAAGGTTTGGCTTAGGATCTTCAAACTTGCTGTGGTGATTAGTCGTGACTACTAGATGTCCACTATTGTATTTTAGGTCACAATGTCAAAGGTCAAGGTCACTATGACCTTAACTGTGAAATGGATTCCGTAACTTCAATAACTGCTCAAGAGTTTGGCTTAGGATCTTTAAACTTGCTGTGAGTATTAGTCTTGACCACTAGATGACCCCTATTGTTTTTGAGGTCACTAGATGAAAGGTCAAGGTCACCATGACCTTAACTGGTGAAACTAGAGGTTTTTGTCACAAAAACGGATGTCTCCCCTCTAATAAAAGCAATATGTAAAGGGAAATCACTAAAAATGTTATGGTCTTGATGAATGATACTTCCCCTCATTACACTACATTTTTCAAAAAAGAAAATGATAACAGCTAATAACTCCAAAAATACTGATACCAGATTAATGGCCCTTGTGCATGTCACTTACTTTCATCATGCTCTTTCCAAAAATAAAATGTCATTCCAATAGCATCAGTCGAACAGGAGTTATTGATCGGCCAAAAAATGTAACAAATGGCAATAACTCCAAAAGTATTGAAGCCAGAATTATGGCCCTTGTTCATAACACTTTCTCTCATCATGCTCTTTCCATGTATGAAGTTTCAATACGATGGCAAGAGCCATGTAGGAGTTATCGTCCGGACAAGAAAGAATTAAACAAATGTACAAGGGGCAATAACTCTAAATTTATTGAAGCTCGAGTTAAGGATCTTATGCATGACACTTTCTCTTATTATGATCGTTCCTTGTATGAAGTTTCACTCCAATGGCATGTGTCACATAGTAGTAATCATCCGGACAAAAAAATGTGATTTATTTTACAAAGGGCAATAACTCCAATATTAGTGAAACCAGAGTTATGGACCTTGTACATGACATTTCCTCTCATTATGATCTTTCGATATATGAAGTTTCAATCCAATGGCATGAGCCATATAGAAGTTCGGACAAAAAAGTGTGATTTTTTTACAAAGGGCAATAACTCCCATATTAGTGAAGCCAGAGTTATGTACATTCTGCATGACACTTCCTCTCATTATGCTCTTTCCATATATGAAGTTTCAATCAACTGGCATCAGACATATTGAAGTTATTGTCCGGACAAAAAATTGTGATATTTTTTACAAAGGGCAATAACTCCAGTATTAGCGAAACCAGAGTTATGGACCTTGTGCATGACACTTCATCTCGTCATGATCTTTCCATATATGAAGTTTCAATCCAATGGTATGAGCCATATAGGAGTTATCGTCCGGACAAAAAAGTGTGATTTTTTTTACAAGGGGCAATAACTCCTATATTAGTGAAGCCAGAGTTATGGACCTTGTGCATGACACTTCCTCTCATTTTGCTCTTTCCATATATGAAGTTTCAATCAACTGGCATCAGGCATATTGAAGTTATCGTCCGAACAAAAAGTGTGACGGACAGACAGACAGACGGACGAACGGACAGACGGACAGACAGACAACTCTCACGAAAACAATATGTCTCCTCCATACAAATATGGGGGAGACATAATGAATTCGGATCAATACCTGCTCAAGGGTTTGGCTTAGGATCTTCAAACTTGTTGTGGTGATTAGTCATGAACACTAGATGACCCCTATTGGTTTTAGGTCACTAGATCAAAGGTCAAAGCCACCATGACCGTAAGTGGTGAAATGGTTTCGATCAATAATTGCTCAATGGTTTGACTTAGGATCTCGTCAAACTTGCTGCGGTTATTAGTCATGACCACTAGATAACTCCTATAGTTTATTAGGTCACTAGGTCAGAGGTCAAGGTCACCATGACCTTAACTGTGAAATGGTTTCCGTTCAATAACTGCTCAAGGGTTAGGCTTAGGATCTTTAAGTTTGCAGTGATTATAACACCGGGTTTCTGAGGATCCTGATGACAAAACCAACGAGTTAAAGGAAGCGCGCATTTCTAGTCTTGTCAAAGTTGTCCAGCAGCTGCAGAAAAATTCGAATATAATTTAGAATATAAGTTATCCCTTTAACGCACCATGACACGAGTGACTTCGCGAATACTTTTGGCAGCAGTTTGGATCTGGATGGTACGTA
This sequence comes from Azorinus chamasolen, assembly GCA_963576725.1. Taxonomy (NCBI): domain Eukaryota; kingdom Metazoa; phylum Mollusca; class Bivalvia; order Cardiida; family Solecurtidae; genus Azorinus; species Azorinus chamasolen. The sequence goes on along the minus strand of OY755240.1, from coordinate 72,057,371 downwards.
GGGCAGCCCGATTTGACATTACGATTGTTCTTTTGTGTAGGAAGAGAAAAAAATATACATATACATATTTATTAAATGCGGCGGATGACCGTTCGCTCAAAGCACTAAGAATAAGTTCAGTAACATACAATTGCGTGGAATCTGTAACCTAAACAAAGTGGCTGGAGAAAACTATCCCTGAACTTGTCGAGTAATATGCTGACAAATATCGCCTGTTGCGTAGTCTATTCCGGGATTCGCGCTTCTATATTCGTAATTGAGTTAACCCTTTCCTTCATATTTATAAACGCCTTTTCACGCATCAGCAAACAGAGTAGACCCAGCTCAGGGTCTGCTCTGTTTGCTAATATAATTCTGTAGTTTCTAAAATGACCACAATGTTTCATATTCCACATTTCATACATTTCATTATTTTATTATATTTGTTATTCAAGAATTAACTTAAGTAAAATCCGTAATGGGCGGATTAAAGCGTGAATATTTATCAGGTAAAGTGTTAAATCATTGCTAAATGAATGGTGCAAATTACTTAATGTCCAGATAAGCTGTGTAAATTTAAACATTTTCAGGAATACATGTACCTCCTTTATCTCTCCACCAAACTCTATACTGTGGCCACTCTTCGAGACGATTCTAAAGAGTGGCCACAGTAGGCCTATAGGGATCGGTGAAGAAATGCCGATTTTAGTACTTGGGTACCTTTATCTGTAGCTCTGAAATTTATTATTGATGTGTAAGCCGAATGAATTAATCCTTCCCAATTTCGCCAATCGCAGAGAATGTTTTACAAGGTTTGCAATCATAACGACATCTGAGCTGTATACAAAAGAAGCATAAAATCTAATTTGCTGCAACTCATTAGAATCGCATCTCCGAAGCAATTCTAATGAGTTGCAACAAGAAATAATTTTACTGAGAAATAAGAGTTTTCAGTAGATCGGTACGGTGCGTACCTTGTCTATAGTCCATACACACTTTTAGTTTACCTGCGTTATTTTAACCTTTTCCCTCATATAAACACCTTCATTTTCCGGTTCCGGTTCACTTCTGTGCAGTGCCGTTGATTTGTATGTATTATACCTGTATATCCATTTTGTTACGCAATACATTCGGCGTCACAAATAATTTGGATCATGGTAAGACGTCGAATAACTCGCTGTCTCACTAAACTACATCCAAACTACTTGCAGCGTTCTAAAACGGCCATAAGAGATTTTGACTGGATTCGGTCCCGTTTCGGTTCTGTGGTCAATTTGATTAAGTTCAGTACTCGGCATCTGTATAAAATATGCCTGCATCAGCACACCGTGAGTGTTTGTATTAAACGAACTCCTGTAAAGTCACCAAATTAATCTTCAAAAGAGGAGCAGTGTCAACCCTTATCCAGCTATGAAAGTCTGCGCATGGGCAAACTCTCGTATGCTTCATTTTAAAGCTCCACAAAATGACTTTTTTTGTAGAACTAACAAAAGAGAGTCTGGGTGTCAAACAGCTTTGAGCCGGGCGAGACGCCGAGTCACTCGGTGTGTCATCAGGATCCAAGCTGTTTGCATATATCATATTGGCAGGGTAAGGGTTAATATCCGATCGCTATGCAGTGCAGCAAACCCCCCGTATTTCGGTTTATATTTACATGTACTTGATTCCTGGAATTTTCCCATTTCTTGTCGTGTTCTTACAATAAATATACTTTTCAGGTTTGTTTGAGTCGGGTTTGATATCGATTCTACGTGTGTTAGGTTACCGATATGTCGCGATTGTTTGAGTTTGATGTTTTTGTCTACATTTTCTACGATCATCGTACGATTATTTGTGTATACTGATCGCGGCTTATCCGTACGGTGACTGAGCAGCGACCGTACGGAGATCGTGCGATCTCCGTGCAGTCATCGTGCGGTCTCCGCTTGGATAAGGCAATCGTACGGAGCCCGTGCGGAGCCCATACGGAGACCAGCGGGGTTGTTAATGCAGGAAGTGTAAAATAAATATGTACCCACCAGAAATCTCAAAGCGCCACACGGCCATCGTGCGGTCGCCGTGAGGTTTCCGCAGGACGACCGTGCGATGTCCGTACGATTTCATGGGTATCACACGGACACCGAGCGGCAGCCTTGCGGTGATCTTGCGATAACCGTACGGTCGCCGAACGATTATTTTGGCTACATGTACACCGAAAATGCCCGTACGATGCCTGTAACCACGTGTTTACGGGCTGCGGGCTTGCGATTTTTGAAAACTTGTTTTTATGACAAATCGTAGAGGCTATGACGCCCAGGAATCCGTAAGAAAATCGTACGGCGACCGTATGGAGACCGGCGGTTTTAGTTTAAACATATTTTATTTCATTAATGTACATAAATCCACATATCACTAGATATATATTAAGGATTGGATCGGAAGCAACATGCTTATTGGGATCCTCTCCTTGACGCATTATAACTACACTGGTGGACATTGTTTAACATATCATGACACAACTATGTCGGTGAGTACAACTCAAATAACTAGGAGAAAAACATAAGAAAGCGGTACATGAATGTGTCTACAACATAACAGTGTCTCGGTAGACGTAATGAAGGGAATGTTATATATTGGATGGTACTTCTGTTACATGTACGTTTGAAGAACACAATGGACGTAGAACATCATTCCAATATCATAGAAACAGCTGGAAAGAAAATAAAGAGAATGGAAATAATGGTGGTCAACATGATGGAGGACAAGGGCCGGTGAGACAAGGAGTGCATATGATTATGGTCACCCTACTTAAAACAAGTCAAATAATGGAACTTAACCGAATCTTTTAGTTTCTAAAATGAACTTCTGCACCGCTTGAAATATGATAGTGTTACTATGTGTATCAAGTGATGTATCACCGTAAAGAAGGAGTTTCACTGTAACAGGCCGTAAATAGTTCCATTCACGAACAACAGAGGGTAAGAATGAATCCGAATACAGTTTTGTCTTAGATTGAAGTCTACACATTGTTTTGGTTTCTTAAAGGATAATGACTCTGGTCGCCAACAAGTGGGGGGACTAGTGAGGATAGGACGTCAGGTGTTTCTTTATGAATCATTTTGTAAAAGAGAAGTAATTTGTGTTTTCGCCTTCTACGCTCGAGAGATTCCCATCCTACTTCTTGTTCAAGATTCCGAATGGATATAAGCTTAGTTGCTCCTGTGGCGATTCTTGCAGCCTCGTATTGGGTCTTTTCAAGTTCATACTTCTCATTGTTTGTGCAATTATCCCATACGACATCTGCATATTCCAGCAATGGTCTAATAAGACTTAAGTATATTGTTTCGAGTGCTTTTCTATCCAAAACATATTTTAATTTACGCATTATGTTAATTCTTTCCCAGGCTTTAGATTTTATATAATCGATATGAGAATACCATGATCCATCGTGTGATAAGTGGATTCCGAGATGCCTATGCATATCAACCTCAGTAATTTCTTTGTTTAACATTGATAAAGGAGGATGTACAGGCTTAATGGATTTTCTAGAAATTTTCAGTGATTCGGTTTTAGTTGGATTAAAAGCAACAAGCCAAGATTTTGCCCAATCTGTTATTTTACTGATATCGCTATTCAAGGTACTTGCAGCAGTATATGCATGTTCTACGATTAAATAAAGACTTGTGTCATCAGCAAAAAGGCGAATATTAGAATGTATATCTGTTACTATGTCATTAATGTATATCAAGAATAAGAGTGGTCCAAGTATAGAACCCTGTGGTACCCTAGCATTTACAGGTAGGAAATCAGACTTGGCACCCGGAATTACAACACATTGTCGACGTTTATATAAGTAGTTAGAGAAC
>OY755240.1:70376047-70543547 GCA_963576725.1 Azorinus chamasolen | reverse complement strand
CTGGTCCTTCGCGGATCATTAGATTTGATATAAGTTTTGAAAATTGAATACTGCTTAAGCCGGTGCTAAGGGACCGGTGCTAGTGTTGCACTTTTAATTACTACTCATGAACAGACTCAATAAAACCAAGTCTGCTAGTTTCCCTTTTAGCATTGCTACATTTGTTTAGATCACCTACTTTAGAATAAATTTAATGCAGTTAAACAAACGAGAGCTGAAGTGGAACGCTAACGGCTACATTATATCGAGTTATGGGAGCAACTTGAGGTTCGATATCTAAAGCCCCATATTAACAGTGAGGCCGTCAATAAGTCTGTTGGCACAACGTCTTTCGTTCTCTATGTTAGAAGAGGACATACGATTGTCTACAATACTGGTATATTTCATTTTGTGAATGATGACACAGATGATCGATACAGGTCGATCTACAGTCTAAGTACATAAACAATTTGACATGAGTTTGTACTATTCACCGAACCTAAGTTTATCCGATCTAAATCTACAAGTTTGTCTGTTAGAATACGACGTAACGTAGGCCAATCAGGGTAAGTATACATGTTTGTGCTGGTTTAAAACCATACCAAGATAACCTTATTTGCACGAGGTTAAAATATAGTACACATGTAGAGAAATCCTTCGCAATCCGGGCTCAAGGACAAATGCATGTGCATTATCTTAGTGTATTTTGGGTATGGGTATGTTCAAGTAGAGGAGTTTTGTCATTCTTATTCAAACTCGTATTGGCAAACAAACAAGACGCTTTAAATAATGTTGAATGGATCATGTCATTAAAACGTTGATGTGTTACTCCGATAAGAATATTAAATACCAAAAGAGGGGTAAAGTAAAACCCTCTAAACCGGACGTTCAGTTTAGTATAAATAACGGTCTTGGAGACAGGTGGCAATTTAATGCAGGGTGAAAGTCATGTATAAAGCTCAGCTAGAAGCATTAAGCAGCAACCTGCTTAAAAGCATTTAATTTCTTCTCTACTAAGATTCCAGTTTAGAGATTTTAACGTATAGCTGAAGGTCATAAGGACATACGCATTCATAGACGTGTACCTATGTAAATTTAACCATTATCCCTCTATCGCCAACTTTGCAAACATCTTGAATCCAAACTGTGTGATGCTGAGTCAATAGGTTCTTCAATGTTTTACGGAATCGGACGGAATAAAATGATTAGCGTGAATAATCCAATAAAATACCACCATGATATGCATAACACACACGAACGAGGTTACGAACTAGGTTGAAGATAACACCGCATTGCACAAGACAGTTGCAGTTTTGAATTCGTAGAATTCTAAATTAAGAACACTGGATATCGGAGAATGTTGTACATTTAGAGCGTTTTCATGTAAACGTTGAGTTTCAACATGGCTGGACTGCTGTTTATCCTGCTTTTGGTTTTATCTTTTCCGAGGTATGTGTCAACAACTCACTTGGGAAACGAAACTTTAAAGCTGTTAAACAAACGGGAGTTGAACTGGAACGTTAACGGCTACATAATATCGAGCTCTGGGAACAACTTCGAGGTTCAATACCTACAGCCCCATGCTAGATGTGAGGTCGTCGATGAGTCTGTTGGCGCAACGTCGTTCGTTCTCTATGTTAGAAGAGGAAGTACAATTGTCTCCAATACTGGTATATTTCATTTTGTGAATGGTAACACTGCAAAAAAATACAGTCTGTCATGCAATCCCGTTACACTGCATGGCGGTGCGTACTATTATTTTTACAAACGTTGCCCAGATAATGATGCTCTTATTGTAGCATCCGGGTACTGCTACAATGCGACATCTCAAGCCCTAGGGTTCAACTCGCTTACATTCAATGACCCACATAAATCGTATCTGGATGGAAATTACTACATGCAAAATGGCAAGGATCGACGTGTGAATTCAGTCGAAGAGATAATTCTTACAAATTGCTACAACGCTTGGAAGAACGCGGGATTTCCAGTAAACACGTGGAAGTGTTCTACAAGGAACATGGGAGAGCGTTCTGTCGAAGGCACACAGGTGAATCGAGAAACTGGAATTTGCAAGACCTGCACATGTGACGTCGGTTCGGTAGGAGGAAGTACTAGGATCGAGTTTTCACTCATTCCAATCTGCTTCCTTCCTTTGATGCTGCTTCTAGGTCTGTAACTGAATAAAATGTGGACAAGACGCCACATCGGTGTGACACATTCAGACTTTGTGATGAGTGCGTTTTTATGCTTGTATTTTGAATATGTTTATACTTGGAATGGTTCTGTTTTATATAGATGAACTTCAATATCTCGAACTTCAGGCATCTTATTTCTAATCTGGACAATTTCTCAAGTTCAAAAGCTTAATGCAGGTCTACAGTAATGCTGAAAGCTCATGTAAGAACTGTTAGAACTACTTTCGGGCTTCAAAAGGTTGCCACATGAGTTTCTAGATATACGTATACATTTTAGAACAATTCTGTACTGTAAATTTTGGAAGGAATGAACTCTTACTTCGGTTAATACGGAAGTTCGGGTTATCTGAGTTCGAGATATCGGATTTCTACTACGTTGATACAAATTAGAACTGGTGATGATGGCTGTGCCCTACTTGTAGAACTCGGTGATGATTGTCTCTTGGTTTTATAAGGCATTGTCCCGGTCTAATGGCATGAATGGATATCGTGTATTCACAATTTTTCAAATAATAATCTTCTAAAATTCTCTACAAGCTTGATATTGATATCGGTGAAAGTCACTACTTTCGGTTTTAAACCAAAAGTAAAGACTTAAAAACCGAAAGTAGTGACTTTCGCCGATATCAATATCAAGCTTGTAGAGCTTTATAGAAAATGTTGTTGGGAGAAATTGTGAATACACAATATCCATTCATGCCATTAGACCTGGGCAATGCCTTATAGACTAGTTGTATGGTGTTTCGACTTGAATTATAGCGTACAGTCAAACCTGTCTTATGTGACCTTCAGTGGGAGAAAACCAAGAGGGTCACATAAGACAGGTAGTCACATAAGACAGTCATGCAGTTTTTTCTCCAAATTTTATAACTTCATTTCAGTGGTTCTATATTATAAAAGTGAACAGAATTATGCATCTGTCTTTGGAATAAAATACACACAAATGGAATAGATGTTACGTGTTCTAAATAATAGTAATTACCTTGGACATTTAATATTTGATAATTTTATATGTGCACTGTTAAGTTTTAATTCACCCATCCTTATGAATTTCCTAATGTGAAATTAGATGCAACACGTATTTGACTGATCTTAATTACGACAAAAGCAAGAGGAGACGTTTTTACAAAAAAGAGAAAGAAAGAATGAACTGGACAAATATTCTATACTGACTTTTGGTGTTGCGTATGTATTCCTCAATTCAATTCCGTGGACATAATAATAATACATGAGTATGTGTGTTTAATTCACGTCCAGCATCACATACACATCTGTAGACGTGTAACCAATATTGTTTGATTTGTTTTTCACTCGTGTTACAAATAGGTGTGGTGTTTCTCGCCAGACATCAATGACACTTTTAACCCTTAACCTGCTTGTCGTGAGCGTCATGTCATGTATGCAAACAAACTGGATGAGACGCCGAGTAACTCGGAGCCTGATCTGGATCCAAGATGTTTGATACCCAGTCAACATGTCTACAAGAAATATATGCGAATTTGTGAAGTTTTAATACAGAAGCATGTGCAAGCTTTCGAAACAGGCAAAGGGTTACAGGATGTTGCAAATTTAAACTCGAGGTCACTCCCCTATCTGTGATTCTATATGCAAATAGCTTTTAACAATCATTCACCAGGATTAAGGGAAATTTGACCAATATTTCAAAACTTGTGACCAGATGACTTGTTTTGTGCGTGTCAGCATAAAGACAGTTAGGAAAGTGAAATAAAATGGATTTTTAATTGTTTTTGATTAATAGCAAAAGTTGTGGTATGTCGTAATTTGTTCCAAGATCAATGCAGGTAAGATTAAACAATTCGCCTCTAGACAAGAGAGTTAAAACTCGATACTGACCAGCAATTACAGGGTCGCTACAAACAGGCACATTAATTAGCGGATTCGGATTTCGGGAGCGGCAGTTTACGGTCGTTAGTCAGGTAACACGGTAGGCTGGGTCCTAGTAGTGGTTACCGTAGCATCCCCCCTAGACTTTTTTTCATGGGTACCAAATTGTTCGTTGGGGTCCTTAGAACACATTTTGAGCATGCCCCCCAAAATAAGTTTGTCCCAGCTATGTTTTATTTAACGGTTTCCATGGTAACCCGAGGTAATTTTCGAAACTACCTTGGTTCAGAAAATGCGCTATAACTTTGTTTTTAGAAGCAATAGAAGGACAAAACAAGTACCAAAGTAAAGCAGAGACATGTAGCTTTAATATTATATATGATTTTATTAATATTCATAAATGCATTCTTATGAAATATGTAGATAATGAATATTATTTCAAAATCATGAATATTAATGAGAATGTAAACTGTTGTAGGAAAGTAAGTTTTTCTATTATATTGCAATTTACATGTATGTGAACAACACATTTCTTGTAAGAAATTACAGCAGAAGAATTGAGCCTCATGCATGTTTTATGAAGAATATTACTGTTATGGGTGTTTGCAATGCAGAAGAAAATATATAGCATCTCGACTGTAATCATGAGATTATGTTTACCCATATTAGCCTTGCGTGACTTCTAACTTACTCGCGATGTCTTATGCATTTGCTTGATTATTTACCACAGCATGCCAGAGCAACGCAAGGCTTCTTGCGAGCATTTCGCGACAGGCTGGACAACTCATTAAGTGTGTCTGGCCTGCTGCGGATGCTCCGCGTCAACTCCCTGTCCAGTTTCATCCCTCTGGACAGGGGAGACGTGGGAGCTTGCTGCCCGACGAAAGAAGTATTCTTCTCTTTGGACAGCGACTCCCTCGCAACAGACACATCACTGTCCTCTAAAGCTCAGAAGAAGCCTGCTTCTTCTTTAAAATCACTTTCGTCAACAGCCCCTGTGGTGCAGTCGATTCCCCAGTTGTTAGTTGCAGATCGGCACCCAGCTGCTGGCCCAGGCGCGGGTTCCCCGTTTACCACTTGAATGGTACCCTTTGTTCTGGTCCTAGGTACTATTGTTGCCAGGTCTCCCGGTCCGCTTGTTGCGTGAAGAGTTTTGCCTGGTCCTGCTGAATCTAGGCCCAGTTATCCGTCCCCGGTGTCCTGGCGTTAGTGCTTCCGTTTCATGACATCACCAGCAGACCGGTCTACCGAGCCCCCGCCCAAAGATGTTACCGTGTACTCTTTGGACCGGTGTCCTAAGTTTGCTCTCCAACGGTCCTCCGGTGGCCCGGTCTGGTCCTTTGGACCAGGATACCGAAGTGGACCGGTAAATCTACCAGTCCAATCTTTTCTACAGGGCATTCTGTCTAAAGACCGCATTACAGTGGTGAAAGTCAACAGGAAGCTGCTCTGGCTAAGTCTAGACGTTCTTGGTCGTCTAGACCCTGCAATTACTCTTCATCTTCTGAGTACACCTCGGACTCCCCAGCCTTAACAACCTTCTTATTCTTCTAATGGGAACCGGAACTCGTACCGCTCTCATCGCAGATCGAGGTCTTACCATTACTCTTCTATGCGAAGACATCGCTCTGCCTCCTCAGATTCGCCGGCTGGTCGCTCTCGATAGCCGACACTCATTCTGGGAACCAGCAAGCTTCACCTAGAGGGAGAATAGCTCTCACATGAACCCATAGTCCACACTTCTATGTCTGTGGCGGGTCCCACTCTTCCCGGGTGCTGCCATCCATGGCATTCACCAGGGCGGATTCTGAGGGAGAGCAGGAAGACACTTTGTCCATTATGACTCCTACGGATGGTCCTATTTTTTAAGGGAATCAGACTTTGTTGAAGCCTCTCACTCAGATTTAGACGGGACTTAGTCCTCTTTTTCTTTAGATGATTCTGAACATCAATATTTTCTATTGAGAATGCGTGTGAAGATTGTTTTAGAATCATCCCACCCTCTGTCTGCCCTAGACCCCCGAATCCTATTCACAGGGGTCCTCTATCCTCTTCCGGGCTAGTGTCAGTCGAAAAAGTGGACCTCCCTAACCTAATTAAGTCTAGGGAGTCTCTTTCTCCTTCCACGTGACTTCCTTCCCGTTTGCCTGACCTGGACGAAGAGTTTTGTGCCAGTCCGGCAACTGAGTGTATCATGTCCGCTAAACTCTTACGGACAAGGGTTCCCTGGGTATCTCTTAGGCCTCCGGTTCAAATGAAAATTGACCTGGGATGTTTTATCAGATCCCCTCACTTGATTCCGACAGCCCCAGGGGCGGGCATTACCCCTCTCTCTCTCTCTCTCTCTCTCTCTCTCTCTCTCTCTCTCTGTCTTTCACTTCTTTAGCACCGGCAGTTGCACAACAGATGGGATTCGCTTCAAACATTGACGTATTATCATTGGCGTACGTATTATTATCGATATTTAAGACAGGTGACATCTTAATGCATGGTGAAAGTCATGCAGAAAGCTCCTAGTGCAGCTTTCTGCATGACCTTCTCCATGCATTAAGTAGTCACCTGCCCAAAAGGGTCTTAATGCTTCTATAAAGAAAATTCGAATAATCGAGATTTTACCGTATACTCAAAATAATACTAAATACAATGCTCATAGAAAATTGCTTATTCATATACGTACATTATATGCAAATAAGCTGAAATACGCATGCTTTATAGAAATATTACCTGAAACAAAGATGGTTTATTTTCCTTCACATGAAAACATTCAAACATGAATTCAATAACTCTTGTTTATTAATAGGCATCTCAGACTAAACAATAAACTCCTTTTTTCTAAACAAAAATCGGATTGTTTTACTTCCTCAATAATATTCATAAGAATACATTTATGAAAATTAGTTAAATTACATATCATATTCAAGTTATATGTCTTTGCTTTATTCAGGTTCTTGTTTTGTCCTTCTTTCGCCTCCAAAAGCAAAGTTATGACGCATTTGTTTAACCATGGATGTTTCGAAATTTACCTCGGGTTACCATGAAAACCGTTAAAAACATAGCTTGGACACAATTATTTTGGGGAATGCTCAAGTGGTGTTATGCGGACCCCAACGAACAATTTAAACCTGAATTCAATATTTTTTGTGCATTCATAGGCCTCTAAGACTAAACAAAAATCTCATTTTTCTAAAAAAGCGGATTTTATACTTCCTCATTAATATTCATAAGCAATCATATATGAATATTATTAAAGTTATATATCATAATCAAGATATATGTCTCTGCTTTACTTTGGTTTTTGTTTTGTCCTTCTATTGCCTCTAAAAGCAAAGTTATTATGCATTTTCTGAACCAATGATGTTTCGAAATTTATCTCCTCGCGTTACCATGGAAACCGTTCAATAAAACAAAGATGGGACAAAATTACTTTGGGGGAATGCTCAAAATGTGTTCTGATGAACCAAACAAACAATTTAAACCTGAATTCAATAATTTGTGTGCATTAATAAGCCAATTAGACTAAACAACAAGCTCCTTTTTCTAAAAAAACGCATTTTTTTACATTCTCATAAATATTCATAAGAATGCATTTATGAATATTAATTAAATCACATACCATATTCAAGCTATATGTGTCTGCTTTACTTTGGTACTTGTTTTGTCCTACTATTACCTCAAAAAGCAAAGTTATTACGCATTTTCTGAACCAAGGATGTTTCGGAATTTACCTTGGGTTACCATGGAAATCATTTAATAAAACATAGATGGGACAAAATTATTTGGGGAAATACTCAAAATGTGTTCTGAGGACTCTAACGAACAACTTAAGCCTAAATTCAATAATTTCTGTGCATTAATAAGCCTCTCAGACTAAACAACAAACTCCTTTTTTCTTAAAAAATCACATTTTTTACTTCCTCATTAATATTCATCAGAATGCATTTATGAATATTAATAAAATCATATATCATATTCAAGCTATATGTCTCTGCTTTACTTTGGTACTTGTTTTGTCCTTCTATTGCTTCTAAAAACAAAGTTATGGCGCATTTTCTGAACCAAGGTAGTTTCGAAAATTACCTCGGGTTACCATGGAAACCGTTAAATAAAACATAGCTGGGACAAACTTATTTTGGGGGGCATGCTCAAAATGTGTTCTGAGGACCCCAACGAACAATTTGGTACCCATGAAAAAAAGTCTAGGGGGGGATGCTACGGTAACCACTACTAGGACCCAGCCGATTTTATTAATATTCATAAATGCATTCTTATGAATATTAATGAGGAAGTAAAAAATGTGATTTTTTTTAGAAAAAAGGAGTTTGTTGTTTAGTCTGAGAGGCTTATTAATGCACAGAAATTATTGAATTTAATTAATATTCATAAATGCATTCTTATGAATATTTATGAGAATGTAAAAAAAAATGCGTTTTTTAGAAAATGGAGCTTGTTGTTTAGTCTGATAGGCTTATTAATGCACACAAATTATTGAATTCAGGTTTAAATTGTTTGTTTGGGTCATCCGAATACATTTTGAGCATTCCCCCAAAGTAATTTTGTCCCATCTATGTTTTATTGAACGGTTTCCATGGTAACTCGAGGAGGTAAATTTCGAAACATCATTGGTTCAGAATATGCATAATAACTTTGCTTTTAGAGGCAATAGAAGGACAAAACAAAAACCAAAGTAAAACAGAGACATATATCTTGATTATGATATATAATTTTAATAATATTCATATATGATTGCTTATGAATATTAATGAGAAAGTATAAAAATCCGCTTTTTTAGAAAAATGAGTTTTTTGTTTAGTCTTAGAGGCCTATTAATGCACAAAAAATATTGAATTCAGGTTTAAATTGTTCATTGGGGTCATCAGAACACTTTTTGAGCATTCTCCCAACATAATTGTGCCCCAGCTATGTTTTATTAAACGGTTTCCGTGGTAACGCGAGGTAAATTTCGAAACTATCTTGATTAAGAAAATGCTTCATAACTTTGCTTTTAGAGGCAATAGAAGGACAAAACAATAACCAACGTAAAGTAGAGACATATAGATTGAATACAATATGTAATTCTATTAATACATATAATGCGTTCTTATAATGCATTCTTATGAATATTAATGGGGAAGTAAAAAATGCGTTTTTAGTTTGACGAGTTTGTTTTTAGTCTGAGAGGCCTAATAATATACAAATAGTTATTGAATAATTCAGATTTAAATGTTTTAATATCAACATACAAATAAAGGAAAACATCTTTGGTTCATGTAATATTTCTAAAACATGTATATTTAAGCTAATTTGCATATAACCTGCGTAAATGAATAAGCAATTTAACATAAACCCTATATTTAGCATTGTTTCGAGTGTACTATCTTTTCTATTATTTATTTTACGTAAAATACCAGAACATCAAACATTGACAAGAGCAGAGGGTCATTACTTTGGGTTCTTGAATATTAATGCATATTTATAAATATTAATGAGATGTAAAATAAACACACTTGAATGAGCTGTTCTTTTTATCTGAGATTATCTTAGTTAACAAGTATAGAGCTTGATACTGGCTAAAACAGCGATATTAATGATCATGTATATAAATATGTAGATAATGAATATTATTTCAAAATCATGAATATTAATGAGAATGTAAACTGTTGTAGGAAAGTAAGTTTTTCTATTATATTGCAATTTATATGTATGTGAACAACACATTTCTTGTAAGAAATTACAACGGAAGACTTGAGCCTCATGCATGTGTTATGAAGAATATTACTGTTATGGGTGTTTTGCAATGCAGTAGAAAATATATAGCATCTCGACTGTAATCATCAGCTTATGTTTACCCATATTAGCCTTGCGTGACTTCTAACTTACTCGCGATGTCTTATGCATTTGCTTGATTATTTACCACAGCATGCCAGAGCAACGCAAGGCTTCTTGCGAGCATTTCGCGACAGGCTGGACACCTCATTAAGTGTGTCTGGCCTGCTGCGGATGCTCCGCGTCAGCTCCCTGTCCAGTTTCATCTCTCTGGACAAGGGAGACGTGGGAGCTTGCTGCCCGACGAAAGAAGTATTCTTCTCTTTGGTCAGCGACTCCCTCGCAACAGACACATCACTGTCCTCTAAAGCTCAGAAGAAGCCTGCTTCTTCTTTAAAATCACTTTCGTCAACAGCCCCTATGGTGCAGTCGATTCCCCAGTTGTTAGTTGCAGATCGGCACCCAACTGCTGGCCCAGGCGCGGGTTCCCCGTTTACCACTTGAATGGTACCCTTTGTTCTGGTCCTGGGTACTATTGTTGCCAGGTCTCCCGGTCCGCTTGTTGTGTGAAGAGTTTTGCCTGGTCCTGCTGAATCTAGGCCCAGTTATCCGTCCCCGGTGTCCTGGCGTTAGTGCTTCCGTTTCATGACATCACCAGCAGACCGGTCTACCGAGCCCCCGCCCAAAGATGTTACTGTGTACTCTTTGGCCCGGTGTCCTAAGTTTGCTCTCCAACGGTCCTCCGGTGGCCCGGTCTGGTCCTTTGGACCAGGATACCGAAGTGGACCGGTAAATCTACCAGTCCAATCTTTTCTACAGGACGTTCTGTCTCTACACCGTATTACAGTGGTGAAAGTCAACAGGAAGCTGCTCTGGCTAAGTCTAGACGTTCTTGGTCGTCTAGACCCTGCAATTACTCTTCATCTTCTGAGTACACCTCGGACTCCCCAGCCCCAATCCCATCCACCCCGTAGGAGGCGTAACAACCTTCTTATTCTTCTAATGGGAACCGGAACTCGCACCGCTCTCATCGCAGATCGAGGTCTTACCATTACTCTTCTATGCGAAGACATCGCTCTGCCTCCTCAGATTCGCCGGCTGGTCGCTCTCGATAGCCGACACTCATTCTGGGAACCAGCAAGCTTCACCTAGGGGGATAATAGCTCTCACATGAACCCACAGTCCACACTTCTATCTCTGTGGCGGGTCCCACTCTTCCCGGGTGCTGCCATCCATGGCGTTCACCAGGGCGGATTCTGAGGGAGAGCAGGAAGACACTTTGTCCATTATGACTCCTACGGATGGTCCTATTTTTTAAGATATCAGACTTTGTGGAAGCCTCTCACTCAGATTTAGACGGGACTTGGTCCTCTTTTTCTTTAGATGATTCTGAACATCAATATTTTCTATTGAGAATGCGTGTGAAGATTGTTTTAGAATCATCCCACCCTCTGTCTGCCCTAGACCCCCGAATCCTATTCACAGGGGTCCTCTATCCTCTTCCGGGCTAGTGTCAGTCGAAAAAGTGGACCTCCCTTACCTAATTAAGTCTAGGGAGTCTCTTTCTCCATCCACGGGACTTCCTTCCCGTTTGCCTGACCTGGACGAAGATTTTTGTGCCAGTCCGGCAACTGAGTGGATCATGTCCGCTAAACTCTTACGGACAAGGGTTCCCTGGGTATCTCTTAGGCCTCCGGTTCAAATGAAAATTGACCAGGGATGTTTTATCAGATCCCCTCACTTGATTCCGACAGCCCCAGGGGCGGGCATTACCCCCCCCCCCCCCTCTCTCTTTCTCTCTCTCTCTCTCTCTCTCTCTCTCTCTCCCCTCTCTCTCTCTCTCTCTCTCTCTCTCTCTCTTTCACTTCTTTAGCACCGGCAGTTGCACAACAGATGGGATTCGCTTCAAACATTGACGTATTATCATTGACGTACGTATTATTATCGATATTTAAGACAGGTGACAGCTTAATGCATGGTGAAAGTCATGCAGAAAGCTCCTAGTGCAGCTTTCTGCATGACCTTCTCCATGCATTAAGTAGTCACCTGCCCAAAAGGGTCTTAATGCTTCTACAAAAAAAATTCGAATAATCGAGATTTTACCGTATACTCAAAATAATACTAAATACAATGCTCATAGAAAATTGCTTATTCATATACGTACATTATATGCAAATAAGCTGAAATACGCATGCTTTATAGAAATATTACCTGAAACAAAGATGGTTTATTTTCCTTCACATGAAAACATTCAAACATGAATTCAATAACTCTTGTTTATTAATAGGCATCTCAGACTAAACAATAAACTCCTTTTTTCTAAACAAAAATCGGATTGTTTTACTTCCTCAATAATATTCATAAGAATACATTTATGAAAATTAGTTAAATTACATATCATATTCAAGTTATATGTCTTTGCTTTATTCAGGTTCTTGTTTTGTCCTTCTTTCGCCTCCAAAAGCAAAGTTATGACGCATTTGTTTAACCATGGATGTTTCGAAATTTACCTCGGGTTACCATGGAAACCGTTAAAAACATAGCTTGGACACAATTATTTTGGGGAATGCTCAAGTGGTGTTCTGCGGACCCCAACGAACAATTTAAACCTGAATTCAATATTTTTTGTGCATTAATAAGCCTCTAAGACTAAACAAAAAACTCATTTTTCTAAAAAAGCGGATTTTTATACTTCCTCATTAATATTCATAAGCAATCATATATGAATATTATTAAAATTATATATCATAATCAAGATATATGTCTCTGCCTTACTTTGGTTTTTGTTTTGTCCTTCTATTGCCTCTAAAAGCAAAGTTATTATGCATTTTCTGAACCAATGATGTTAGGAAATTTACCTCCTCGCGTTACCATGGAAACCGTTCAATAAAACAAAGATGGGACAAAATTACTTTGGGGGAATGCTCAAAATGTGTTCTGATGAACCAAACAAACAATTTAAACCTGAATTCCATTTTTTATGTGCATTAATAAGCCTATCAGACTAAACAACAAGCTCCTTTTTCTAAAAAACGCATTTTTTTTAACATTCTCATGAATATTCATAAGAATGCATTTATGAATATTAATTAAATCACATACCATATTCAAACTATATGTGTCTGCTTTACTTTGGTACTTGTTTTGTCCTTCTATTACCTCAAAAAGCAAAGTTATTACGCATTTTCTGAACCAAGGATGTTTCGGAATTTACCTCGGGTTACCATGGAAACCGTTTAATAAAACATAGATGGGACAAAATTATTTGGGGAAATACTCAAAATGTATTTTGAGGACTCCAACGAACAACTTAAACCTAAATTCAATAATTTCTGTGCATTAATAAACCTCTCAGACTAAACAACAAACTCCCTTTTTCTTAAAAAATCACATTTTTTACTTCCTCATGAATATTCATAAGAATGCATTATGAATATTAATTAAATCATATATAATATTAAAGCTACATGTCTCTGCTTTACTTTGGTTCTTGTTTTGTCCTTCTATTGCTTCTAAAAACAAAGTTATGGCGCATTTTCTGAACCAATGTAGTTTCGAAAATTACCTCTGGTTACCATGGAAACCGTTAAATAAAACATAGCTGGGACAAACTTATTTTTGGGGGCATACTCAAAATGTGTTCTAAGGACCCCAACGAACAATTTGGTACCCATGAAAAAAAGTCTAGGGGGGGATGCTACGGTAACCACTACTAGGACCCAGCCTATATAGTAATGTTTGGATGTTGCATGCGACATATCTCCTGCAGTATTGTATTTGTGCATGTTTGCTAATTGGCTGTAAAATAGTTTCGCTTTTTTTTCTTTCTTTCCTTTTTTCACATATTTTGAAATATAATTTTTTTATTATGCAGTTTATTTACATCGGAAATAAATTTGATTAATGCCGTTTTGTTGCGCTGAATTTGTTTGGTCCAGTCAATTTGATAATTGTGTTATGTCTTTCAAACACATACAAAATCTAACCTATTCCGACTTGAATTAATTTTAAAGTTATAAATTGAAGAATTAAACGTTTATATATTTAATTATTTCCCTTGTATAAACGCGTTTTCACGCATTTTCAAACAGAGTAGACCCAGATCAGACGACTCTGCAGCGATAGTGAAAGACCTAGATGAAATTTACACTTTGAGACACTTTGAGACTTTATGCAGATGGTCTGTTTGCAGAAACTACATATTACCTTGCAGTCTTAACCCGTTGAATACGGAAAACAAGTAAGATGTGACCGTCCATTGCAAACAGTGTAGATCCATGCCAGAGTTCCTAAAGGGGAGGAGACCTCTGATCACCGTCTGCACGGTTGTCATTAGCCCTTTCTCTGTTCTATGTTTATTCCAAATTTCAATTAAGAAATGAATGACGTGCTTCCGGTGTTCATGAGGTTATGCAACGCATAGCTTTACGAGCAAAGTTAGTGAAGCCCGAAGGGCTTCACGTGAATCTTTGCTCGTAAAGCTATGCGTTGCATAACCCATGAACACCGGGAGCACGTCATTCATTTCTTATATTTATATTCCATTGTATTTCTTATATTTAAGAAATGAATGACGTGCTTCCGGTGTTCATGAGGTTATGCAACTTTCTTTTTAGAATAAGGTTATATAAGGACGTTGCAGGGCGAATGTAAATATTACCTACTGAATATTAATGGACAAAATAGTTGTAATGAAATATATAAAGTGTCGTATTGTAGCCATTTTGGAAAGTAATGAAACATATCTATCAAATTCCATTGGCAAACAGAGCAGACCATGATCAGACGCCTCATATAGGAACCGTTTGATCTGGGTCTACTCTGTTAAACACGTTTATATGACGGAAATAGCTAAATTTCCCCATGACAGTTCAAACATTTCAAAGTTAATGGACTGTATAGTTACCCCGCTGTGAAGAAAAAATATCTTCTCAAATTTGGATCTGGCGCAATATTGACTGTTTCCGATTTGAACAAATAAAATGTTTGAAGAAAAAAAAACTACCAAGTGCCGAACAGGTTGGAGCCTGGTGAGACGTAGAGTTACTCGGCGTTTCATCTGGATCCAGGCTGTTTGCAAATTCGAATCGGGTCGCGAATAGCGAGAGAAGTGTTAACCAGTTATGGGCCATTTGAATATTTAGCATTAAAATGATTATGGATACAGCCCACATCACGTGACCTGTGCAAAGTGAGGATTTTCCGCGTTTTTCTCATATATTTTCCGCCAATTTACGAATCTTGTAAACATTTGCGCAAACTTAGCCATTAATATTTTTTACAAAGACATCTGACATACATGCATTATTGGTACGTACTGCAAATTTTCTCAGAATGCATATTGTTTCGATTTTAACCCTTAGCCCACTGTCTACAACTTGACTCTTCGCAAACAGCTTGGCTATAGATAAGACATCGAGTAACTCGGCATCTCATCAGGATCCAATCTGTTTGACGCTCGGACAACAGGTTCGCAAAACCTTAATCGAATCGGACGTAGTCAAAATTGAACATATCCAAATTTAAGCAGATATCTTTTAACAGTTGGTTAAGGGCTAATTTGCACCGAATAAAATTTATTGCATTT
The DNA here is from genome assembly GCA_963576725.1 of Azorinus chamasolen. Classification (NCBI taxonomy): domain Eukaryota; kingdom Metazoa; phylum Mollusca; class Bivalvia; order Cardiida; family Solecurtidae; genus Azorinus; species Azorinus chamasolen. Next base: position 70,528,178 of record OY755240.1, on the reverse strand, counting down.
TTCTTCATAATAATAAGTAGATCTAGAATATAGCTAGAGGTTTCCCATCACTGTGGATCGAAATCAAATGCAAAAAAGAGTCTTGCATTTATTCGAATCAACACTTTGCTGTATATCTAGGAAATTGAGCTTTAGGGAGAAACGCTTTTAATATTACTTCGTCAATATTTATATAAAACATAATGATGTCATGAATAATTAGTAGATGACTTTGTATAATGGCATATGGATACATGTCAGAAACTGTATATCAGATCTATATTATTCCGTAAGCAAATAAAGCAGACCAATACCAAAGGGCTCCTGTATGTGGGATCTGATCTGGGTCTACTTTATTTTGCAAAGGCGCGTATATATCTCCATATGGAACTATAGTAAACTCGATTAAACATTCGAATATCTTTAACACAGGGATGATGCAGGGAGAAAGTCATGCAGAAAGTTCCTCTGGGAGCGTTCTGCACGACTTCCATCCTGCATTAAGCAGCCACTAGCCAACCTCTGGGAGCGTTCTGTGCGACTTTCATCCTACATTAAGCAGCCACCAGCCAAAAAGGTTCAAAATTAATCTTTATACTAAAACATCTCTGATTCTTGAGGTTGTATTGCATTTCACTTTCAATACTAGTATGAACGAATTTCCTGTTACCTTATGCATATAATGAAGTTTGTCGACGTCTTTCCTTGCTATATAAAGCGTCTTTTGCTCCGATCTTGGCTTGAATAAAGTGGAGTTAAGATCGCACCATCTACATAGAAGAACAGTAACCCCTCTAATGCGACCACTTAATGAATAAGCATGGCTGTCTTTATAAGCAGGTAATTGCATAATGCATGATAAAAGTAATGCAGAATGCTCTTCTAGGAGCTTTCTGCATAACTTTTGTCCTGCATTTAGCTACCACCAGCTAATAGCACTCAGAATCACACCACTTTTAGGCGGTCGCGTTAGCGGGGTTTTACTGTACGTGCTATTTGTGCAGATTTCGTTGACTTTTCTCAGTGTAAGGCGGGGTCAATATAATTTTAGATAACCCTTAACCTGCTATGAAAGATTAATGTCCGCTCAATTTTGGATCTAGTGCGGCTTGGACTACATGCATATAATATCCCCGATTAGATCACGGTTTTGAGAAACTATTGACCGAGTGTCAAACATCTTGGATACTCCCGAGACGCCGAGACCTAACTTGTTCTTGTCACAGATAGCGGGTTAGGGGCCACTCGAAAATAGTGTCACTCATAGAGTGGAAATTATAGCGTACCATTAACACTGACGCAATCATTATTTGTATAAACAACACTGGCTATGCTTAGTATAGACCAGGCTGGTATGCAATCACCAAAAAATAAGCCATTTACCCATTTACTTGTATATCTAATTGTGGTCATTTGTAAAAGGCATTAATATATGTACAACTGTGAAATTATGAGTAATAAAATATGTTTAAACTAAATTAAAAATAAGCAAAATTCTGGGTCTTGACGGCAGGTGGTATCTTAATACAGGACGAAAATAATGTATGTATGTTTGTTCATAAAATGATCGCTAAATAGATGGGTTTTACTCAACAAGAAAAAGGTCTGCGACGACCTCTCTAAGAATGTGTAATTCTAGGTAATTTTAACATTTGCCTCATAAGTATTTATGTAAAATTATTGATAGCATGGATTATTATTATTATTATTTTACCACATTTATATTGCGCTCTTTTCACACAGGACATGCGCCTTCAAAAGCGCTTCACATGGATGAAATCACTAACCGGAACGAATTGAATTGAACGGAATGATTGTCTATCCGGTCAATGAAATATAAACAAAAGATATATGTCACAGCAGAACTTGCGATTCAGGACAATCGTCGATTCTCCTAGGACAGATTGCGATCGCAATCTCTCCTATGACAGGCTCTGATCCTAATACATCCTAAGGACAATCAACGATTCTACTAGACTAAGTGCAGATTCCGAACACATTCTGTCAAAAGTACAAAAACTGTAATTCTATCATGAAAATTTACAATTCTACTGGAAGATTTTATTATTAGTTTTATATATGACACTTTCATTATTCTAGGAAATGTACAATTCTACTCGATGGATTTATTATTAGTGTTATAAATGACACTTTAACTCTACAAAGAAAATCTGCAATTGTACCGGAAGAATGTATTATTTTAAGATCACAAGACTACATTCAAAACAAGACAACGCATAATTGTGAATGGTTTAAAAATAGGATTGGAGTTTGTCCTAGGAGAGACTGCGATCGCAATCTGTTCTAGGAGAATCGGCGATTGTCCTGAATCACAATTTCTACTGTAACATATACAATAGATATGAAATCACTAACCGGAAGAAACCGCATGAGTGGCAATCCAGTCAATGGAAAACATGCAATAGATACACAATAAATATGAAATCACAAACCGCGGAAGGAACCGTATGATTGTCTATCCGGTCAATGAGAGATATACAATAGATATGCAATAAATATGAAATCACTAACCCGGAAAGAACCGCATTGTGTGAATCATCACATATGGACACATTGATGTTTTAATAAAGATTAGTCCTTAGGCAAACAAAGTAGACCCTGATCAGACAACCGCCTGGCCGTAAAAAGAGACAATACTGTTTGAAAACGAAATCATTTGCGCGCGCGCGCGTGTGTGTGTGTGTGTGTGTCTGTGTGTGTGTGTGTGTGTGTGTGGGTGGGGGGGGGGGTATTTTCTTGCAGAGAAAGTTCTTATATTCTTAGCACCCCAGACCCATAATCCAGATCAGATACAATCAAATCTCAAAAGGCGAGCACTCGCTATGTTTAGGACAAAAGGTGTGCAGAACCTCCAATGAGAGCTGTATACATTGCTTTCTGCCCGTATTAAGCTTCCACTTACCCTGAATGCCTACTATTGGACTTCTTTTCAATGATCGCTGAACCCTTAAAACGCCGGATTCGAGTATATAGGACCTTTTCAAACGATGTAGATTCAGATCAAAGGGCTGTCGAGGGAGCCTAGCTTTGACCAGGATATACACAGTTTGTCATAACAATCTTCTGTATAAATTTGATACAATGTTTTGTTTAACCCTTTCCCTGTTATATATTTATTCCAAAGTTAAAAACCTTCTGAATATTCACGGACAAAATAGTTATAACCAAATAAGGAAGGTGGAACATTGTTGCCATTTTACAAATTAAAGAAACAAATATATCAAATTCCATTAGAAAACAGAGTAGACCCAGGCCAGACGGCTCCCATAGGAGCCATCTGGTCTGGGTCTACTCTGTTTGCAGACGCGTGAAAATGCGTTTATATGGCGGACAGGGGTAATTTATATCCAGAAAGGGATGAACATGGTTTAACCTTTTTTCAGGATGTTGAATGAATGAATAGATGAAAGATTTTATTTAACGAGGGTTGTCCAATTAGTCATAATGACTAATCTACCTTGAGACCCTCAAACAAAAGCATTTCATACCAAGTACAAAACGGTAAAACACAGATATATATACGCACAAGAAATCAATGTTCAGAAATAAACTCATTGCTGGCTAAGTAATTGTGCGTTTTATAATTAATATTTGTTGTTCAGGGTATGTTTCTTAGTACTTTTACCATAGACTCGCAATATACAGTAAACCTCTCTAAATCGAAAATTGTTCCAAAGACACGTGCGTCAGCCTAATGCAATGAATATTGTGTAAAAAGCTCCCGTGTATCGAGGTTTATGTATGATCATGATGTTCATCAGTTTTCCAAAAACGAAACGATATAAATTCCACTAAAATATATTAAAGTTCGGCTCAGAGAGTCATTTCTGTGCATTTCTTTTGAGAGGAGATACATACCGAAACAAGATGTAGACATATTGAATCTAAAAAGTGCATACATTTTACAAACCAAAACAAATTATACGCCGCGTATAATTTGTTTTGGTTTGTAAAATGTATGCACTTTTTATGCAAGTCAATAAATATTAATTTAACTTTCAGAGGAAAAAAGAACAATTTGATGTTATCATTTTTTTAATTTTTTTTCACAGATACTTGAATTGCTCTGATCTAATATTTCGACCACTACTTTAAGGGCCTTTTTCAAAGATTTGTGTATTATATTAATTTCCTTTTTGGAATATTTTGTTCATTTTGGAGTGTTGTTTTTTCATTATGAAATAAGTTGTTAACGGTTTGCATTCCTGCTTTATTGTACCTTTTCTCATAGACTAGCAATTATGGTAAACTATCTCTATTGCGACTTTGTATCAGATACAGGTGACAGCACAGGGGGGCAGAGCGTAGGGCATAAATTGACCAAAAAAAACAAAAAAATGACCCCCGAAAAAAAAATATATATTTGAGTATATAATAATATATACTCATATATATTTTTTTTTTTCGGGGGTCATTTTTTTTGGGTTTTTTGGTCAATTTATGCCCTACGCTCTGGCCCCCTGTGTTCTGGAAAACTACACTTCCCGGTCCAGAATATCACTGATCTTTGGTCTTTCTTCTCTTTCTCTTCTCTGGTAGACTATACTTTAATGCGTGTTTTTCAATCCTATAACTGCAGGACTATGGAACTCTAAGATGGTATTGAGGTTGAGCTGGATCAGTTCCTGGAGGCCCAAAGGCCATACTGGCCTAACGAGCCTACCCGTTGCCCAGTCTTTGCTTGTGGAGAACTAGAGTATAGTTCATTTGGTTCGTTCAACCGCCATTGGAGTCAGAAACAAGAGGCGTCTATTTCCGAATTCACGTGTTCTACATGTAGTAAAATCTTTTATCGGAAAGATGTGTTTGTCAGACATCAGCGCAAAGTTCATCTGACCCAGAAACCGTTTACGGAGGGATCCTTAGTGCCCAATGGCCGTTTCGTAAACCCAGGAGGGGTTCTTCCATACAGAATGGATTTTAGGACAAGAGTAGCCGAGCGCAGGCGACGACAGGAAACCCCTGGAGCCACTTTGGTTTCCACAGGACCAACCGTTGGCAACGGTGTGCCGAGATGAACATGTTGTGTTGGACAATGAGGGGGGTTTCAGCCTGAAGTATAGAAAAGGAAGTGACACTAAATCAAAATGAATAACTTTCGGACTCTGGTAACGATAGGGGAAGGGGGTGGAATATATATGTATTTGTCTGTTATAATCAGAAATTCTTAACAATCGAAGAATATTGATAGATTTTCGTATTTCTACTTACGATTGTGGATGTGATTCTTTTTCTTCAGCCATCGTGGTTTCTTTAATACCCGGATGTTGATAAATTTGCTGTTGAAATGGGACAAAATTGTTAGAATGGGAAAAATTGGAAATTTACTTTTTGTGTTTACATTAAAATAAGAAGATTTTTCTTAATTTATTTTTCCTAAATGTATGTGAGTATTTATGTCTGAATGCTTATGTATTTAAATATAAATAGCCACTTTCATTTTGGATGTTGAATTTAATTTCAGGTTGTTAGGAATCATTGACATTGGGGTGGGTGTACTTCTATTTTTCTGGGGTATTGGTATATAGTGGATGGTTTCTTTATATTGTGCATGTTTTCTTGCTTGATTTTAGAATATTAAGTTCTGGTTAATGATATATAGTATATATTTATTATTGTAAACTTTCATTTCTGCCAGTTTGGAATTGTTACTGATGTTTTACATCAGGTCTTGGGAAGGGGGTGTGTGGCAGAAATGACTGTACTCTTACAAATACCTGCATGATTTGCTCATTTTATATACATGTATTTGCCAGGTATTTGTATACTTCACTCAGTCTTGTCTCTCTTTGTCATTTTAATTGCTTAACTCTGGTAAATTCCCTTTGCACGTGGTTTGCCTGCTATACAGAGTGTAACTCGCTGTATTTGCATGCTTGCCTTGTGCAAGTCTGGTTCTTTATTGTTCTCTCCCCTATATAAACTGCCTGTTTTCTGTGTTCTGTGCTCAGTTTGGTACGAGACACAAAGGTATAGTTTACCTCTCTCTTCTCCAGCTGGCCACCTTTCCTCAACGCTTACTATTCTCCTTGCTCTCTCTCTCTCTCTTTCTCTCTGTTATAGTATGCTCAGTATTTAAGGTTCAGATTACCAATTTAGCTGGCATTAATTTCTGAAGATTAAAGTTCTCAACTGAAAATCTAGTCTCTGTATTGCATGTTTTCCCTCTGTGTACAAATGTTTTTTTAAGTAAAATCGAACCTGGGTTAAACCGGCTGAATGCAGAGCTTTCTGTGAAAACTCTGTATTCAGACCAATCCGGTTACACTTTCTACACCACTGCAAACAGAGCAGACCCAGATCGAATCGCTTCACAAGGTCTGTTCTGCATGCTTATGCAGGTAGCATTTTACAGTTCTGTAATATTCTTATGCCACTATATATATTTATAGCCAACAGGTAGTAAACATTTCATAGTGTCATTATTTCTTTCATGAATACTGGTCAGGTAATGGGTTAAATTAATAATTATATTTACTTAAGTATCTTGAATAAATTATATTTTACTTTAGTATCTTGAATAAATTATGTTTACTAAAAAGTTATAAAGTGAAACCCTGCTAATGCGACCACCTAAAAGAGGTATAATTATGGGTGCTTGATGCAGGTGGTAGCTTTATGCAGGACAAAAGTAATGCAGAAAGGTCCTAGAGGAACTTTCTGTGTTTCCTTTGTCCTGCATTAAGCAACCACCAGCTTATACAGACACCCATGTATATTCATTAAGCGGTCGTATTAGAGGTGGTTCTACTGTAAGAATAAAGCACGTATTATTTTAGAACATTTTATATAAATCTTATTTTACTTTAAGTAGATCTACCTTGAATGAATTATGTTTTACTTTCACAGAGAATGTTACCATGAAAGAATTACTTCCGGCAGGGAATGTGGCAGTTGGATGTGTATATAACTACTTTGTGGGCTATTTGAGGATCATTCTACCAGGTATGTGGGTTTACTGTATATAACTACTTTGTGGGCTATTTGAAGATCATTCTACCAGGTATTTGGGTTTATTGTATATAACTACTTTGTGGGCTATTTGAAGATAATTCTACCAGGTATGTGGGTTTATTGTATATAAATTCGTTGTGGGCTATTTGAGGATCATTCTACCAGGTATGTGGGTTTATTGTATATAAATTCGTTGTGGGCTATTTGAGGATCATTCTACCAGGTATGTGGGTTTACTGTATATAACTACTTTGTGGGCTATTTGAAGATCATTCTACCAGGTATTTGAGTTTATTGTATATAACTTCTTTGTAGGCTATTTGAAGATCATTCTACCAGGTATGTGGGTTTATTGCCGTTGATTCACAAAACAAAAACTGTTTTATTGTATGCTCTGTTGTGCAATTTGCAATATTGACATACTTGTACAATGCTTTCAACTAAGGAAACGGTCACGTACATTCTTTAGCTCACCTGGACAGTCTTCATGCTGATTTTTTATGATCATTGAATATTTGTCATCCGTCCATTCTATATCCCCAGTAACATTTTAGCATCCTAATGTCCTAAGGACTTCAATTCCTTTACCTGATAAAGATTGATGCCTATTCAAGCCGTCTGATCAGGTTCTGCTCTGTTTTAGCTCACCAGAGTACAAAGTGCTCAGAGTGAGCTTTTGTGATCCTTTGATGTCTGTCGACGTGCATCGTCTGTCGTCAACAAGTTGAACCTTTAAAAATATTCTCTGAAGAATCTACAGGGTTCTCAGATTTCATCTTTGGCACACAGCATCATCTATAGGTCCTCTACAAAAGTTATTCAAATTATGTCCCTGGGGTCAAAATTTACTCTGCCCACTGGCCGCGGATGGCCAGTTTTCTATAGAAACATATGGTGAAAACTATGAAAATCTTCTCCTTTGAAACTGGAAAATTCTCAGTTTTCATATTTGGCATACATGTATATCATCATGTTCAGGTCCTCTGCAAAAGTGCTATACATAATGGCCCTTGGGTCAAATGTGGCCCCGTCCCAGGGGTGGCCAGTTTTCTATAGAAGCATATAGTGAAAACTTTAAAAATCTTATCCTCCGAAATTGGAAGGTTATCAGCTTTCATATTTAGCACATATCACCATGTTAATGTCCTCTTCCAAATTTATTTAGGTAAATCATGTTCCTAGGGTCAAAATTTTCCCCACCTCAGGCATGGCCAGTTTTCAAAAGAAACATAATTTTATTGCGAAAACTTTGAAAATCTTCTCTTCTGAAGCTGGAAGGTTCCCAGCTTTCATATTTGGCATATAGTGTCATGTCAGGTCCTCTACGAAAGTTATATAAGTTATGCCCCTGGGGTCAAATGTGGCTCCGCCCCAGGGATGGCCAGTTTTCTATTGAAACATTCAGTGAAAACTGTGAAAATCTTCTCCTCTGATTGTCTGGTGAACGATATCAGGGCCCTCTTGTTTACAAAAGGTTTATTGTGTTTTAGTACTGGCTGAGGCAGTACAGGTGAGTGATTACAATAAAGCAGAGCGGATGTTCCCAAGGTTTCTGCTACTTGTACCCAACTCCTGCAGGATCCCTGCTATAGCAGGTCAACATGGGGACTATGTTATTGAGATGATGGAAAAAAGTCTTGTCATTGAAGCCTCACATGGGGACAAAAAGAGGTTATATAACCCTGCTGTGTACAGTATCACATACAAAGACTCTGAGGTGAGTTGACATGAGCTATTTCTTAACCTTTTTCTCCATGAATATTCATGTAAGAAATGTTGACAATGTGAATGTTAATTAGATTAACCCGTTCCCACATAGGCGCTACTTTTAGATTTAACCACTTTGAATAAATCTACCCAAAAGAAGCATTAACTAGAGACAAGGAAAATTTTAGAATTTTGTAGTTTGAAACCATTGTGATAAATAAAGCATTTGCTCCTGTAGGAACAAATGCTCTATTTATCACAATGGTTTCAACAGGGTGATTTTTACAGAGGCGTAGAAAGGTGTATTTATGGAGGAAAGGGAAATTTTTTTAAAATGGCACATGAACACAGGAATTTATGGCCTCAGCAAAATCTGTAGAATCATATCTGTATTATAATTCATTTCATGAACAAATAGAGCAGACCCTAAACAGATGGCTCCTACAGGATCTGTTTGATCTGGGTCTACTCTACAAGGCATATTTATTTATGGAGTAAAGGATTAAACCTTTAACCTACCCATCTGTGCTGAAGAATTTACCCTATACTCCATAAATACTCCTTTCTACACCTTTGCAAGCAGAGTGATTATTTAGTAGATGATGATTAATGATTATTTCTATTTCAGCCATACTATTTTGTTGGAGAATGTCCATTCATATTGGAAACGATGCACAAAATCAATGCGAACAAATTTGCAAGCATTGACCTGCGGTTCCAGGTGAAGCGATTCAGCCTGACCTTGATGGAGATTGTTGATCATCGGAACAACCAGCAGTGCCACAAGACAATACATCTTATCAGATACAATGGTATGTGACTTTCATTTCAACCGTTACCCTTTACCTTAAGGAGCATTTTGTGAGATGCCTTTGTATTAAAGATGCATGCCTAAAATGTGAGACACCTTTGTGAGACGCATGCCTTTGTGAGACACCTTGTGATGTCTACAAAAAGAGCAGATGGCTCCTACACAAGCCATCTGATCAGGATCTGCTCTGTTTGCTTATGGAATTATATAGATCTGATTCAACAGTTAGTATAGATCTGATTATACCGTTTTTGCCATGGTCAATAAATATCCTATGTTCATATAGCATTATAAGAAATGCTCAAAATGTCCAGGTGCCTATTTTTCTGTGATGTGGCACAGATCATTTGTACTTACCCTAATTTCTCTAAGTGTTCCGACACCCATTCTCTCCCTTTCCATCCTAATTACTCTTAGTGTTCAGATACCTAGTCTCCCCTTCTCCACCCTAATTACTCTAAGTGTTCATACACCCAGTCTACCACTATCCACCCTAATTAATCTAAGTGTCTCCTCTCTCCACCCTAATTACTGTAAGTGTTCAGACACATAGTCTCTCCCTCTTTACCCTAATTATTCTAAGTGTTCAGACACCCAGTCTACCACTGTCCACCCAAATTACTCTAAGCGTCTCCCCTTCTCCACCCTAATTTCTCTAAGTGTTCAGACACCCATTCTCTCCACCTTATTTCTCTAAATGTTCAGACACCCAGTCTACCACTGTCCACTCTAATTACTCTAAGTGTTCAGACACTAAGTCTACCACTATCCACTCTAATTACTCTAAGTGTTCAAACACCCAGTCTACCACTGTCCACTCTAATTACTCTAAGTGTTCAGACACTAAGTCTACCACTATCCACTCTAATTACTCTACGTGTTCAGACACCCAGTCTACCACTGTCCACTCTAATTACTCTAAATGTTCAGACACCAAGTCTACCACTGTCCACCTTAATTACTCTAAGTGTCTCCCTTTTCCACCCTAATTTCTCTAAGTGTTCTGACACCTTGTCTTTCGCTCTCCATCCTAATTAATATAGGTGTTCAGACACCTATTCCTAATCTTAAAGTTCAGACATCCAGTCAAACACTGTCCACCCTAATTACTCTAAGTGCTTAGACACCCAGTTTCTCCCTCTACACTCTAATTATTAGGACCCTGCATTGAAAATACAGGAGCCATAGGAATGACATTTTCTGTCTGTCTGTCAATCCGTCAACAATGTTGATGTGATGCAATAACTCAAACAGTACTTCATATATTGGTTTCACAGTACTTCATAACTATATTGGTTTCATATTGAGGGTATATGCTTAATTTCATCAGAGAAAGACGCCTATAGTGTTTGGGTTAAATTAGATCACTATGTCTAGAGTTATCTGCCCTTGATTACAGGGCCCTCACTGACTGAGTCAGTTTTCTTGTTTTACTCTAAGTGTTCAGACACCTAGTCTCTCCAGCTCCATCCTGATTACTCTAAGTGTTCAGACACATAGTCTCTCCAGCTCCATCCTAATTACTCTAAGTGTTCAGACACCTAGTCTCTCCAGCTCCATCCTAATTACTCTAAGTGTTCAGACACCTAGTCCCTCCAGCTCCATCCTAATTACTCTAAGTGTTCAGACACCTAGTCTCTCCAGCTCCATCCTAATTACTCTAAGTGTTCAGACACCTAGTCTCTCCAGCTCCATCCTAATTACTCTAAGTGTTCAGACACCTAGTCCCTCCAGCCCCATCCTAATTACTCTAAGTGTTCAGACACCTAGTCTCTCCAGCTCGATCCTAATTACTCTAAGTGTTCAGACACCTAGTCCCTCCAGCTCCATCCTAATTACTCTAAGTGTTCAGACACCTAGTCTCTCCAGCTCCATCCTAATTACTCTAAGTGTCCAGACACCTAGTCTCTCCAGCTCCATCCTAATTACTCTAAGTGTTCAGACACCTAGTCTCTCCAGCTCCATCCTAATTACTCTAAGTGTTCAGACACCTAGTCTCTCAAGCTCCATCCTAATTACTCTAAGTGTTCAGACACCTAGTCTCTCTAGCTCCATCCTAATTAAACTTAATGTTCAGACCCAGATTTCTCCTACTCACAGGTTTGTAAAGCTTAGTAAGTCAATTTTGTACCATTCTGATAACTTTAATTTAACCCTTTCCTCCATAAATACGCCTGTCTACACCTCTGTAAAAATTACCTATTGAAACCATTGTGATAAACAGAGAATTTGCTCCTATAGGAGCAAATGCTCTATTTATCACAATGGTTTCAAACTACAAAATTATAAAATGTTCCTTTTCTCTAGTTAATGCTCCTTTTCGTTACAAATATTCAAAGAGGTTGGATGTAAAAATAGCCCATGAGAGAATAGGTTGACTAAAAGGGTAGCAATTATGTAGACCGTGGTCAAACTGGAAATGTTATGCATTATTGTGACCCTGCTTTGAGTTGCCACCTGCTGAAAGTTTTTCGTTTCTTCTTTTAAAATAGTAGAATTGCTGAGGTTTTACTGTAATTACTTGCAGATGAAGAAATCTTGCCTGCGGCAGAAATCTGGAAATCTATCGAGGAAGAGCTTGGTGGAAGTCCTGCTCCAGTAAGTAATTATTAGCAATGCAGCTTTTTTTGTGAAATCATGTTAAGTGAAATCATCTTTTAACACTTTATCAGATAGAAATACCTGTTAACGCTTCTGTAAACAGAATAGAATTATTTCTTGATGAATATTTATAGAGTAAAGGGATATACAGTTGAACTTCGATATCTCGAACTCGGTTAACTCGAACTTCGGGATAACTCGAACAAAAAGTTCAGTCCCTGCAAAACTTACAATGCAGAATTGCTCTAAAATGTATCACTACAGGTATCTAGAAACACATTATGACAGCTTAATACAGGTCTAAAGAAATGCTGAAAGCTCCTGTAGGAGCTTTCAGCATTAATTTAGACCTGTATTGAGCAGTGGTCTTGAGAAAATGTTCAGATTAGAAATCGGATGACTCGAACTCCTCTTATCTCGAACTAATTTGTACGGTCCCATGAAGTTCGAGTTATCGAAGTTCAACTGTACCTTTCAATATTAATTTTCATCATTTGAGTGAATAAAGGTTTTTTGGAGTGGGTATTTAGCCCTTTCTTTCATATAAACGTGTTACATGCATTTGCAAACAGAGTAGACCCAGATCAGAGTCTCCTATAGGAGTACACCCAGGTAGGAGCCGTCTGATCAGGTTCTGATTTGTTTGCTAATGGAATTTGAGTGATATGCTACTTTACTTTTAAAAATGACTACAATGTTTCACCTTCCATATTTACATGTATAACTATTTTATTCATGAATATTCAGCAGAAATTGGAATTAACATAGAACAGGGAGAGGGTTAAGCATGTTTACAGTTTTCATCTGCAATACTATATATTATCTGCTAAACATTTTAAACATAGATTTATCCAATTTTTTTATGCCGCATTTCTTAATCCTTTCCATGTCCTTAGTTAATGGCAAATTTCAATACCCATTAAAGATTCACAGACAAAATATTTATAATGAAATATGGTAGGTGGAACATTGTAGCCATTTTAGAAAGTAAAGATATCTATCAAATTTCATTAGGAAACAGAGCAGACCCTGATTAGACCCTGATTAGATGGCTTCTATAGGAGTTGTCTGATCTGGGTCTACTCTGTCTGCAAGTACGTGAAAACACATTTATATGAAGGAAAGGGTTAACTGGCTTGTCAGAAATAGTTTGATATGGGTCTGCACTATTTGCCCCAGGTTGTCTCTCGAAATACTGAAGGATGTGTTTGATCAGGGTCTACACTCTTTTCTAATATGTTAGTCTAATTAAAAGTTATAAAAAGGGACTAAACAGAAAGATTCAGTCAGCTACATGCATCTTGTAACCAGTGGAGAGGTGAAACTGAATATCCGAGTACTTAATTGGAATAGTTCTGATGGAATATTTTATGGATATCTTTTTTTGTTTGCAAGGTTGAAAAGAAGTTGTTGAATGTGGCAGGAAAAGTGGATAAGCCAGTAACTTTGGATGAACATCTTGAGAAATGTCTCTCTAGATTTACCAACAATTAACATTAAGGTCTGTATCTGATCAGGGGCCACACTAATTGTTTGATTAAATAATGAAATATACCCTAAGTATTAGGACAGACAGACTCAGGAAAAAAGTGCTGACCTAGGATCAAATGACTCCGGAAGGAGTTGTTTGATCAGTGCCTATGCTATTGAATACTATGTCAGTCTACTTTAACCTTTTCAATCCCAGATATGCATGCATTGTCATTTGAAAAAAGTGTAGATGCAGATCAGATGACTCCTACAGGTGTCCTCGGATCAGGATCTGCACTATTTGTCATTTCAAAATGCTCTAGCAAGTTCAACCCATTCCCTCATATTAACGACTTTTGACGACTCTGTTAAAGTCACTTTGTGAAACCATTGTGATAAATAGAGCATTTTCTCCTGCTCCTGTAGGAGCAAATGCTCTATTTGTCACAATGGTTTCAAACTACAAAATTGTAAAAGTTACATTTTCTCTAGTTAATGCTCCTTTTCGATTTTTTTCAAAGAGGTTGTATCTAAAAATAGCATATGTCAGGTAATGGGTTAAGCCTTTCATACTTATTGGAATCTATGGTTAACCACTGATCCACTATTCAACTCTGATAATTCAGAGAGTTGAAAGGTTTGAAATTATACAAAAATGGCCCGACTGAAATATTCAGGTTGACACACATATGTGGAGAGTCGAGTGCCTCATTTCTTAAGAATTAGAATACTTCTGGAGGAATAACTGACATTTCCGAGATTTTTCATATATGTTTCTTTTTCGTTTGCTAGGTTGAAAAGAAGTTGCTGAGCAAGTCAGGAAAACTGGAAGAGCATGTAAGTTTACATGAGAAAAAATTGAATTTACTTAACTCTTTCCCCCTTATAAGCGTAAAAGCACATACATACCACTTTCCCGATGGAAGCGTGAAATAGCATGTAGCTCTTATCTTAAAAAGTATATAGCTTTACATGAGAAGTATAGAGGTTAGCATGAGAAATATGTAGGTTAGCATGAGAATCTTATAAGTTTACATTGGAGGCTTTATGTGTACATGAAGATCATGGCAAGGCTATAGGTTTTTCACAAGAAGCCTGTAAGTTTACATGTGGAGCATGTTAGTTTACACAAGAAGCATGTATGTTTACATGTGAAGCCTGTAAGTTTACATGTGAGACCTTTAAGTTAACATGTGAAGCCTATAAGTTTATGCAAGAAGCCTGTAAGTTTATGTGACTTTTGTGAAGTAGGTAAGTTTAAATGTGAAGCCTGTAAGTTTACATGTGAGGCCTATATGTTTACACAAGAAACCTGTAAGAGTACATGTATGAGTCATGCAGGAAACACCACATACCAAACAAACAGCCACCCTGTAGGTTTACATTTGAAGCATATAAGTTTACACAAGAAGCTTGTAAGTTTACACAAGAAACCTGTAAATTTACATATGAAACCTGTAAGTTTACATGTGAAGCCTGTAAGTGTACATATGAAGCCTGTAAGTGTACATGTGAAGCCTGTAAGTGTACATGTGAAGCCTGTAAGTGTACATGTGAAGCCTGTAAGTGTACATGTGAAGCCTGTAAGTTTACATGTGAAGCCTGTAAGTTTGCAAGAAGCCTGTAAGTGTACATGTGAAGCTTGTAAGTTTACAAGAAGCCTGTATGTTTACATATGAAGCCTGTAAGTGTACATGTGAAGCTTGTAAGTTTACAAGAAGCCTGTAAGTTTACACAAGAAGCCTGTAAGTTTACATGTGAATTAAGCCTGTAAGTTTACATATGAAGCCTGTAAGTTTACATATGAAGCCTGTTAGTTTACAAGAAGCCTGTATCCAGTATTTAGATGTATTGAAAATGTTGTGATTTTAATATGTTTAACCCTTTACCTGATGAATATTTATACAAGAATTCATGTCCTCATGCATATTCATTAAGTGATTTTAATAATGGCCTATGAACAAAGGAATGTTTAGCTGTAGCAGAAACTCAAACAGCAGATGTATATTATCACACAAGGAAACAGAGCAGCTGCTCCTAATTACACTACTCCCACAGGAGCCACTGATATCTGCATTTTTTTTTTGTTTGCAAATTAATTATTTTCTTTTCTATAAAGTAAATTTTTCATCTGTTGCAATTATCGTTTGCTTCAATTCTTAACCTGTTCCCTCATATGCTATTTTTAGATCCACCTTCTTTGAATGAATCTACCAAAAAGGAGCATTAAGTAGAGAAAAGGAAAATTTTAGAATTTTGTAGTTCTGAAACCATTGTGATAAATAGAGCATATGCTCTGTTTATCACAATGGTTTCAAAAAAATGACTTACAGAGGCATTGAAAAGCATATTCATGGAGGAAACGGTTAAAATTAAAATTTCTCTCATTTCTTTGCAAAACTATGTTCAAAATATCAAACAGTTTGGATCCTGATAAGATACCGCATTATGCTGATCAGGGTTTGCTGTTTGTTTTAGCTCACCTGAGCCAGAGGCTCAACATGAACTATTGTGATCGCAATTCGTCCGCCGTCCATTGTCCGATGTCCGACATCCGTCCGTCTGTCGTCCGTCCACATTTTCAAACGACATCTCCTCTGAAACTGCTGACCCGATTTTAACCAAATTTTGTTAGAAGCATCAGTGGCTAGGGGGAACGAAATGTTGCTCACATTATGACCCCCGGGCCAAAAATGGCCCCGCCCAAGGGCTTATCAGTTTTTCATAGGAAAAGTTTTAAAAATCTTCTTCTATGAAACTGTAAGGCCTAGACCTTTGATATTTGGTATGTAGCATGATATAATGGTCCTTTACAAAACTTGTTCAAATTATGACCCCTGGGCCAAAAAATGGCCCCACCCGAGGGCTTATCAGTTTTTCATAGGAAACTCTTTAAAAATCTTCTTCTCTGAAACTGCAAGGCCTAGACCTTTGATATTTAGTATGTAGCATTATCTTAGGTCCTCTACAAAATTGTTCAAATTATGACCCCCGGGCCAAAAATGGCCCCGCCCAAGGGCTTATCAGTTTTTCATAGGAAGATTTTGAAAAATATTCTTCTCTGAAACTGTAAGGCCTAGAACTTTGATATTTGGTATGTAGCATGATCTAATGGTCCTCTACAAAATTATTCAAATTATAACCCCTGGGCCAGAAATGGCCCTGCCCAAGGGCTTATCAGTTTTTCATTGGAAAATCTTCTTCTCTGAAACTGTAAGGCTTAGACCTTTGATATTTAGTATGTAGCATGATCTTATGGTCTTCTACAACAATTGTTCAAATTATGACCCCCGGACCAAAAATGGCTCCGCCCAAGGGCTTATCAGTTTTTCATAGGAAATTTTTTAAAAATCTTCTTCTCCGAAACTGTAAGGCCTAAACCTTTTATATTTGGTATGTAGCATGATCTAATGGTCCTCTACATAGATTTTCAAATTATGACCCGGGCCAAAAATGGCCCCGCCCAAGGGCAAATCAGTTTTTCATCTTTAAAAATCTTCCTCTCTGAAACTGTAAGGTCTAGACCTTTGATGTTTGGTATGTAGCATGATCTAATGGTCCTCTTCTACAAAGATTGTTCAAATTATGACCCCGGACCAAAAATTGCCCCGCTCAAGGGCTAATCAGTTTTTCATAGGATAATCTTTAAAAATCTTCTGAAATTCTAAGGCCTAGACCTTTGCTGTTTGGTATGTAACATGATCTAATGGTCCTCTACAAATATGTAGCTTTGGCTTGTGGTCCTCTGCCAAGAATGTTCAACTTACAACCTTGACCTCTGGGCAAAACTTGGCCCTGCCTTTGGGCTTATCAGTTTTTAGCTCACCAGAGCACAAAGTGCTCAGGGTGAGCTTTTGTGATCGCCTGATGTCCGTCGTCGTGCGTCGTCCATCGTCGCGCGTCAACAATTTCAACCTTTAAAAATCTTCTCCTCTGAATCTACAGTGTTCTCATTTTTCATCTTTGGTACATAGCATAATCTGTAGGTTCTCTACAAACGTTATATAAATTATGCCCCTGGGGTCAAAATTGGCCCACCCCAGGGGTGCCTTGTTTTCAATAGAAACATATAGTAAAACTATGAAAATCTTCTCCTCTGAAACTGGAATGTTCTCAGCTTTCATATTTGGCACATAGCATCATGTCCAGGTCCTCTACAAAAGTTGTATAAATTATGGCCCAGGGGTCAAAATTGGCCCCGCCCCAGGAGTGGGCAGTTTTCAATAGAAACAAATAGTGAAATCTTTGAAAATCTTCTTCTCTGAAACTGGACGGCTCTCAGCTTTCATATTTGGCACATAGCATCATGTCCAGGTCCTCTACAAAAGCTATATAAATTATGGCCCTGGGGTCAAAATTTGCCCCGCCCCAAGGCAGGTCAGTTTTCAATAGAAAGAAATAGTGAAAACTTTGAAAACTTTCACCTCTAAAAACTTGAAGGTTCTCAGCTTTCATATTTGGCACATTGCATCATGTTCAGGTCATCTACAAAAGTTATATAAATTATGGCCCTTGGGTCAAAATTGGGCCCGTCCAAGGGTTGGGCAGTTTTCAATAGAAACAAATAGTGAAATCTTTGAAAATCTTCTCGTCTGAAACTGGAAGGCTCTCAGCTTTCATATATTGCACAGAGCATCATGGTCAGGTCCTCTACAAAAGTTATATAAATTATGGCCACTAGATCAAAATTGGCCCCGCTCCAGGGGTGGGCAGTTTTCAATAGAAACAAATAGTGAAATCTTTGAAAATCTTCTTCTCTGATACTGGAAGGCTCTCAGCTTTCATATTTGGCACAGAGCATCATGTTCAGGTCCTCTACAAAAGTTATATAAATTATGGCCTTGGGGTCAAAATTGGCCCCGCCCCAGTGGAAGGGCAATTTTCAATAGAAACAAATAGTGAAATCTTTGAAAACTTTCACCTCTAAAAACTTGAAGGTTCTCTGCTTTCATATTTGGCACATAGCATCATGTTCAGGTCATCTAAAAAGTTACATGAATTATGGCCCCGAGGTCAAAATTGGCCCCGCCCCAGGGTTGGGCAGTTTCCAATAGAAACAAATAGTGAAATCTTTGAATCAGCTTTCATATTTTGCACATAGCAACATGTTCAGGTCTTCTACAAAAGTTATATAAGTTATGGCCCGGGGGTCAATATTGGCCCCACCCCAGGGGTGGGCAGTTTTCAATAGAAGCATATTGTGAAAACTTTGAAAATTTTCTCGTCTGAAACTGGAATGTTCTCAGCTTTCATATTTGGCATATAGCATCATGTTCAGGTCCTCTACAAAAGTTATATAAATTGTTCCTCTTGGGTCAAAATTAGCCCTGCCCCAGGGCAGGCTAGTTTTCTATAGAAACATATAGTGAAAACTTTGAAAATCTTCTCCTCTGATTGTCTGGTGAGCGCTTCAGGGCAATACTAGCCCTCTTGTTTATGGGAAAAATATAAAATATTAAGTTTCTCTGAAACCATAAGGCTTAGACCTTTAATTAATGGCATACTGCTTTGCCTTTTGGTTCTCTACCAAGGTTGTACAACTGATGACTTCTTGGTCAAAAATGGCCCGCCCTTAGGTTATCTCAGGTGAGCGTTTCATGGCCTCATGGCCCTCTTGTTGATATATGATATAGAACTATATGATTCTGGTTTCTGCTATGGCCAAAATTTCCTGTGTCCATGGACTATAATGACAACTGATCTAATTGATATTCATGATGCTATTATATACTTATTTCAGAGTGAACAAGAGGGTAAATATTTTGCTACTGTCACCAACATCGACTCAGAAGGCGACAAAAACACAACAGAGCAGATAGTTAATTTTTTAACAGAGAAGAAAGTCAAGTTTACAAATGGGGATGGACACTCAGAGTTTAAATCTTTGGAAGAGGCAAATTTCAATGTGTTTGTTCTGTCACAAGAGGCCATCCGAGATGAACATTTCAAACACCAGTATGAGAGCGCTTTACAAGCAGGCATCTCCCACAATGAAGTAAAGGCGGGTTACACTGTGTAGATACTACATTTGCCATACAAGTTCTTACATACAATCTCTCTTCTTCTCTGGTTTGTAACTTACAAGCTCCCCGCTCCAATGATTTGTTACCTACAATATCCGGTCTCCACTAGTTTGTAACCTACTATCTCCCCTCTCCATTGGTTTGTAAGTTAACCTACAATCTATCCTCTCCTCTGGTTTGTAACCTACAGTCTCCCCTCTCCACTGGTTTGTAATATACAGTCTCTCCTCTGCTCTGGTTTGTAACCTATAATATCTCCTCTGGTTTGTAACCTACAATCTCCCCTCTCCTCTAGTTTGTAATATACAATCTCCCCCTCCACTGGTTTGTAACCTACAATCTCTCCACTTTTTTGTAACCTACAATCTCCCACACTGATTTGTAATCTACAATCTCCCCTCTCCCCTGGCTTGTTGCCTATAATTTCCCTCCACTGGCTTGTAACCATCAATCTCCCCCTCCACCCCACCACTGGTTTGTAACATACACTCTCACCTCTGGTTTGTAACCTACAATCTCTCCACTGGTTTGTTACCCACAATATCTCCTCTGGTTTGTAACCCCTCTCCCTAAATACCCCCCCCTCCCGGCCAGTTAGTAACCTACATTCTCCCCTCTGCACTGGTTTGTTATGTCCAATCTCTCCACTACTTCGTAACCTTCAATCTACAATTTTGAAACTAATGGATTAGCACATAGTGCAGATCTTGATCAAACCTGTCCTAATCCGAAGTTTGTCTACCAAGATTGTTTAGGATGATTAACCCTTTCCTTTATATAAACACGTTTTCATGCATTTGCAAACAGAGTAGACCCAGATCAGAGCCGTTTGATCAGGGTCTGCTCTGTTTGCTAATGGAATTTGAAAGATCTGTTCTCTACTTTTTGAATTGGCTAGAATTTTCCGCCATCCATATTTAATTATAACTGTTGTATCAATGAATAATCAGTAGGTATTGAACTTTGGAATAGATATAGAACAAGGAAAGGGTTAAGGTACATCTGTCAAGTTTTTATTGAATAAAATAATTAAAAATAAGGTTGAAATCAATGCTTGATGAAGTATTCCGGTACTGGAATCACCCGGGTGGCTGGTAGAGGGTTGTTCCACCCGTCTGTCCGTCGGCATTTAAACATAGGTAGTTTGCGTCGCACACTCCTTTTTCAATTTGAAAGTATTATTATATTTGGCATACATGACCATGATTAGTAGGTGTGAAAGATGCAGTTTTCATGTGTTTAGCAGGAGGTATTGAAGAATTATTTATTCTTGAACTTTGGGTATTTTTTTGTTATTTTGACACAAAACATTGGTAGTTGGTGTTGCAAACTCATCCTTCAATTTGAAAGTTATTGAATTTATATACATAATAGCCACCAACAGTAGATGTGCAAGACACAATTTACATGTGTTTAGTGCTAGGCATTTAAGAATTATCTCCCCTTGAATTTAGAATATTTTTTGTACAATCAGATCTATATCATTCTTTAAGCAAAACAGAGCAGACTGTGATCAGACGGCTCCAGCAGGAGCCATCTAGTCTGGGTCTCCTCTGTGGAAAAGTGTGGAAAGGCATATGTATGGAGTAAAGTGTGGAAAGGCGTATGTATGGAGTAAAGTGTGGAAAGGCGTATATGTATGGAGTAAAGTGTTGAAAGGTGTATGTATGGAGTAAAGTGTGGAAAGGCATATGTATGGAGTAAAGTATGGAAAGGCGTATATGTATGGAGTAAAGTGTGGAAAGGCATATGTATGGAGTAAAGTGTGGAAAGGTGTATGTATGGAGTAAAGTGTGGAAAGGCGTATATGTATGGAGTAAAGGTTAATATTGGAATATTAATTCATCCTTGAATCAGTGTTTTACCAATGTGGGGTGCCTATTGGATTGGGTTATTGTTAGACTTCGGTTTATACTTGTAGTTTTTATTAGCTCACCAGAGCACTTTTGTGCTCAGGGTGAGCTTTTATGATCGCCTGATGTCCGTCGTGCGTTGTGCGTCGTCCGTCGTCAACAATTTCAACCTTTAAAAATCTTCTCCTCTGAATCCACAGGGTTCTCAGCTTTCATCTTTGGCACATAGTATCATCTGTGGGCCCTCTACAAAAGTAATATAAATAATGATCCTGAAGTCAAAACAGGCCCCGTCCTAGGGTTGCCTTGTTTTCAATAAGAACATATAGTGAAAACTTGGAAAATCTTCTCCTCTGAAACTTGAAGGGTTTTAGCTTTTATATTTGGCACAAAGCATCATTTTAGGTCCTCTTCAAAAGTTATATATAAATTATGCCCCTGGGGTCAAAATTGGCCAGTCCCAGGTGTGGGCAGTTTTCAATAAAAACATATAGTGAACTTTGAAAATCTTCTCTAGCTCTGAAGCTGGATGGTTCATAGCTTTCATATTTGTCACATATCATCATGTTCAGGTCTTCTACAAATTTTTTATAAATCATGACCCTAGGGTCAAAATTGGCCCCACCCCAGGGGTAGCAAGTTTTCCAAAGCTAACTTTACAAGTGGCTATGTATAAACATGCACTGGCGTCTATTTTTAGCATGCATTTAAAGGGAGGTTATCTCCCTTTGCCCTTTTTAGCTCACCTGGCAGAAAGTGCCAATGTGAGTTATTGGGATGATCCTGTGTCCAGCCTCGTGGGTATGTGCGTATGTGCGTCATGCGTACGTGCAGGCTTCAATAATTTACTTATACATGTTCTTCTCTGGAACCACAAAACCAAGAGCTTTGATATTTGGTATGTAGCATGATGTAATGGTCCTCTACAAATATTGTTCAAAGTATGTCACAGGGGCCAAAAATGACCCCGCCTCGGGGCTTATCAGTTTCTCATAGGAAAATCTTTAAAAATCGTCTTCTCTGAAACTGTAAGGCCTAGACCTTTGGTATTTGGTATGTAGCATGATCTAATGGTCTTCTATTAAGATTGTTCAAATTATGACCCAAGGACAAAAATGGCCCACCCCGGGGCTTATCAGTTTTTCATAGGAAAATCTTTAAAAATCTTCTTCTCTAAAATTATAAGGTATAGACCTTTGATATTTGTTATGTAGCATTATCTAATGGCCCTTGATTAATCAAATTATGACCCCGGACCAAAACTGGTTATCAGTTTTTCTTAGGAAAATCTTTAAAAGTCTTCTCCTCCAAAACTGTAAGGTCTAGACCCTTAATATTTGGTATGTAGCATTATCTAATGGTTATCTACCAAGATTGTTCAAATTATTACCCCTGGTCCAAAAATGGCCCCGCCTTGGGGCCTATTAGTTTTTCATATGAAAATCTTTAAGAATCTTCTTCTCCAAAACTGTAAGGCCGAGACCTTTAATATTTGGTATGTACCATTATCTAATAGTATTCGACCAAGATTGTTCAAATTATGTCCCCTGGGTTGAAAATGGCCCCGCCCTGGGGCATATCAGTTTTTTATATGAATGTCTTAAAAAATCTTCTCTTAAAAATCTTTAAAAGTCTTCTCTGAAATTGTAACGCAGAGACCTTTGATATTTGGTATGTTGCATTATCTTATAGTCCTCTGCCAAGATTGTTCAGATTATGACCCCCACATCAAAAATGACCCGCCCTGGGACTTATCAGTTTTTCATAGGAAAATCTTTAAAAAATATTCTCCTCCAAGTCCCGCGCAAGATTACATGCAATCTGTCACTGAAATCATAAATCTGTTACGAACAGGTGAGCGATTAAGGGCCGTCATGGCCCTCTTGTATTGATAACAACTGGATTGCCTCCCTTGTTGTTAGTAAATCTGCAGTAATATTGCAGACCCAAAAAAAGAAAATTGTTATAGTTGCACAGTTAATCGGACGATTAACCCTTTACTCCATAAATATGCCTTTCTACACCTTTGCAAACAGAGTAGACCCAGATCAGATGGCTCATGAAGTAGCCATCTGACCAATCTGCTTTGGCTTATGATATGATATAGTGCAAACTGCATTACATTATTTTCATTTTGTGTACAATATTCTTATAATATGTTTACTAACACTTTCCCTCTTGTTAACACCTTTTCACACATTTGCAAACAGAGCAGACCCAGATCAGACGGCTCCTATAGCAGCTGTCTGATCAGGATCCGCTCAGTTTGTCAATGGAATTTGAAATATGTTTCTTTACTTTCTAATATTGCTACACTGTTCCACCTTCCATATTTCATTATAACTATTTTGTCCATGAATATTCAGTAGGTATTTAAATTTTGGAATAAAATTAGAACAGGGGAAGGGTTGAAAATAAATTAAGATATGAATATTAATATCTCATGAAGGTGTAATGAAAATATCTGAAATTTTGAATATAAGTACATGTATAGATTAATTTATTCTTTCTGAAATTCAACCAATTTGCCCAGGGAGAGGGTATACATACATTTGTACAGTCATGTCCTTCTTTAGATTTGCATTGTTATATGTTTTCATTTACATTTTCTTAAATTTTCCTTACTTGAGGTCCTCTACAAAAGTTACCTAAATTATGCCCCATGGGTCAAAATTGGCCCGCCAGGGCTGGCTAGTTTTCTATAGAAACACATAGTGAAAACTTTGAAAATCTTCTCCTCTGATTGTCTGGTGAGCGATGTCAGGGCCTATCAGGCCCTCTTGCTTCATCTTTGACTGTGTTAAATGAAACCCTAGCTCTAATGCATTCTCACCTTACAATAAAAAGGTTGTTGGAGTCCTTACAAAGGGAATGGACATTCGACGGCTTCCCCAGAACTGGTCCTGGATAAATCTGCTGAAGGAGGATGAGCCGGAATACCTTCAGAAGCTTTGGAAAGCTATGCAATGTAAGTGATTTGGTAGTCTGTGACGTTACCCCTTTAAATGCAGGAAATGGTCAAACTATCATTTAAACACCATGTACACCTAGATCAGGGGTTTCCTGCAAGCATCACACTGTTTGTATTTCCTTCATATAAATATGCATTTTCACACATCTGCAAACAGTTGACCCAGACCAGATGGCTCCTATAGGATCCATCTGATCAGGGTCTGCTCTATTTGCTAATCAAATTTGACAGGTCTGTTTCTTTACTTTGTAAAATGGCTACAATGTTCCACCTTCAATATTTCATCATAACTCTTTTTCCCATGAATATCCAGTAGGTATTGAAAAGAACAGGGAAAAGGTTAAAATGATTAATATTTTTGATGTCATTTCTTACATGAATACAAATCCAGAATCTTTACAAACATGTTTGATCTACATGAAACTTGGGATAACACAGAGATCTTGATCCAATCTACATTCATATGCAACACTTTTGGACTTTTCATGCTAAGTCATTTTTGTTTGCATCACTGCACATTATGTGATGTCTCATCTGGGTTCCAACTGTTTGCATAGGTAATCGAGATTTAACCGCTAGTGTGCAAAGAGTTAAAAGTATTCTAGGTGTTTTCTGCTCTATTAGACAAACTATATGACAGAACTGTGAAGGCCCTGATCAGACAGCTCCTACAGAATCTGTTTGATCCAGGCAAACTGTGCAAAGATGTCAAAAAGTTATCTCTATGAAGTAAAGAGTTAAGATGTGATTGTCATCCCGGTATTTTTTCAGCTAAAAAGACAATGTCGGAGACTAAACCTGTAGGCATTGTGTTTGAGGGTCTTGCTTATGCCTACTTACTGAACTACCTTGCTTTGGCAGTGACCGGCACAACAGCAGACGGCAAAGGTAAGCACTTGACCATTTTCATTACATACAATAATTCTCATCATCTGCAGAAATGGTTATTGACTCTTGGAGCTTTCTGCATGACTTTCACCCTGCATTAAGCTGCCACCTGCCTAAAAGTATCTAAATTCTTCTCTACTAGAATTCTGGTTTAGAGGGATTTTACTGTATATGCATTTTTTTCACCTTTGCAAACAGAGTAGACCAAGACAAACCATCTCTTATTGGAGCTGTGTAATCAGGGTCTGCCCTCTTTGCTATAATATGGAATAACACATATCTGATTCTAGTTTCTGTTAGGACCAAAACGTCCCCCATTTGATTACCTCTATAACTAATTAACCCATTCCCGCATATTGACAACTTTAGACAACTCTGTAAAAGTCACTTTGTGAAATCGTTTTGATAAATAGAACATTTGCTCTTATAGGAGCAAATGCTCTATTTATCTTAATGGTTTCAAATTACAAAATTCTAAAAAAAAAT
Organism: Azorinus chamasolen; assembly: GCA_963576725.1. Classification (NCBI taxonomy): domain Eukaryota; kingdom Metazoa; phylum Mollusca; class Bivalvia; order Cardiida; family Solecurtidae; genus Azorinus; species Azorinus chamasolen. The sequence goes on along the minus strand of OY755240.1, from coordinate 70,502,414 downwards.
CCTTTTCTCTAGTTAATGCTCCTTTTCGGTAGATTTATTCAAAGAGGTTGTATTTAAAAATAGCCTATGAGGTAATGGGTTAATATACATGATGCCATTCTTTCTTACATGAATATTCAAGGAGTAAAGGGTTAATCTATATTTTCCTTTTTTTCTCTTCAAAACTGCAGTCAGAATGTCAAACATTCTTTAACCTGATGAGATGCTGAATTAGCTTACCCCTTTCCCTCATATAAACATGTTTTCACGCATTTGAAAACAGAGCAGACCCAAATCAGAGGGCTCCTAAAGGGTTACACACCATTATACCCCTGCACACAAAGTTCGAGAGGGGATATATAGGAGTCAGTGTGTTGGTTGGTCGGTTGGTCTGTCTGTCTGTTTTCCATGATACAACTTGGCATAAATCTTGTTTGGTTTGCGATCAAGGCAGCTGAGAGGGGTATTCCATTGCCTTTAGTGATAGTTCTAGTTAAACTTGATTTTATGTAATATATAATTATAATGTTACAGGAAATCAAAAATCTTTTCAGGCTTTAAACAAAGGTTTGAAGATGCTGTGGCAAAATACAATGTTGGATGTTCATGTGTACCACGTGTCTTTGTCATTATACCCAAGAGTTGTAGGTTTCCTGGTCCAGGGAGCCACTTCTCCGGAGAGGAGCACCTCGGCGAACTGGAACCAGTGGTGATGTGTTTCCGTAAATATTTCCTACAGATGTACAGAATGACACTCAGTGATGGACAGGTAAAAACTAAAAAACTGTAAACTGTTTTATTTGATTAAACGCCTATTTCTATGATAGATACATATTCAATGGCGTTGCACATATAATATATAACATATAAACACAAATTGAAATATTTATGATAACTAAAATGTCCTAAATGACCCAGATTTCTGTTAAATATGTATATGGTACACCTCATAATACACAAACAGAAACTAAAATATCTACATAATTTCTAAGATTACATGCAATATTTTGAAATATACATTGATCAATTAAGATATATATTATATATCTTAAATATTAAAACCTGACCTAAAATGTAAAAGCAATAAAAATTATGTATAGTACCACACTAAATTAAAACAGTGTGTAAAACTCTCTAAAATAGTGGATATGCACTCATCCTTATTTAATCCTTTCACTGTTCAATATTTTTTCAAAATTTCTTCACTTTATCAATATTCATGGACAGAATCAATGAAATGAACATGGAAAAGTGAACAAGGTGTAGAAACTGCATAATCAAATCTATAAATTTCCATAGGGCAGACCCTGATCAGACACCTCCTGCAGGAGCCGTCTGATCTGGGTCCTATAGGAGCAAATGCTCTATTTGTCACAATGGTTTCAGAACTACACAATTCTAACCTTTTCCTTTTCTCTAGTAAATGCTCCTTTTTGATAGATTTATTCAAAGAGGTTGGATCTAATATCGCCTATGAGGTAATGGGTTAAGACAGGTTTTACTATATTGGTACATGAACTTTTTGCCATTGCAGAAACTGTAGAATCAGATTTATATAGTCCATTAGCTAACAGAGCAGACTCTAATAAAATGGCTCTTACATTTAAATGCTTTACTTGATGAATATTCATGGATACAAGTGTTTTGTCTGATGAATATTCATGCAAGTGCTTTGTCTGATGAATATTCATGGATACAAGTGCAGCACTTAGTGCTTTGTCTGATGAATAGTCATGTAAGGGATGATGCCTGTATGATAACTAAATCAATATTTATATCATATGCATGTATTGCATTATGATCAAGGAAAGTTTTTACCGTGGTAGAAATATCATGTACATGAATATCATTTCATAAGCAGCCAGAGCAGACCCTGGTCAGAAATCTTGGTCTACCCTGTTTGCAAAGCAGTCAAAAGGTTCTTCTGTTGGATAAAGAAAATAGATCCGGTTAAGCCTTTACTCCAGTGATATCCATGTCCGAATTAATGACTTTAACCCATTACCTCATAGACTATTTTTAGATCCAACCTCTTTGACTGAATATACTGAAAAGAAGCATTAACTAGAGAAAAGGAAACTTAGAATTTTGAAGTTCTGAAACCATTGCAAAAACTGTAGAGTCGAGTCAAACAGAGCAGACACTGATCAGACCGGCTATTAGCGGTGTCGAAACTTGATCTACCTTGTTTGTAAAAGAATTAAAAAGTGTATCTATCAGATAAAGTGTTAACCCATTACCTCATAGACTATTTTTAGATCCAACCTCTTTGAATGAATCTACCGAAAAGAAGCATTAACTAGAGAAAAGGAAACTTTTAGAATTTTGTAGTTTGAAACATTGTGATAAATAGAGTATTTGCTCCTATAAGAGAAAATGCTCTATTTATCACAATGGTTTCAACAGGTGACTTTTATAGAGGTGTAGAAAGGTGTATTTATGGAGGAAAGGGTGAAGTCCTAATGAGACAATCAGTCTTTTTTTGGTGGCAAACCCCAGCTAACTTCAGAATGGGTCTGATTCTTATTAGTCCCCCTGCCAGTGAAACTTGGGGGGGGGGGACTAGTGTCTGTCTGTCTGTGTGTCTGTGTGTCTGTCTGTGTGTCTGTCTGTCTGTCTGTGTGTCTGTCTGTGTGTCTTTGTCTGCCTGTCTGTTGTCTTTCTGTCTGTGTCTGTGTCTTTTTCTGCCTGTCTGTATGTATGTCTGTCTGTCAGGGTCTGTCTCATAAATTGATAAAGTTATTTGATTATTTGTATTTGTTCTACCCTAACAGAAGGTGTGCTATGCGAGGGAGTATGCGACACCAGTGATAACTCTACGTGTCTTTGTCTGCCTGTCTGTCTTTTGTCTGTCTGTTTGTGTCTTTGTCTGCCTGTCTGTATGTATGTCTGTCTATAAGAGTCTGCCTCATAAATTGATAAAGTTATTTGATTATTTGTATTTGTTCTACCCTAACAGAAGGTGTGCTATGCGAGGGAGTATGCGACACCAGCGATAACTCTACATGAGATGGCCAACACAATTCCATTCTCCGGTTTGACAAAACAAGCCATGAATGAACAGGCAGAGAAATTTTTGAAACTGGTCACCAAAATAATACTTGATGATGGATTCAAGCAAAATGTTCAGAACTTGGAAGACAAAGTTACTGTGGTTTATTTTGATGGTAGGTTTTTTAACAATTCTTTTTATTTTAACCTTTTCCCAAATATAAACGCTTTTTCCCACATTTGCAAACAGAGTAGACCCAGATCAGATGGCTCCTATAGGACCCATCTGATCAGGGTCTGCTCTGTTTGCTTTTACATGATATAAATCTGATTCTGTAGTTTTTGTTTATTAAAGCAAAAAGTTACCTTGAAAAGTTGCAATTATAAAATTCAATCATCAGTAAAACCTCTCTATAACGGGCACCAAATTACATCAAGTATTTTGTGTTAGAGGCAGGTGGCTGCTTAAAGCAAGGTGAAAATAAAACAGAACGCTCCTATAGGAGCATTCTGTTTCACATTCACCATGCTTTAAGCAGCCACCAGCCCTAAATAAGAACTAATTAACACAATTTAGTGGCCATTATAGAGAGGTTTTACTGTAATAAATATCCATGATGAGATTATTTCTTACAGGAATACTGAATAGAGAAAGGGTTAAATCTCCCATACATTTAATGCTGAACACTCAAAGTATAATTGCCCACAGGGATAAAACTATAGAATCCATTCAGTATGAAATATCTGAATTTGCTAGAGGACATTAAATGACAAACAATGCAGACCCTGGTCATAGGGCTGCTTTTGATCTAGGACTTTGCTCTTAATAAATGATAATACACCCAATTCCAACATTCAAGAGGGTTTGTACAGTCAAGAAGTCTTGAGGGTTAAGGTCAGAGGGCTAAGGTCAGAGAGCTAAGGTCAAGGAAATTTCCTCAGGTTAATCTTTATGAATTTATCTCGTGTCATATTTTAATTGTATTTGAGATATGTTACAAGTATAATCACCTTCATGGTTTTGCAAACATGTACCAAACTGGACACTTTTACAAAGAGAGTAGACCCACCAGTGCAGATAGCTTCTGATAAAGCAGTCTGTTCAAGATCTGCTGTTTGCTTTCAGAATTATATGGTTCTACAGTATCTGCCAAACAATCATGTGTTCATATACCATTATAAAAAATCAGCTAATAAATATTCATAATGTCATTAAGTTGTACATGAATATTCATCAGGTATAGGGTTAAAACTTCACCTGATAGAGATAGATCCCTTTTGATGCCTTTGTAAATGGAGAAGACAGATGGCTCCTGAAAAGGAGAATTTTAGAATTGCGTAGTTTTGAAACCATTGTGTTAAATAGAGCAATGCTATGGAGCAAATGCTCTATTTATCACTATGGTTTCACATAATCAGTTTTACAAAGGTGCAGAAAGGCGTCGGTTGGAGAGAATGGGTGAATACAGACATGATCTACAGTGTTTTGTCTTGGTTAAACACTCCCATAATCTTAAAGATGTATTATGCACATTTTTCGTATTAATCAATCAACACCAGAAGCTGTACAGGTATACATACAATGAAAATAATGCTTACAACACATTTTTCGAAAGAATATATTTGTTCAACTAAATATTATCGCTATCAGAATACTGCTAAATTCTTGAAAAGGAGCCTCCTTTTTTAGCTCACCAGAGCACAGAGTGCTCAGGTTGAGCTTTTGTGATTTCCTGATGTCCGTCGTCCGTCAGCATGCGTCGTCCGTCGTGCCTCGTCAGTCGTCAACAATTTCAACCTTTAAAAATCTTCTCCTCTGAATCTACAGGGTTCTCAGCTTTCACCTTTGGCACATAGTATCATCTTTAGGTCCTCTACAAAAGTTATATAAATTATGACCCTGGGGTCAAAATTGACCCCGCCCCAGGGATGCCTTGTTTTCAATAGAAACATATAGTAAAACTTTGAAAATCTTCTCCTCTGAAACTGGAAGGCTCTCAGGTACGTCGAATGATTATTTCCGGTAAGTAAAAATTTAAAGATTCCGGCCAATGGCGAAGGCTGTTCTGTTGGTTTCTGTAGCTATCCATTTTTATACGCCCGAAGGGACGTATTATGGTATGGCGCATGTCGTCCGTCCGTCCGTCTGTCCGTCTGTCCGTCCGTCCGTACTCACCAAAGGGTAGTTGTGTGACTTTTTCTAACTAGTCGCACAAGTAAAATCATTAACCTGGCCATCTCTTGTGACATTAACCTGGCCATTTCTTGTGACATTAACCTGGCCAGTTGTGGGACATAGGGTTAGGGTTAGGGTTAGCTTCCAGATCATTCTTTTCCAAAGTTAGAGCCAAAAATAGTTTTTCTTGTGGGACTAGTCCCACAAGAAAAGATCAAAGGAAAAAGTCACACAAAGCACGTCCGTCCGTCTGTCCGTCCGTCCGTCCGTTAGCAATTTCTTGTGCAACTAACTCCTCCTTCATTTTTCAACATAATTTCTTCAAACTTTCAGGAATGATAGATACTGATGTGTAGTTGTGCATATCAGTGAGATAACTCTCATATCATTTTTCATTCTGGAGTTATTGCCCTTTGATAGTTTCGGGTAGCAATTTCTTGTGCAACTAACTCCTCCTTTATCTTTCAACATAATTTCTTCAAACTTTCAGGAATGATAGATATTGATGTGTAGTTGTGCATATCAGTGAGATAACTCTCATATCATTTTTCATTCTGGAGTTATTGCCCTTTGATAGTTTCGGGTAGCAATTTCTTGTGCAACTAACTCCTCCTTTATTTTTCAACATAATTTTATAGAACAGCCTTCGGGCGTATATTGCCCCGTCTTGCGGTGCTCTTGTTCTAGTTTTTTTTCGACACAAACAACCATTTACTGACCTTGCTGTTTGGCGTTAAATAAGTGTTAAGGTACATAGATTCCAATTCTGAAGTCAGTTCGAAACGCAAAATTTGCGGAAATTTGTACAGGAAACATCTTTAACACCATATTGAAAATGCAGATGTCTGATATCCATACAGCAGTTATTTTAACCTGTCCAACTTGAAGTCAGTTTTCTAAGTATTCTTTGACATTCATAAGACGATAATTTTGAGCAGTTTGATCAGCATCTGCAGTTTTTGTTACTATGTCAGTAAAGGATTAATTCGCATGATGTTTGTTTCAGATGAACAAGCAGAAAAACAGGGAATTACTGCAGCACTGGAACCAGAGCTTCTCAAGTGTCTGAAGGATGAAAATATTATTGAATCTAAATAAAGTTGCACCTGGAATGGAAACATAAATGAGTCAATCATTGAATGATTATCAACCTTTCGCCAATAGACTTCCCTTTACTGGATGGTGTGCGATGCAAGTTATCTCTCACATGGCTTCATTTTCAACACTGGAGATATCGTTCATACCTTTTCTCGTCAAGAAAATTATGAGTGGGGATATCATTTTGTACCTTTTCTCTTCAAGAATACATGGAGTGCAGATATCATTTGCTATTTTATTCTTAATGAACACAATGAATGGAGATATAATTTGCTATATTTTCTCCTCATAGACATAATGAGTGGAGATGTCATTTCTGACCTTTTCTCTTAATGAACACAATGAGTGGAGATGTCATTTCTGACCTTTTCTCTTAATGAACACAATGAGTTGAGATGTCATTTCTGACCTTTTCTCTTAATGAACATAATGAGCGGAGATGTATCATTTGCTACTTTTTCCCTTCATGGACACAATGAGTTGAGATATTATTTGCTACGTTTTCCCTTCATGGACACAATGAGTTGAGATATTATTTGCTACGTTTTCTCTCCATGGTCATAATCACATAGGTGTCTCATTTTAATTTATTGTATCCACAAAGGAAATAATCTATTACTCAAAATATATATATATACTGATATATACAGTTGAATTTTGATATCTCAAACTTGGATAACTCAAACTTCAGGATAACTTGACAATTTGCAATACAGTATTGTTTTAAAATGTATCACTACGCATATCTACAGAAACACATGTGACATCTGAATGCAGGTCAAAAGTAATGCTGAAAGCTCAGCAGCCTTACTTTAGACATGCATTAAACTTTGAACTTGAGAAAATGATCAGATTTGAAATCTGATGACTTGAACTTCTGTTATATCGAAGAAATTTGTATTGTCCCTCGAAGTTCAAGATATCGAAGTTGAACTGTATACATGTATTGGTCAGTCTGTTTGTCTGTCTGTACCTTTTGACCGACTCAAGATAGAGATTCATACTAAGCATGTAGAACTTATCTCATGAAGCTGCAACTTTTGAGTGGTTATGGTCAAGATCAAATGTCATAATTATAGGACAAAGTCCATTTTGGAGGAAAAAGATGCATAAATACAACCTTTTTTATTTAGCTATTTTATGTGCATGTTGCATGAAATTCTATTTTATGCTTTTATTGAATTTCAATGGAACAGGTAATGTTACAGCCAGACAAAAGTGATAATCGATTCTGGTAAATATTGGTTGAGATTGGCCATTATCATGTTAAGACAGATTTTCATAGGGATTATAGTGACAATTAATAGACACGTTCTCAAGCTGGAAACCCTAACAGTGTCTGTCAGAAGCTATGTGAATTATTTTTTTTAGTTTTGTGTAGTAACCTGCGAGTATAATTCATTCCAAGCAACATATCAGGAAAGAGTGCAAACACAATTTTTTAACCCTTACAACGCAGACTTTTCAAATGGACTATTCCAAACTTCAAACAGGTCAGGCTTATGGTGAATTTTTAGGAATTTTGCCTAAAGAAAAGTGTAACATGACAAACAGTGCAAACCTTGATGAGAGGTGCTCCTCTAGCCCTCTCATGTTGGTCTACACTGTTTGCAAAGGACATTAGTGACTTGTGTCCCACACTGTAAGGGTTAAAACATTGCTTTCTATAGAATCCTATGGAAACAGCAGATGTCATGAAGACTGGCAATTAGAGAGACAAAAATGATCAAGAAGAAAGTGTGCAGTTCAAGGATTTGACTCTATAACCACACAAGGTGATGGCTGTCATCAAACTCCAATGGCTGTATATCAAATATATCATAGTGACCATCACCGACAGATACCAGTCAGTGATTTATTGACCAGTGTTTACTAATGGCAACAATGAATGTGATACTTGGGACTCACTTTCCCCAATTGTTTAACCCATTCCCTAGTAGACTATTTTTAGATCCAATCTCTTTGAATAAATATACTGAAAAGGAGCAGTTACGAGAGAAAAGGAACATTTTAGAATAGTGTAGTTTTGAAACCACTCTTATAAACAGAGCATAATCTCCTATGGAGCAAATGCTCTATTTATCACAATGGTTTCAGAAAGTGACTTTTTTCAGAGGCGCCAATATGCAGGAATGGGTTAATAGCCTAATTTAATTATTGTATGTCCATTTTGTGTAAACTTCTATTTTATGCTTTGATTTAATTCCATGTAAACAGATGATGCCTTGTAACCAGAGGGGCTACATTACATACCTAAGTATGTCAGTCTAACAGATGGGCTACATTACATGCCTAAGTCTGTCAGTCTAAGTACTTAAGGTATTTAAGATAATTGATTCTTGTATGTAATGAAGGAGACTGGCCATTATCGTATGTCATATCGCTTGCCGTAATGACTATAATGCTAATGTAAACATTCATTCTTAGGAATGAGACTCTAACAGCATCTTTCAGAAGCTATAGAATCATTATTGTATGTTCTGAGTTTAAGTATGGCACTGCAATTGAGTCTGAGTTCATTCTCAAGTTTATTCATAAAAGAATGTGTGCAATAAGATAATTGGACTCTACAACCACACAAGATGACAGTTGCCAGTGAACTCTTGTAGAAGTACATTTTATATTTCAAAATGACCGTCACTCACACAGTTATTGAGACCTATTGATGGCAACAATGAACGATGTGATATGGAGACCCTTCCTCCCTATTTCCCTGAGTTTGACTGTTTGAGGGGTATTTAGGCTGTTTTGATTTTATTTACTTGAATAGATTTTTTATAAATGCTGAATGTAGTTTGATTTTATTTACTTGAGTAGAGTTTTATTAATGCTGAATGCTGTGTATTCAAAGTGGAATGGCTCATCTGTCTTTAGTAATGTGGTAATGTAGTAATGAAGGCGTGTAATTTGCCGAGGAGAATGCCAGACGCTGATGAGAGGACTGTTCTAGGAGCCACCCACTCTGAATTTACACTGCTTGCAAATGCCAGAACTTTTATCTCTAGCATTCAAAGGTTTTTATCCAGTCACCAGGCTTCTCTAGTGACATAATAAAGGGGGTGCAAATAAACTTAGGTTTATTAGGTTACTTCCGGTAGTAGAAGGTTTATTAGGTTAGTAGATAGGCGGAATGATTCTATAACCATGGAACTATTTTAATTTTATCCAGTCACCAGGCTTCTCTAGTGACATAATAAAGGGGGTGCAAATAAACTTAGGTTTATTAGGTTACTTCCGGTCGTAGAAGGTTTATTAGGTTAGTAGATAGGCGGAATGATTCTATAACCATGGAACTATTTTAATTTTCGGTAAATATGCATGAACATGTTGACGGAATAGATCTAACAGAAAATTCACCAATATAATTATTCAAAGAAGAAAAAATAAAAATAATAATGGCTATAGCTGGATTCGAACCCGCGCCTGATTCTACAAAAGCCAAATCCAATCTCTCTAGAGACGTCGTGCTTACCGATTACGCCACTGAGTCCACATACATGGCGTTGATTTATCAGTTATATTAATTTAATTCACCGCTGGCGAAACGCATTTTTTTTTATAAAAATCATGTCAGGGAGCAAAGATTTACAGATAAATAGTAAATATTTACTTTTCATTCTCATAATAATTTGATTGATAAGCTCTTACATGGGTGATGATTGTCATAGACCTAAAATAAAATAGGCTGTTCAGTTCCATCGATTTATGAGTGACGTTAGCCCTATCTAAAAATAGAAACCGAGACGACGGAACTCGAATTTAACCAGAGAGCCTCCGTGAGAATATTATCATGTCTGTTTGAATTAACATATCGACTCTCGATTCAAATTATCTTATATTTCAAATTCAACCACGTTTGCCCCTCTTGTAATGTAAGTATTGAAACTATTTTCCTCTGCGGTAGCTCATTATTTACGTCTCTAGAATGGAAATGAAAAGGGAGGTCCATTGATCGAAAAACCGCATTTTCAATGCAAATTATTTCAATATTCGTATGTTTTAGGAGTCTATGAAAAAACTTGACTTAACTAAATTGACTGGATAAATTGAATAATAGGTTAGTGCCGTAGATGGGACGCCTTTATCCGACTCGGAGAGAAAACAGCTAAGGCTCGGCAAGCCTCGCCTCAACGTTTTCTCCCCTCGTCGGATAAAGCGTCCCATCTACGGCACTAACCTATTATTCTCTATTTCTGTAAATATGCATGAACATGTTGACGGAATAGATCTAACAGAAAATTCACCAATATAATTATTCAAATAAGAAAAAAAGAAGAAAAAAATATAAATGGCTATAGCTGGATTCGAACCCGCGCCTAATTCTACAAAAGCCAAAATCTAATCTCTCTAGAGACGTCGTGCTTACCGATAACGCCACTGAGGCCACATACAAACTGACATTGGTTTATCAGTTTTATTGATTTAAATCACCGCTGGCGAAACGCGTTTTTGATAAAAATCAAGTCAAGGAGCAAAGATTTACAGATAAATAGTAAATGTTTTCTTTTCACTCTCATAATAATTTGATTGATAAGCTGTTACAAGTCGGTGATTGTCATAGACCTAAATATAGGCTGTTCAGTTCCATTGATTTATGAGTGACGTTAGCCCTATCTAAAAATAGAAACCGAGACGACGGAACTCGAATTTGACCAGAGAGCCTCCGTGAGAATATTACCATGTCTGTTTGAATTAACATATCGACTCTCAATTCAAATGATCTTATTTTTCAAATTCAACCACGTTTTCCCCTCTTGTAATGTAAGTATCTATAATATAAGAAACTATTTTATCCAGTCACCAGGCTTCTCTAGTGACATAATAAAGGGGGTGCAGATAAACTTAGGTTTATTAGGTTACTTCCGGTAGTAGAAGGTTTATTAGGTTAGTAGATAGGCGTAATGATTCTATAACCATGGAACTATTTACATTTTCTGTAAATATGCATAAAAATCATGTTGACGAAATAGATCTAACAGAAAATTCAGCAAAAAAATATTCAAATGAGAAAAAATAAAAATAATTGGCTATAGCTGGATTCGAACCCGCGCCTGATCATACAAAAAACAATTATAATCACTCTAAAGACGTCGTCCTTACCGATTACACCACTGAGGCCACATAAAAAATGACGTTGATTTATCAGTTTTATTAATTTAATCCACCGCTAGCGAAACGCGTTTTGATAAAATCAACCCTGGAGGCAAAGATTGACAGATAAATAGTAAATGTTTTCTTTTCACTCTCATGATAATTTGATTGATAAACTCTTACAGGTGCGGTGATAGTCATAGACCTAAATATAGCCCGTTCAGTTCCATCGATTTATGAGTGACGTTGTGTCTATCTAAAAATGGAAACCGAGACTACGAAACTCGAACTTGACCAGGGAATATAACCATGTCTGTTTGAAATAACTTATCGACCCTCGATTCAAATCATCTTATTTTTCAAATTCAACCACGTTTCCCCTCTTGTAATGCAAGTATCGAAACTATTTTCCTCTGCGGTAGCTCATTAGATCTATTTACGTCTAAATGGAAATGAAAAGGGAGGGGTCCGTTGATCGAAAAACCGCATTTTCAATGTAAATTATTTCAAGAGTGTTATGTTAAATATGAGTCTATGAAAAAAGATATTTAACTAAATTGACTGGATAAATCGAATAATAGGTTAGTGCCGTAGATGGGACGCCTTTATCCGACTCGGAGAGAAAACAGTTGAGGCTCGGCAAGCCTCGCCTCAACGTTTTCTCCCCTCGTCGGATAAAGGCGTCCCATCTACGGCACTAACCTATTATTCTCTATTTACTCTGCGGTAGCTCATTATTTACGTCTCTAGAATGGAAATGAAAAGGGAGGTCCGTTGGTCGAAAAACCGCATTTTTAATGCAAATTATTTCAATATTCGTATGTTTTATGAGACTATGAAAAAAGATACTGGATAAATAGAATAATAGGTTAGTGCCGTAGATGGGACGCCTTTATCCGACTCGGAGAGAAAACAGCTGAGGCTCGGCAAGCCTCGCCTCAACGTTTTCTCCCCTCGTCGGATAAAGCGTCCCATCTACGGCACTAACCTATTATTCTCTATATCTCTACATCAACCCTTTACTGCATGAATATTTATGTAAGAAATAATGACATCATGAATATTAATTAAATTATGTTTTATAATGGCACATGGACTTGTAACTTTTTGGCCATAGCAGAAAATGTAGAATTATATCTATATTATATCATAAGCAAACAGAGCAGACCCTGATCAGACAGCTCCTACAGGAGCCGTCTGATCTGGGTCTACTTTGCAAAGGCATAGAAAGACATATTTATGTAGGAAAGGGTTAAACTCATGTTTTGACATGGACTTGGGAAAAATTGTGATATTTTGTGATTGTGGAAAATAATACTATTTTGCTGTTGTTTTATAGCTCACCTGAGCTAAATGCTCAAGGTGAACTATTGTGATCGTCCGTCTGTCTGTTCACTTTTATTTCAAATGACGTCTTCTCCTAAACCACTTGGAGGAATTCAACTAAATTTCACAGAAATGTACCTTTGGGTGTCCTCTACCAAGTTTATTAAAGTCATGACCGCAGGGCCAAAAATGGCCCTGTCCCACTACTTAAAAGGTTGTTTTTTTTAAATCTTTAAAAATCTTCTACTCTGAAACCACAATTCCTAGAGCTTTGATATTTGGTATATAGCAGTAATGGTCCTTTACTAAGTTTGTTCAAATTATGACCCCCTGGCCAAAAATGGCCCCGCCCCAGGGTTTGTAAGTTTTACATAGACTTTAATATATAGGAAAACCATTAAAAATCTTCTTCTCTGAAACCACATACTCTAGAGTTAAAATATTTAGTATGAAGCATCACCTAATACACTTCTACCTAGTTTGTTCAAATTATGTCCCCTGGGACAAAAATGGACTCGCCCTGGGGCTTTAGATTTCTTAACATCAGAAACTACAGTCAAAAGGTTTCCCCTTATTCAGAGCTAGCAATTTCCTCACAGTTATTTCCCTCGTCTCATCAGCATAGTCATTAAGGGACAAGGGGAGATAACTATTGGAGGTTAAATAGACTTCTTCACATCAGAAACTACAGTTTAAAGGGTTACAGCACTGACCAGTAGTGCCCTTAGGGTAACTGTTACACCATGCTAAAATCTCTCCAGGTCACTGCATACTCCAGGTCACTACAAGCTCTTTCACCCTTTAATGTCGTCTGCTTCAGATTTGTCATCATTTCAATTTCTAAAAGATCAGTTTTAGGCAGTTTGACCTAGGCAAAATTGTCACAAATTGTAAACAGTTTATATCTTGGTCAGACAGTTATTTGGTATTAGATCTGAACCCAAACTGTATGTAAATTTTAGTTCAAGTTGATTCAGCAGTGAAAGGGTTAACACTTAGTTTCTGTCATCTGCTAGAAAGGTTGTCTACTGAAAACTTATCATTGTCAATATATTGCTGTAACTCAGGTGAGCGATATAGGGCCAATGGCCCTCTTGTTTCTGTATTGTTAACCCTTTACCTAATGAATATTCATGTAGGAAATAATAAATTGCTGAATTGGAAATAATGAATTGCTGAATTATGAACAGGGGAAGTTTTAAACATGATATAAACTGCAGAACTGGATCTATGTGTATATTGTTCCATAAGCAAACGGAGCAGACCGTTATCAGATGGCTCCTGCAATGTGTCTGATGTTGGTCTACTCTGTTTGCAAATGCTTAACAATGTGTCTCTGTCAGGTATAGGGTAATGTGTTGTTATTAATGTTGAGTGATATCATTCTAATTATGCATCATGTTGCCAGATCAGGTGCTTTGGTGGGCCATGCATACAGTATAAACCTGGCCCATTCCCATATCATATATTGGAAATGGCTTGGCAAATTTTTGCATAGGCTGATGTTTGTCAACCTGTGCTGACCTTAGTCAAATCTAGCATGAACAGCAAGCATTTGTCTAGATCTGTACTATTTGCAAGGACTAAAAGTACTTTTTCTGTAGACATAGCTTAATCCATTCCCTCATAGGCTATTTTTAGACCCAACCTCTTTGAATAAATCTACTGAAAAGGAGTATTTACTAGAAAAGGGAAACGTTTAGAATTGTGAAGTTTTGAAAACCATTGTGATAAATAGAGCATTTGCTCCTATGGAACAAATACTCTATTTATCATAATGGTTTCAATAAGTAACTTTTACAGAGGCATCAAATAGTATCAGTATGCGGGAATCCATTAAATGGAATTCATTCCATCAACCATATATTATGGTCTTTATATATAGTACATATTTATTGGAACTTGATGTTAAAATTGTATTTCATTTATTTTGCATCAGGTCATAAGCCCTATATAATAAGTAAGTCATACAACTGGTTTAACCCTTTCCTCTATAAATACAGGATGTTTAGTATTTGTAGAAACAGTAGTGTCAAATCTATTATAATTTCATAAGCAAACATGGCAGACCCTAATCAGACAGTTCCTACAGGAGCCATCTAATCTGAGGGTTTTCCGTTTGCAAAGGTGTGAAAATGGGCTTATATGAAGGAAATGGTTAAGAGAAATAAATTGAAATATAACTTTCAGAATTGCAACAAACAACAGACAAATTTTAGCCTGCAAAAAGATTATGTTTGGTTAACCGTTTACCCCATATACTCTTCGTAACATATTAGCAAACAGAGCAGATCCAATACAGACAACTCAAATTGGAGTTATTTTATCACTCGGTTTTCATCTGAAGTACTATAGATCTGACTCTGCAGTTTGTACCATACTGAATATAATTGCTTGTGTTCATAATTATGTCATTATGAAAAATAATGTAATCAATATTCATTATTTCTTACATGAATACTCATGGAGTTATGGGTTGTAAATTGACCTGAACTGTCTGAATCCTGGTCCAATGTTATAAAACTTCCCAGTCTGATTCTGAGATCATTCTCAAGTATGGTATCCGATTTGTCTGATACTCGACGATGATCTCGGACTCGAGCAAAAGGTTTTAAAACCTCGAGCCACACATTTTCCAGGTAGACCAGTCATGTTGAATATGTGAGAAAATACTTTGTAATGGGTGTTTTTTTTTATTACATAATTATATCTATTGTTTAATTTGGTCTCTAATATGTAATCCTGTTTACAAAACGAAATAAAAGTTGCTTTTTCTTCATGTTTTGTTCACCAATTTTATGCCCGAGCTTCAAAAGTTACTTCTTGTTAATGTCTCGTTCTAACTCCAAAAGTATATGACCTGTAGTAATTAGATGGATGGTTGATCTTTATGTGTATGCACCTGTAAAAATGGGATATGGACATATGGTTATAATATGGTAAAGGTATGTTCACAAGTATTGATGACAAATCACTACTCATGTGTCTTATGCATTGCTTACCCTTTTCTCCATAAATACGCTTTTCTATGCCTTTGCAAACAGTGTAGACCGAGATCAGATGGCTCCTGTTGGAGCCGTCTGATCACGGCCTGATCTATTTGCTTATGAAATGATATAGATCTGACAGCAGTTTCTGCAATGGCCAAAAATATGTTGTTGTTTTTTCATGAATCTTTGGTTAAATATTCCTATGTTCATAATTATGTTATCATAACAAGAGGGCCTGAAAGGCCCTGATATCGCCCACCAGACATTGGAGGAGAAGATTTTCAAAGTTTTCACTATGTTTCTATAGAAAACCAACTGGCCCTGGGGCGGGGCCAATTTTAATTCAGAAAGAATAAATTAATCTATACTTATGTTCAAAATATTCAAATTTTCAATACCTACTGAATATTCATTGACAAAATAGGGAAGGTTGGACATTGTAGCCATTTTAGAAAATAAAGAAACATCTTTCAAATTCCATTGATAAACAGAGCAGACCCTGATCAGACAGCTGCTATAGGAGCCATCTGATCTGGGTCTGCTCTGTTTGCAAATGCATGAAAAGGTGTTTATATCAGGGAAAGGGATACATATCATAAGTGCATGTATATTGTACACAAAATGAAAATAATTTAATGCAATTTGCACTATATTACATTGTACATCATAAGCAAACAGAGCAGATTGATCAAACGGCTACTACATGAGCCATATGATCTGGGTCTACTCTGTTTGCAAAGGTGTAGAAAGGCGTATTTATGGAGTAAAGGGTTAATTGTCCTATTTACTTTGCAGCAGGCCAGATCTAATGATTCTAGACTGCCGCAGGACAGCAAAGCTTGCCTATTGTAGACCTTGTCTACAAAGATGAAGTCCAAAATACTTTTCTATTTTAACTGAACTACATCAATGTTAAACCTACTGGCAAACTCTATTCCAAATACACAATGTACCAGCTACCTATGGCAACTGTTTCATGTTGTATTAGTGCTTCTTAACACTTACCCCAAAACTTTAACCTTCCTATTTCAGCTCATAAATCTAAGTCCCAAACAGGTGAAATTTTGACTAAAATTCAATTTTATTTTAAATTTTAACTGCACTGCATCAATGTTCAACACACCGGGAACCTCAGCTTCTTAGGGCAAATATTGCATGTAGTATTATTGCATTTCAACACTTACCCCAAAACTTTAACCAAAAGCCAACGCCGACGCCGGGGTGATTCCATAAGCCCCCCTGTTCTTCGAATAGGCGAGCTAAAAATTTGCATCTGCCATAACCAAGAAGGGAGGCAATCCAGTTGTTATAAAAAAGTACAAAGATAGATAAGCTACCAACAAGAGTGCCAGAATGGCCCTGATATCTCTCATCAGAAAATCAGGAGAAGATTTTCAAAGTTTTCACTATATGTTTCCATAGAAAACTAGCCGGCCCTTGGGTGGGGCCAATTTTGACCCAAGGGGCATAATTTATATAACTTTTGTAGAATACCTGAACATGATGCTATGTGCCAAATATTAAAGATGATACCCTTCCAGTTTCAGAGGACAAGATTTTCAAACTTTTACTATATGTTTCTATTAACAACAAGGTACCACTGGGGAGGGGCCAATTTTGACCCCTGGGGTATAATCTATAAAACTTTTGTAGAGCATCTAAACATGATGCTGTGTGCCAAATATAAAAGCTGAGAAAATTCCAGTTTCAGAGGAGAAGATTTTCACTATATGTTTCTATTGAAAACTGCCCACCCCTTGGGGCGGGGCCAATTTTGACCCCCGGGGCATAATTTATATAACTTTTGTAGAGGACCTGGACATGACGCTATGTGCTAAATATGACAGCTGAGAACCTTCCAGTTTCAGAGGAGAAGATTTTCAAAGTTTTACTATATATTTCTATAGAAAACAAGGCACCCCTGGGGCGGGACCAATTTTTACCCCAGGGTCATAATTTATATAACTTTTGTAGAGGACCTACAGATGATGCTACATGCCAAATATGAAAGCTACGAACCCTGTAGATTCAGAGGAGAAGATTTTTAAAGGTTCAAATTATTGACGCTGGACGACGAACATCTGACGATCACAAAAGCTCACCCTGAGCACTTTGTGCTCTGTTGAGCTAAAAATAGCCAGTGTTAAAAACAAAGTCAGCTTCGGAAAACTGGCTATCCCTGGGATGGGCCAATTTTGACCCCAGGGGCATGATTTATATAACTTTTGTAGAAGACCTGAACATGATGTTATGTGCCGAATATGAAAAGTGAGAAGCTTCCAGTTTCAGGAGAAGATTTTCAAAGTTTTCACTATATGTTTCTTTGGAAAACTGGCCATCCCTGGGATGGGGCCAATTTTGACCCCAGGGGCATGATTTATATAACTTTTGTAGAGGAACTGAACATGATGCTATGTGCCAAATATGAAAAATTAGAACCTTCCAGTTTCTGAGAAGATTTTCAAATTTTTCACTTTATGTTTCTATTGAAAACTCGACATCCCTGGGACGGGCCAATTTTGACCCCAGGGACATGCTTTATATAACTTTTGTACAGGACCTACAGATGATGCTATGTGCCAAAGATGAAAGCTGAGAGCTCTGTAGATTCAGGAGAAGAATTGAAAGGTTCAAATTGTTGATGACTAACGACGGACGCCGACGAACATCAGGCAATCACAAAAGCTCACCCTGAGCACTTTGTGCTCTGGTGATCTAAAAATATAGCTAATTAATTAATATGCATGATGTCATTATTTCTTACATGTAGATTTTTCATGGAGTAACCTGATGAATATTCACAAAAGAAATCCTGGCTTATGAATACACATTACCAGAAATTGTGTATTGGTCATTGAAAACGGAATTATTTTGGCCATTTTAGAAACATCTATATAATTCTGTAAGCAAATAGAGCAGACCCTCATCTGAAGGCTCATACAGAAACTACATTATCATATCTATATTATTGCATAAGCAAACAGAGCAGACCCTGATCAGACAACTCACTACAGGAGACATCTGATCTAAGTCTACTATTTTTGCAAAGGTGCCAAAAGTCGTCTATATGAGGGAAAGGATTAATCCTGTACTCCATAAAACATTCATGAAAAAAAAAGAAAATTGTGTCTGTAAGGATTGCTTGCCTAGCTGGATGTAAGTTCCTAAGTTATTTGACCTTGACCTTGGGCTTGCGGGCAGCATGGGCTGGGTGCGCAATGAAAATATCGATGGTTGTTTATGTGTATATGCAATTCCATACCAATAACTATAGTGGTTAGTGAGATATAAGACAATGAAACAAGAGGGACATTGGCCCTATATCGCTCACCTGAGTTACAGTAATATATTGACAATGTTAATTTTTCAGTGGACAACATTTCTAGCAGATGATAGAAGCTTAGTGCACTGCTTTCACCCTTTCACTGCTGAATAAACTTGAACTGGATTCAGATCTAATACCAAGTGACTGGCTGACCAAGATCTAAACTGTTTACAACTTGTGTCAATTTTGCCTTAGGTCAAAATGCCTAAATCTGGTCTTTGAGAAATTTAAATGACGTCAATAAAGCTATGCAATTATACCTTGATCAAGGTATATAGGCAAATAAAGTGCTAGGCAGTACATAATGCCAGTTTTTGCGTGAAATGACCAATAAAAATATCTTTAAAAATAGTTTAACCCTTTCACTCATATAAACCTGTTTTTACGCATTAGCAAACAGAGTAGACCCAGATCAGACGACTCCTACGGAAGCTCTCTGATCAGGGTCTGCTCTGTTTGCTTTTGACACAATATAGATCTGATTCTACGGCTTTTGTCAAAGCAAAAACTTCTCTTCATAGAAATAATGTATTTTACGCATTAGAAATAAGAGTAGACCCAGATCAGACGGCTCCTATAGAAGCTGTCTGATCAGGGTCTGCTCTGTTTGCATTTGACAAGATATAGATTTGATTTTACAGTTTTTATCAAAGCTAAAACTTCTTTTTATGGAAATAACATGTTTTTACGCATTAGCAAACAGAGTAGACCCAGATCAATTTTTGTCAAAGCAAACAGGTTAAGGGTTAATAGGTGTTTAGAAATAATTCTAGCTCTAGGTGTGAATATCTGATTAAACGGGTCATTAGTTTTTTAGGTGAGGTATTGTGAGGGGGCAGTGTCCGGCGTCCATCGTCGTGCGTATGTGCGTCGTCAACAATTTACTTAAACATCTTCTTCTCTGAAACCATAAGGCCTAGATCTTTGATATTTGGTATGTAGCATCATCTAATGGTCCTCTACAAAGATTGTTCAAATTATGACCCCCGGACCAAAAATGGCCCCGCTCCAGGGCTTATCAGTTTTTCATAGGAAAATCTTTAAAAATCTTCTTCTCTGAAACGGTAAGGCCTAGATAAGTGATATTTGATATGTAGCATTATCTAATGGTCCTATACAAAGATTGTTCAAATTATGACCCCGGACCAAAAATGGCCCGCCCCGGGGCTTATCAGTTTTTAATAGGATTTTTTTAAAAAATCTTCTTCTCTGAACCCATAATGCCTAGATCTTTGATATTTAATATGTAGTATCATCTAATGGTCCTCTACAAAGATTGTTCAAATTATGACCCCGGACCAAAAATGGCCCCGACCCAGGGCTTATCAGTTTTTCATAGGAAAATCTTTTAAAAATATTCTTCTCTGAAACGGTAAGGCCTCGATAATTGATATTTGGTATGTAGCATTATCTAATGGTCCTATACAAAGATTGTTCAAATTATGACCCCCGGATCTAAAATGGCCCCGCCCCGGGGCTTATCAGTTTTTCATAGGATTTTTTTTAAAAATCTTCTTCTCTGAAACCATAAGGCTTAGATCTTTGATATTTAATATGTAGTATCATCAAATGGTCCTCTACAAAGATTGTTCAAATTTTACCCCCCGGATCAAAAATGGCCCGCCCCCTGGGCTTATCAGTTTTTCATAGGAAAATCATTAAAAAATCTTCTTCTCCAAGACCGTAAGGCCTGGACTTTTGATATTTGGTATGTAGCATCATCTAATGTCCCTCTATAAAGATTGTTCAAATCATGACTCCCGGACCAAAAATGACCCCGCCCGGGGCTTATCAGTTTCCCATAGGAAAATATTTAGAATTCTTCTTCTCTGAAACCATATGTCCTAGACCATTGATATTTAATATGTAGCATCAAATTATGACCCCCGGACCAAACATGGCCCCGCTCCAGGGCTTATCAGTTTTTCATAGGAAAATCTTTAAAAATCTTCTTCTCTGAAACGGTAAGGTCTAGATAATTGATATTTGGTATGTAGCATTATCTAATGGTCCTATACAAAGATTGTCCAAATTATGACCCCCGGATCTAAACTGGTCCCGCCCCGGGGCTTATCAGTTTTTCATAGGATTTTTTTAAAAACTCTTCTTCTCTGAAACCATAAGGCCTATATCTTTGATATTTAATATGTAGTATCATCTAATGGTCCTCTACAAAGATTGTTCAAATTATGACCCCGGACCGAAAATGGCCCCGCCCCCTGGGCTTATCAGTTTTTCATAGCAAAATCTTTAAAAATCTTCTTCTCTGAAGCGGTAAGGCCTAGACTTTTGATATTTGGTATGTAGCATCATCTAATAGCCCTCTATAATGATTGTTCAAATCATGACTCCGGACCGAAAATGGCCCCTCCCCGGGGCTTATCAGTTTTTCATAGGAAAATATTTAGAATTCTTCTTCTCTGAAACCATATGTCCTAGACCATTGATATTTAATATGTAGCATCAAATTATGACCCCGGACCAAAAATGGCCCCGCTCCAGGGCTTATCAGTTTTTCATAGGAAAATCTTTAAAAATCTTCTTCTCTGAAACGGTAAGGCCTAGATAATTGATATTTGGTATGTAGCATCATCTAATGTCCCTCTATAAAGATTGTTCAAATCATGACTCCCGGACCAAAAATGGTCCCGCCCCGGGGCTTATCAGTTTTCCATAGGAAAATATTTAGAATTCTTCTTCTCTGAAACCATATGTCCTAGACCATTGATATTTAATATGTAGCATCAAATTATGACCCCGGACCAAAAATGGCCCCGCTCCAGGGCTTATCAGTTTTTCATAGGAAAATCTTTAAAAATCTTCTTCTCTGAAACGGTAAGGCCTAGATAATTGATATTTGGTATGTAGCATTATCTAATGGTCCTATACAAAGATTGTTCAAATTATGACCCCCGGATCTAAAATGGTCCCGCCCCGGGGCTTATCAGTTTTTCATAGGATTTTTTAAAAACTCTTCTTCTCTGAAACCATAAGGCTTATATCTTTGATATTTAATATGTAGTATCATCTAATGGTCCTCTACAAAGATTGTTCAAATTATGACCCCGGACCAAAAATGGCCCCGCCCCCTGGGCTTATCAGTTTTTCATAGCAAAATCTTTAAAAATCTTCTTCTCTGAAACGGTAAGGCCTAGACTTTTGATATTTGGTATGTAGCATCATCTAATGGCCCTCTATAAAGATTGTTCAAATCATGACTCCGGACCAAAAATGGCCCCTCCCCGGGGCTTATCAGTTTTCCATAGGAAAATATTTAGAATTCTTCTTCTCTGAAACCATATGTCCTAGACCATTGATATTTAATATGTAGCATCAAATTATGACCCCCGGACCAAAAATGGCCCCGCTCCAGGGCTTATCAGTTTTTCATAGGAAAATCTTTAAAAATCTTCTTCTCTGAAACGGTAAGGCCTAGATAATTGATATTTGGTATGTAGCATCATCTAATGGCCCTCTATAAAGATTGTTCAAATCATGACTCCCGGACCAAAAATGGCCCCGCCCCAGGGCTTATCAGTTTTTCATAGGAAAATATTTAGAATTCTTCTCTGAAACCATATGTCCTAGACCATTGATATTTAATATGTAGCATCATCTAATGGTCCTCTACAAAGATTGTTCAAATTATGACCCCCGAACCAAAAATGGCCCGCCTCGGGGCTTATAAGTTTTTCATAGGAAAATCTTTAAAAAAATTCTACTCCAAAACTATAAAGCCTAAACCTTTGATATTTGGTATGTAGCATCATCAAATGATTTTCTACAAAGATTGTTCAAATTATGACCCCAGGACCAAAATTGCCCCGCCCCTGGCATCATCTAAAGTTCTTTTATCAAGATTGTTCACATTTTAACATCCAGGCCTAAAATTATGGTCTTTGGTTTCATATTGGCCCCAATCTGAAGATGACTTATTTTTAGATAGAAATACAGTGTATGCATAAGTCTATACTATTTCGTAGTAACCAGGTGAGCGATTTAGGGCCATCATGGCCCTCTTGTTTAAAAATTGAAATTGAGAAGAGTTTTTTTTAGCAACATATTAATTATTGATTGACACTAATTTTGATTAACTTAGGACATTATTTGTTTTAAAAATCAAATTAAAATAAATACAATTAATAGCAAGTAGAAAAGACTTTAAACACCTAAATTTCAACTAAATGCAATTAATGAAGACTATATTACATGACTCGCATAATAAAATTCATTAAAATAAATGATCATAATGAAACTATTTTTTTCCAATCACATAAATTAACTGAAGAAACAAACATAACATTGTGCAAAGACCTATGATAACATCTAGCTGTGAAATTCCCTGTGTAGCACCACAAATCACTCACACTACACACTATGGGGTTAATGGTTCAACATTCCTTTCAAAATGCCTTTAATTTTTCGTCTGCAACAAAACGTTATTGTCATCTGCTTCAATTCTTAAAATAAACTTACTTTCATGTTTTTGCAAAAATATGGTCAAGATGACAAACAGTTTGGATCCTGATGGGACGCCGCATTGTGCGGCCTCTCATCTGGATCCAAACTGTTTCATAGGTAATCACAGTTTCACCACTAGGGTGCAAAGAGTTAAGAGTCATGAATTGACCTGGAGAGATTTTACTGCCCAGTGCTGTAACCTTTTAACTATAGTTTCTGATGTGAAGAAGTCTATTTAACCCTTAAGTTCCCTCATATAAACTTGTTTTCACGCATCTGCATAACGAGTAGACCCAGATAGGGTGGCTCCTATAGGATCAGGGTCTGCTGTTTGCTAGTTGAATTTGATAGATCTGTTTCTATGCCTTCTAA
Source organism: Azorinus chamasolen (assembly GCA_963576725.1). NCBI lineage: Eukaryota > Metazoa > Mollusca > Bivalvia > Cardiida > Solecurtidae > Azorinus > Azorinus chamasolen. The sequence continues at coordinate 70,478,605 of OY755240.1, read as the reverse complement.
AACAGCTACACTGATCCACCTTCCATATTTTATTATAAATAGTTATAAATAGAATAACTATTCAGGAGGTACTAGAACTCCAATGCAGTTATCTCCCTTTCTCCCTTATGGCTATGCTGTTGAGACAAGGGAAATAACTGTGAGGAAATTGCTAACTAAATTTTTAACTGTAGTTTCTGATTTTAAGTCTAAAGCCCCAGGGCGAGACCATTTTTGGCCCAGGGGTCATTATTTGAACAAACTTGGTAGTGGTATATTAGGTGATGCTTCATACCAAATATCTTAGTTCTAGATTATGTAGTTTCAGACAAGAAGATTTTTAAAGGTTTCCCTATATAAGTCTATGTAAAAATTACAAGCCCCAGGGCAGGGCCATTTTTGGCCCGGGGGTCATCATTTGAACAAACTTGGTAAAGGACCATTTGATGATGCGATATACCAAATATTTAAAGCTCTAGAAGTTGTGGTTTCAGAGAAGAAGATTTTTAAAGATTTAAGAAAAAGCCTTTAAAAGTAGTGGGGCGGGGCCATTTTTTGCCCGGGGGTGATGATTTGAACAAACTTGATAGAGGACACCCTAAGGTACATTTCTGTGAAATTTGGTTGAAATCCTCCCAGTGGTATAGGAGAAGTAATTTGAAATAAAAGTGAATGGACAGACAGACGGATGGCCACAATAGTTCACCTTGAGCCTTTAGCTCAGGTGAGCTAAAAACTGTGATAACCAACTGCACATACCAACTGCACGTAAAAGTCGGACGGACGGACGGACGGACAGGTGCAAAACATAATGCCCCCTGACTATCGTCAACAGGGGCATAAAAAAGACATATTTTTGGCCATTGCAGAAACTGCAGTCAGATCTTTATCATTTCGTAAGCCAATAGAGCAGACCCTGATCATATGGCCCCTACAGGAGCCGTCTGATCTGGGTCTACTCTTTTTGCAAAGATGTTAAAAGGTGTATCTATGGAGTAAAGTTATCCCTTTGAATGTTGGAAATGAGTATACTGGCATTTACCAATGGTGTAGACCCAGACAAGATGTGTTTGTGAAACACTATGCCCCCTCGATATGATATTTGACCCTGAAGGATGACCTTGATCTTGACATGTCACCCCTCAAACTGTGCAGCTTCATGGGGTACACATGCATACCAAATATCAAGTCTGTATCTCTAAAAATGGTTCAAAAGTTATGGCCAATGTTAAAAGTTGGTAACCTTTGACCATGAAGGATGACCTTGACCTTGACATGTCACCCCTTAAAATGTGCGGCTTCATGAGATACACATGCATACCAGTATCAAGGCTGCATATCTACTGGTTCAAACGTTATGGCCAATGTTGATGACCTTTGACCTTCAAAGATGACCTTGACATGTCACCCCTCAAACTGTGCAGCCAAATGAGAAACACATGTATATCAACTATCAAGTCTGTATCTCTACTGGTTCAAAAGTTATGGCCAATGCTAAAGTCGGTGACCTTTGACCCTGAAAGATGACCTTGACATGTCACCCAAAACTGTGCAGCTTCATGAGATATACATGTATACCAAATGTCAAGTCTGCATCTCTACTGGTTCAAAAGTTATGGCCATTGTTAAAGTCGGTGACCCTTGACCCTGAAAGATGACCTTGACCTTGACATGTCACCCCCAAACTGTGCAGCTTCATGAGATACACATGCATACCAAATGTCAAGTCTGTATCTACAGGTTCAAAAGTTATGGCCAATGTTAAAGTCGGTGACCTTTGACCCTAAAAGATTACATTTACCTTGACATGTTGCCCCTCAAAATATGCAGCTTCATGAGATACACATGCATACCAAATATCAAGACTCTATCTCTATTGGTTCAAAAGTTATGGCCAATTTGAAGTTGGTGACCTTTGACCCTGAAGGATGACCTTGATATGTCACCCCTCAAACCGTGACTTGACCCATATGTTTGACCTCTGACCTTTATGGGTGACCTTGACCTTAACATGTCACACCTCAAAATGTGCGGCTTTATGAGATACATATGCATGCCAAATATCAAGTCTCTATCTGTACTGGCTCAAAGTTATGACCAATGTTAAAGTTACAGACAAACAAACAGACAATTTGACCTTTGACCCTGAAGAATGACCTTGACATGTCACCCCTCAAAATGTGCAGCTTTATGAGATACACAAGCATGCCAAATATCAAGTCTCTATCTCTGCTGGTCCAAAAGTTATGGCCAATGTTAAAGTCGGTGATTTGACCCATATATTTGACCTCTGACCTTGAAGGATGACCTTGACCTTAATGTGTCACCCTTCAAAATGTGCGGCTTTATGAGATACATATGCATGCCAAATATCAAGTCGCTATCTGTACTGGCTCAAAAGTTATGGCCAATGCTAAAGTTGCTGACAAACAGACAGGGCAAAAACAATATGCCCCCCAGGTTTGATTTTGGGGGCATAATAAGAGGCCTCGTATAGAGGAGCCCTTGGATCTGGTTCTGCACCATTTGTCATTCAATTTTCTCTAGTAAATTTAAGCCTTTCATACTGAAAGGGCTCTATAGTTAACACTGATGCACTATTCCACTTTGAAAATTCAGGGTCAGCTCTGTTTGCTTATAAATAATTAGTTGACCCAATTCTGTAATGGCTAAAAAGTTCTAACTAATATGCATGAGGTTATTATTCTTTGTGAAGTTAAGGGATACATGTGAAGTTTCCAAGCTAACACCTTTGTTCAATCAAACACAATCAGTCTTTGCACTTGAAAGAGTTGTCATTTGTCAAAAGTTTGGTCTGCTATTGTATTTCCAAGATTATTTTTTCTTAACCCTTTCCCTCATTAATACCAGTTTTCACACATTGGCAAACAGAGTATACCCAGATCAGAAGGCTCCTATTGGAGCCATCTGATCAGGGTCTGCTCTGTTTGCTAATGGAATTTGATAGATCTGTTTCTTTACTTTCTAAAATGGCTACAATGTTCCACCTTCCATATTTCATTATAACTATTTTGTCCATGAATATTCAGTAGGTATTGAAATTGAAATTTGCAATAAACATAGAACAGGAAAGGGGTTAAGGGATACAAGTGAAGTTCCCAAGCTAACACCCTTGTTCAATCAAACAACACAGCCAGCCTTTGCTTTTTCTATTGAAAACAAGGAGACATCTTTGCACTTAAAAAAATTGTCATTTGTCAAAAATGTGGTCTGCTACATTGTATTTCCAAGATTATTTTTTCTTAACCCTTTCCCTCATATATACCCGTTTTCACACATTTGCAAACAGAGTAGGCCTAGATCAGACAGCTCCTGTAGGAGCTGCCTGATCAGGGTCTACTCTGTTTGCTAATGGAATTTGATAGATCTGTTTCTTTACTTTCTAAAATGGCTACAATGTTCCACCTTCCATATTTCATTATAACTATTTTGTTCATGAATATTCTGTAGGTATTGAAATTTGAAATAAACATAGAACAGGGAACCAGGGTTAATTCAACATCAGCTTACTGTCAGAGTGTCAAGCAGACTGGATCCTGATGAGATACGGAGTTACCGGGAACCAATCTGTTTGAATCATCAATGTATCACTAGCATGCAAGGAGTGAATTAGTTTGTCTAAGTTAACCCATTCCTCTATAAATATGTCTTTCTACACCTCTGTTAAAGTCACTTTTTGAAACCATTGTGATAAATAGAGCATTTGCTCCTTAGGCAAATGCTCTATTTATCACAATAGTTTAAAAACTACAAAATTCTAAAAAATTCATTTTCTCTAGTCAATGCTCCTTTTCGGTAGATTTATTCAAAGAGGTTGGATCTAAAAATAGCCTATAAGGGAATGGGTTAATTAATCATTTACCATATCATGTCATTATAAGTGCACTTAATAATCATTTAACTGTCAGACATAAATATTCATGACATAAACGGATAACCCTTTCCTTCATATAAATGCCCTTTCATGCATTTGCAAACAGAGCAGACCCAGATCAGACGGCTCTGGGCCAGCTATGTTCCCTTATGGTATAAATATCTTATAGGTATGATTCTACAGTTTCTGCCTGGACAAAAATATGTGTTCATATGCCATTGTAAAAATAATCAAATTAATATTCATGATGTCATTACTTCTTACATGAATATATGCAAGGGCTAAGGATAATAAGTGAAAGTCCTAATGTACCGAACACTTTATTAGCCCATCTCAATTTCCAATAGAAATAACGACAAACTGTTTTTTTCTATTTGTCCAGCTATCACCTTGCACAAGTAGGGGTGGATCCTCCATCGACAAATGGGGAAAAAAGATATTAATAGTTTTTAGTTTCATTTTCCTTGCATACTCCTTTCTAAACTTCATAAGAACTGTTCCTGGCATTACAATGTAAACTCTACTTGACAGCTTTGATTTCTGACTGAGACTAGACATCTTCAGCTCAAAAACTTTGTTATGAATTTCATTCAACGAAGAGCCTTTGAAATCATAGATTTCTATGTTTGACTTTTGCCCAATAAGTAAAGGATGTTTGGGAGAGATGTATGTGTGTGAAAATAATACACTCACTGAAGATATGTCTTTCTCTCTACTTGACAATTCCTCTAGTCGTATGAGACAGGGAATAAGACCACCCTGGTGTAAAATACCGTACAAGATTGAAAGTGTTATGTTAAATACGAGGAATACAGAACAAAACCACTGTGAAAAATGTTCACTTGTAAGGGCCATATACAATATAACCAGAGGCAGTAAAGGAATTAGAAACCTTGGTTCTTGATGAGGGAACACTAAGAGGCAAACAACTGGGGTGAAAATAAATCCTACGATCACGGTACTGAACGATTGGAGACCTGTGTCTTCAAATGACGTTTTCTTTTTCTGCTGCTGAAACACAGCAATGAAAATATTTTAAAAAGCTACAAAAATACCCTTATATACGAATAACATAAACGGCCCAAACAGCAATGGCATGTTCACCAATAAGTGTAGATAAAATGGGTGTTTCCCATGTAGGGCAAGGTTACTGACATTAGTATTATATACTACAAAATTCCAAGATGTAAAAATGATATTTGTGAGCCATTTACCGCAGCTTGTTAAATCTACTAAAGCTAGGTTGTTGTAATACAGAGTATCAGTGATACAGAATATCACAGTGGTTACAATAGATGAAAGGATGAACACTGTCAGTCTACTAATCAGCACACTGATGTTTCTCCAGAAACAACTCATCCACCATAAAAGTGGTAGAAATGAAAAGAGCACAAATGTAGGACGATTAAATATTCCAGCTGTGTTTATAATAGCTAGCAAAGAACAAGTTAAAATTGGGATATCTGATTATCTCCCTTGTCATTAGATTGCGCTAAAATGTTTTTGTTTTCAGGAATTGTAATGTCTCTGTCTAGCACATTGGTCACCTCTTCCAGCTGTTTCCTTTTCCGCCTGTGTAAATCATAGGCAGATGAATGAAGTTTCGACAACATCCCATATGAGTCGCTTAACACATCTGTTTCTGAATCTGAGCAATCTGAACTTTGTTTATCTGTCTTGTAAATATGTTTGTTCTTTTCATTTTTCGTGACTTTTTCACTTTTTCTGGGCAACAAGTTACAACCTCTTGATCTGACAATTAACAATATCACAGCTGATAGAAGTACAGCTTCTATAGAATTGGAAAATGAGTGTGTCAAATATGTCAGCATTACATACGAGCTTGCTAAAAGAAGCAAAGCGTGTTGGCTTTGAAGCTTTAAATGCAAGCAGATATTATAAATGCACAAGTCCACACATAAACTCAGGGCAGTCATTACGAGTCTGGAAGAACAAATCACTTTTCTGGCAGTGATCTGAAACTCCTGAATATTGTCAGACATTAGCTTCAGTAATCTGAAGGCTGGATGAAACAACAGTTTAGGGATGACAATGCTGCGGACAGGTGATGATTCATTGAACTCCCATGTTCGCTCAATACTGATGTCCAAGGCATCCCCTGAAATTGAAATATTATTCAAAAGAATCAATGTTCAGTATACACTGATGGAACAATGTAAAAACATTCTCAAGAATCCTTGAATTAACCCTTTTCCTGTTAAATATTCATGAAAAATATAAGAACAACATGAATATTAAATAGCTCAATTTTTATAATGTAAACGTTTGAATGGAATATTTTCCTATGACAAAAACTGTAGAATCAGATCTAAATCATGTCAAAAGCAAACAGAGCAGACCCTGATCAAACCGCTCCTGTAGGAGCCATCTGATCTGGCTCTACTCTGTTTGCAAATGTGTGAAAAGGCGTTTATATGAAGGAAAGGGTTAAAAACAGTCAAAAACTTCAATTCTCCAATTTCCTTGCAAAAACAAAATCATTTGGATCTTGATGACATTCCCAATGACCTTGACTCATCTGGATCAAACCTGTAATGATTATCACAAATAAAATGAAGGAGCAGTTTGATCAGGGTCTCTACTGTCTGCCTCTTGATTTGTTCACTTAACCTATGTAAGAAATAATTACATCATGAGTATCAATTTGCTAAAGTTTTATAATGGCATGCAGAGCTCCAGATAAGATGCGTAAATTAAAACATTTTCAAGAATAACTTCTTAATTTCTCCACCAAACCCTCTTCGAGACGATTCTAAAGAGTGGTCACAACATATATAATAGGGTTTGGTGGAAAAATGTTGATTTTAGTATTTGAGGATGCATCTTTATCTATAGCTCTGGGCATGCAACACAGAAACATTTAGGTCAAGGCAGAAACTGTAGAATCAGAATGATAGTAATTGATTAGCAAACAGAGCAGACCCTGATCCAGGACTACTCCATTTGCGGAGGTGTTAAAGGTTTATTCTGTGGGGTAATGGGTTAAATTCAAAGTAATGGTGCCAAAATGGCAGCTTTACAAACAGTGAAGAGAGGAGATTGGTTGTCATAAGTACTGTAGATAAAAGGGTGTTTAGGAGATCTTAGAAGGAACATATTTTTATACTTCTCTGCAAATTCTGACCATACTGCTTCTCATATGCATTATCTGGGAGAGATGATTCGAATGAGTGGCAGCAAGACAGGTTTGGCTGAGAAATAAAATACTTTGATAGATAAGTACACATCGTGTCTACAGCCGTGGTACATTAACATACACCAGTGCAGCCTCTGATCAAAGTCATCACTGTCTTCCAAGTGCCTAAACAGTATTTTGTCCACTATCACAGAAAACAGTACAGCTGAGCCGTGGAAATCTGAGCTAAGGTGCAAATCTTTATACATTTATTCTTAACCCTTTACTCCATGGACACGCCTTACTATATCTTTGCAAACAGAGTAGACCCAGATCAGACGGCTCCTGTAGGAGCTGTCTGATCAGGATCTGCTCTGTTTATTTTTGTTATCATATAGATATGTATCTACAGTTTCTGTCACAATTATTTTGTTCATAGTACTAGTGCCATTATAAATATTCAGTGATAAATATTCATGATGCTACTATTTCTTGCCTGAATATTCATGGAATAAAGGATTAAATAATATTTTCTCCCTCAAATTGTGACCATTCTTTACAATTGCCTATTCACGACAATTTTAACTCTTATCCCACTGGACCGTCATTTGCAAACAGCTTGGAATCAGATGTGATGCCAAGTAAATCAGCGTCTCATCAGGAACAAAGCTGTTTGACACTCGCAATAGTTTCTCAAAAGCTCATCCAATCTGAAGCAGTCCAACATCCAACTTTGATTATTTTTGACAGTGTTTAACCCTTTACTACTTAACCCTTTCCCTGTTCTATGTTTATTCCAGATTTCAATACCTACTGAATATTCATGGACAAAATAGCTGATATGGATTGTGGAATATTGTAGCCATTTTAGAAGTAAAGAAAAAGATCTATCTATCAGGTAAATTGTTAACCCTTTCCCTCATATAAACGTGTTTTCACGCATTTGCAAACAGAGTAGACCCTGATCAGACGGCTCCTAGAGGAGCCGTCTGATCAGGGTCTGCTCTGTTTGCTAATAGAATTTGATAGATCTGTTTCTTTGCTTTCTAAAATGTCTACATTGTTCCATCTTCCATATTTCTTAATAACTATTTTGTCCATGAATATTCAGTAGGTATTGAAATTTGAAATAAACATAGAACAGGGAAAGGGTTAAGGCAAGTGGTAACTTAATAACCCTTTACTCCATAAATATTCACTGTTAGCCCATTCACTCATAGGCTATTTATAGATCCAACCTATTTGAATAAATCGACCGAAAAGGAGCATTTAATCGGAAAAAGAAATCTTTAGACTAAGGGTAGTTTTGAAACCATTGTTAAGACGTGCATTTGCTCATATGGAACAAATGCTCTATTTATCACAATGGTTTCAAAACTGACTTTTACAGAGGATTCAAAAGGCGTTAATATGAGGGAATGCATTAAATGGTAGCTTAAATCAAGTTTGAAATAAATGTATTAAAAGAGTTTGTATGACAACAAAGTGCACACCTCAATCAGAACGCTCTGTTTTAGGTCTTCTGATCTGTGTCATCGCTGTCTATAAATGTCAGTTCAAACGCTTTGTTCACTATTTCGTCTGCAAAAATGTCGTCTACTGCAATTTTCATTTTTGTTTCTCTCATTTTCATTTTCAAAGTAATACATGTACGAATATTTGGTACAGTAAAATCCCGCTAATGCGACCACCTAAAAGAAGTATAATTATGGGCGCTAGATGCAGGTGGATGCTTTCTGCATTACTTTTGCCCTGCTTTAAGCAACCACCCGTCTAACCCGGCGTTCTAGAAGATAAGAATGTAGATACTTTTAGACAAGAAGGTGCTTAACGCAGGGTGAAAGGCATGCAGAAAGCTCCTAGGACCTTTCTGCATGACTTTCACCATGCATTAAACTGCCACCTGTCTACAAGACCGATATTTGTACTGAATTGAACGTCCGGTTTTGAGGGATTTCACGGTATTCCATTGCGTCAGTTCAGCAATTTTATTTCGTATTGTCTTTGTTTTTCAGGTTTACCATAGAGCTCGTCGACATAGAGACAGTGAACGTCATGAATGGAAAGTAGCATATCGGATGAAGACTTTCCCTCACCCAGTTTGACAATAATTATACATATCATTTATAACTCAACTATTGTCGTCTGCAATTTTCTTTTGTTTATTTTTCTGTTTCTTTCAAAAACATTATCACCATGACTGATTCTGATGAGACGCAGAGTTACTCGGTGTCTTATCTGGATCCAAACTGTTTGCATATGTGTTTTACCAAGTGATCGTTATAGAATGCAGTATTTTATTCACCTTTGAAAAGAATAATGAATAGCACGATTAAGAGATACACATGTGCATATGTCTGATTCAAGTGTATTACTATAGAAACGAGTAGAACACTGGTTATTTATATTTTTAGTGTATAAATAGACATAATGAACACACCTGTATCTTGTTATTTGGTATATATAAAGACTGTCGCAGTAGACAAACGATATCCCATACTGACAGTAATTGCATTTTGATATGTGTAGGTACGTTTTTAAAGCAACCATATATATACATTCTGAGTCTTAACCCTTCGCTTGCTATTCACGTCAATATACATACCTGTAAATAGTGAAGACCCAGATTACTTCAATTACTTTTCCGATCCCACAAACCAGAATATTCTGTAAACCAGTGGTTTCTTAGTATATGGTTTTATAACATCACATGTTGTTTGAGTAGCTCAACAGCATGCGATCGTCATCACATTTCACATTTCTTTGCATAGCTCAACAGCTCAGCACGACATCGTCTTCACGACATGCGGATGTTGTATGGTGTGTTGAAATGTGTTTAGTGGTGCCGAAGGCTGTAGGTAGCCGCCAATACCCACAATACTCATAGTTTTGGATACATTAAGGTGCCGCATACTCATAAAAGGATGTATTCTATTGGATCGGGGTACAATCTGACTTTATCATCTTTCTTAGTTCTAATGCAATGGTACTAGCAACATATCGTAAATAAAAATAAGCTGCAGTGGTTTTATCCATGCATGTCCAGCATGATAGTGATGTTAAGAAAACTATCTTTAACCCATGTTTCCACATATTTTCTAGAAAAACCCGTCTATGTATTACTTTGGAACCCGTCCATTATGCATGCGGAGGAGACAAAGCAAACAAAACATTTGCTGAAATAGCAAATAACATCGGTGGTTTCGGCAAGCTGTTAAGACCCTGATCTTATAAAGACTATCTTATCTAAGTTGTTAAATAAATCCACAAACTATACAGATACTCACTTAAAATATTATCTAGAACTAGTTGCTTCCACTGTATTTCTGGTTCATACTTACTTGTTCTTATTTAAAACTTTTGAGTTTCTACATGTTGGATTAAAGTTGTCTAGCTCTCGAATGGTTTGGTGATACCCCTATCAATACAAACTTTTCAAAGTTGAAAAACCCAATCAGTTTTAACTGTACAGTCCACTTAGTATGAAAGGCGGTAACTTGCAAGGGAATGTTCAATGATGAACAGTGTAGACCTTGATCAGCGAACTCATCTAGGAACCCTCTCATCTCGATCTACTCTGTTTGGAAAATGACACTGCATGTCTGTCCCGAGTTGAAATGGTTAATAGTTAATTATTTAAAAGTTTAAATTGGCTATACAATACCTCCGACAAAAACAAAACAAATTTTCGCGTAATACTTCTACGATTCGTTTCATTTTATTGCATTCGCCGTCAAAATAAGTAAAGTCGGAAGTGAGAAGAAGGTATATGTCTTTAAACTAACCAGCGTTGGTATATACAAGTCCATTGCAGCTTTGCTACAAATTAGATTCAAATTAAATCCAAAATGCATTTCGATAATTGGTTGAGTACAGGTATAACACACATATACTGAAATAAATTTACTTCCAAATAAAATAACAACTACATATATAGCATTTCTGAAAACAGCTGTCATAAACGGTTAATAAGAATTATGCGCTCTTTCTTGTCAAACAGTAGCTTGCATATATTCCAAGGTATTTGCGGTGGTCTTGTGGTGTGCAATGGTCTAGTGGTAACGCGCTTGATTACCAATCCGGGAGTCCGGGGTTCAAATCCCGGTCCCTCCCGGAAATTTCAAAGACGCTTTTTAATGTCTCCTATCCGCACCTCCTCTCCACACAGGGTACCCGTGAGATTCAATAGTCGGTATCGCGGCTGCATGATTGCGCCACATATTAGCAGTGCTCAATATTATACGCGAATGACTCAATGACCAGGGGAGTAAATGTACTGTCAACTGAGCGGTCATTCGAACTGAAAGTAGACTATAATTGGGTACGTTTTACTTTTGAGTCACTTACGGATCTCTTTAATCATTTCAATGCTGAACTTTCGAAATGGAATAGCCAATCAGTGTTTATCCCTTCGCTTGCTATTCACGTCAATATACTTACCTGTAAATAGTGAAGACCCAGATGAGACAGCTACTGCAAGAGCTGTCTCATCAGGGTCTGCACTATTTACAAGTTGATTGTACAACCAGTACACCCATAGCAAAATACTTGTACACAGTGAAGATATATGTAATTTTGCAACTCGGCATGGTTAAGAAGGAGAAATGTATTTTAAAAATCAGCAAGAGAATGATTAACTATTGATTCCGCTTAATAGGAAAGCCTTTAACCTGTTAGAGAAACAGTGCAGACACGGATCAGAGGGCCCTATAAGAATACATTCGTATTCAAAGGGTTGAAATCAATATAATAAACCTTCGTGCTAAGTAAAGGCCAACCAACAAACACATTTAGGTAAAACTTTTATTTCCCTGAGAGTTTTAAAAATCAAAACGAAACGTACAACTGTTTATCAGTGTACATAGTGTACAATTATAATTGAAATCTACAAACCGATTCTTTTCAAACTGATTTAACTATTGTTTTGTTTGTATGTAAACTTGAATATACTTTCAGCCATTTCTTTTCCCAATATTGGTCAAACTTTTCGTTTTCAGCTACTGTAAACCAGTTCATCCAATCGCCGATCTCTCCTGAAAATCAGAAGCATAATGCAAGTTAACGCTGTACAAAAAGTAGCGCACTGTGGCCTCAATTTAGCACGAGTATTGAAATATGAAATATAAAAGTAATATGTAGCACGAGTAATGCATTGTGATGATCTTTATATATGTACTGCATAGTGTTGTCAAGTATATGAAACTTTTAGCTCTAGTTAGGCATGGTAGAGTAAATTATGTTATTGGTATGAACATTTACCGCTTTTTGACGTCAATAATGTGTAATCTGTAGCTGGGGTTACGTATTTCAACGTCAATTATAATCTGTAGAACGAGTAACGAAATGTGACGCTACCTACATGACTATGTAAATGGAAAAGTAGTAAAGTCAAGCAGGCAAAGCCACATGCAAGACGCAACCACCACCAAAACACCGATAGACAGCATGACACACACACACACACACAACCACACACCCAAACGCACACACACACGAAATGAACACAGAAAACACCAAAAGAGACACAAGAACCAGGGACAAACGTTCCACAACATGAAAAAACCACAAGCACAAAGACGCAAGGCAAACAAAAGGATGGGTGACAAAGAGAGTACCGCCTTTGCACGGTCAGCAGCAAAAACACCACTGGGGGTTTAAAAAGGTTTACGGACGTCCTAACCTCGCACTTCTCTCAAAGTCACCCTAGCTTTACAAATATTGTAAATAAAGGTATCCCCGCTGGACTTACCCACAACATAGACGACGGTGAACACAGGACAACATGTAAAACATAGCATAATAACTGTGACAATCCGTCAAATATGTACTCAATGACTTTGCTGAAGTCAGAGCACCTGCAGGTAAGCCGTTAAGGGCACGACAGGGAAAAAATAATACATGATACACGAATAAAGCATTGTGACGTCAATATACGTATTAGTTAGCGATTGCAATGCATTGAAACACCAACTACATTGTATATATCACCTGTAACCCGTTTTTACGCATTGTGACGCCAAATATATCTAACCATAATCACTAGTAACGATGCATCACTGGAAAAAGCAAGCATATGACAGATACATGCAGATTGGAAGATAACGTTATATTGAGCACATACATTTTATAAAAAATATATCATGTAATCATTTCTTTTATAAATTGTAAAATCTAGTCTTCTTTCATGCTGATGAAATCTCTCTAACACATATGTTTTGCTTCATAATTATGAATTCTGATCAGGGTCTCACAATCGTGTTACACCAAGTATTATAAAGATAGAAGGTGTCGGTGTCAACATTTCGAACCCTAATCAGAATTTTCTTCTATGACGCGCACTATTCTCACATAGACAGACATATTTTAAAACAGCAATGCTATAAGCGCCTCTCCTCATACTTAAGTGATAAAATGGATATAGATTAGAGGAATCATATAAACAACCCTTTCCTGAAGAAATGGAAACCATCTTTGAAAATCTCTTTCTTCCTCTCCTCTGGAAGTATTTCCTTTGTCTTCATTGAGTCAAAGCTGCACTTGTCCAATATTTTCCGACATAGTTCTTCATCTGCTTCTACTCCGAGAAATTTTGCCAGCTTCTTCATTTCCTCTAGTCCATTCTGTAATTAATGTCACATGGCCTTATATAGGCTAAAACAACAAACGAATTTAATACAGCGAACAGTGAATAAAGTTGGTCCCTAAAATACTACCTAAAATTCTACACTTGCTTAATTTTATTTAATTTCATTATTCATTAAGCATTTTGCTATCAATATCTTTAAACAAATATACATGTACTTTCATAAGTGATCAAATTCAATAAGTTTTCAGCACATTAAAACAGATTACCCTTTTCATTACATTTGGCTAATTTAACAAACAACATATTGTGTGTATTTATTAAGATAATCTCAGCTAATTTGGATCAACATGAAACTCATATCTAGCCGGTGTCTCATCTGGATCACAGCTGTCTGAAAATCTGATTGGAACTCTGATTTATTTGTATAAATATCGAGTATAAATCGAAAATAAATACTTTGACAGTTAAATTTTCAATTTTTCAATTCAACTTATTAGCATTTTCAGAATATATTTATTAGCAAATCGGCAAAATATATTGCCTTTGGCCATTCACAAAATCCAAAATTACACATGAATATGGTCAATGCATGCAATACAACAATACATTACAGATACAGGTAAACCAAGCTATATTGAGACTTTTGTTAAATTAGTTGTTTACATAACAGCACAAAAGTACAAGGTCAGGCAATATTATTCAGTAAGTCGCCACATAGTATGTATTGGGCTTTGGTCTAATGGATATGTGGGTTCGAATCTCAAGCTATGCAGTTTTCTGTTTGTTTTTAAAAAACTGATTTGCTATTTGTAATCTTCTTTTTAATTTTTATTCTTTTTCGATTATATGTTTATATTTTGTTATCAACTATTATATGTTATTATTAATATATATTGTTGTTTTGAACGGATAGTATTTTGTTAAAAAATATTGGTCAATGGTAAGAATCGAACTCAAGACCCACCATATGCAAGCCCAGATACATATTCATTGCACCAAGAAAACTATGTTGAAAAAATGCGGCTTGCTGAGGCTTTTAAAAATAATGAAGCACTGTAGTCACTTCGTTTTGTATACATTAGAGTAGGTCATGTTTTGTTCCAAAATAAGTTGGTCTATCTGTACATGTAGTGTGAACAAATATCATATTGTATTCTCTAAATTGCACTGGCAAAACAATCTAAATTTGTAGAGCATTACAACGAATTCTAAATGCGTCTTTTATAAATTCGCAAGGTTAATCACAGTTTTAGTTTATGACATAACTGGGGCAATGTCATGCTACCCAAATACTCAGAGCGCAGTTGCTTATATTTCGGACAACACATAATAAAATGATATTCTGTTTCTAAGGCATGTTGATTAAATTAGACGGACTAGTTTGCAGACGAATTTAATTGATCGACCCCTGGAGGGGGCGCTCATATGGAACACATTTTCATGTATTTGCTATGGGCGGGGACAGTGGACAGTTTCTCCTATTACTGATGATCAGTGTAGCAAGGAATTGTGTTATGAGATTCTGATAAGACGTGTTTGCAAGTATTTATTCTCTGGATTAAGAAAGTGAAGGAGTTAATTATCATAATTAAGCATGAGGTTAAGACAGTTTGATTCTGATCAGATGAGTAAAAGTACAAAAATGAGTCCTGCAGGAAACACCACATACAGAACAAACACTCGCCCGAACAGCAACACAAGGAAAGAGCAAATGTACATAAGTAGAAAAAACAACAAGAGACGCACAAAGACAAAACAAACATACAATAGGAGGAAGATGGAAGTACCGCCTTGGAACGGTCAGTGACAAAAGTCACTGGGGGGTTAAACCGGTTTATGGGCGCCCAACCTCACTCTTTTTCCATCCCCACCCTAAAAGACAAACAGTGTAAATAAACGTATCCCCTCTCCGACTAATCTACAACAACCGCAAAGGTAATGTTTGCACGATCCGGGTCTAAACTGTTTGCCAATAACTTTTAAATTCGGGATCAAGTCAATGAAAGTTATCCCAATCTAAGCACAATATAAATGAAAATTGCAGGGGTGCCATAATTTGTTAGACAAAATGCCTGAGAATCTCTCTAGAAATGCCTGATATTTAAGTTTCTTATATACAATATAGAGGGCTAGGCAGAAAAACGACGAATATGCATGAAATTTGATTTCTGTACATAAAAACATACGTATTTAAACAGGGCATTAGAATAAGACAATAACAAATTAGAGTGTTTCATTAATTTCCGAAATTATTATATATATATATATATATATATATATATATATATATATATATATATATATATATATATATATATATATTACCGCATATGTAACATACGGGGGAATAAACGACTGAAAAATATTGCTATGAAGGCGAACTGTTATAAGGTCCACCATATACTGGTTGCCCATATATTTGACCATCGATTTTGGAAAAGTTTATCGTTAGATTATCTCAGCAATCATACTACACACTCTTCAGTGTATCATTAAACTACTCAAAAGGTTTTGTGCGAAAATGTTCGTTATTGTTGATTTTATAATGATCTATATGTAACCCCGCATATATCACGTGAATTTGAGAATGTATATAAAGGGCAACTTTTCAAAGAATTTGATTTATTTTCGTAACTAGTAAAAGACGGAGTTTTATAATAAACGTGCAATATTTGAATGACAATTCCTACATGATATAACTTGAAAACAAAAAATATATTAAAAAGCCGTTTAGAAATAAACGGTTAAAGTTCGGAAATCGTATATGTTTGCGGTCCTTTGCATCAATATCCCGTACAATCGGAACACTTCAGAGTTACCGTTCAACAGGTATTAAACACGGGGACGATCTAAAATGCGGACGCGCTTTACGGGTGATATAGATATTATTGGAAAATGCGGACGATATAGAATAAAGAAGGATATCGGAAAATGCGGACGACATAGAACAAAAAAGGGAAACAGTTACGCTTGTATGACTGCTATCCAGGCACCTTCTTAGGATAAGAATTAAACAAATGTTTTTCTTACTATACGATTTCACGAGTGATGTTAATGATGAATATACATGATTTATTAGTATACTAATTTATGATTGTCTTTATTTTAATTACCTTCAAAGTGATTTTGATTTTTTATTATTGCTTTGGTTATGACTAGTGTACACAGTTATAGATAGTCATATCTAGTTGATATTATTTTCCCCATGTTTTTCAGTTCCCATCTTCAGGAATGGAAAAGTAGTAAAGTCAAGCAGGCAAAGCCACATGCAAGACGCAACCACCACCAAAACACCGATAGACAGCATGACACACACACCCACACACCCAAACGCACACACACACACACACACACACACACGAAATGAACACAGAAAACACCAAAAGACACAAGAACCAGAGACAAACGTTCCACACATGAACAAATCACAAACACAAAGACGCAAGGCAAACAAAAGGAAGGGTGACAAAGAGAGTACCGCCTTGGCACGGTCAGTAGCAAAAACACCACTGGGGGTTTAAACCGGTTTACGGACGTCCTAACCTCACACTTCTCTCAAAGTCACCCTAGCTTTACAAATAGTGTAAATAAAGGTATCCCCGCTGGACTTACCCACAACATAGACGACGGTGAACACAGGACAACATGTAAAACATAGCATAATAACTGTGACAATCCGTCAAATATGTACTCAATGACTTTGCTGAAGTCAGAGCACCTGCAGGTAAGCCGTTAAGGGCACGACAGGGAAAAAGTAATACATGAGTCTGGTAAGCTCATCATGAAATCCTGATTTTCTGCAGAGATCCTACGCTGTCTGTAGTGTCCCTTCATATATCATAATATCATAATAGTTCATGTATCCGCTGTATGCTGTATATTCTGCGCAGCGACCGTAGATGCAGTATGAAATATATACTGTCCTTAGTGTCCTAATAGTTTCTATATCGTCCGTGGACTCGATGAACGGACCATATAGACGGGCGAATTGCATTAAAAAATAATTGCATGTCAAAAGCGGACAAAAACATCATATCATTTGCAAACGAAAATATAAGGGTTCAGCATGTCAAAAGCGCACGACATTTTTCACGCTTGAAA
Organism: Azorinus chamasolen; assembly: GCA_963576725.1. Classification (NCBI taxonomy): domain Eukaryota; kingdom Metazoa; phylum Mollusca; class Bivalvia; order Cardiida; family Solecurtidae; genus Azorinus; species Azorinus chamasolen. The sequence goes on along the minus strand of OY755240.1, from coordinate 70,460,908 downwards.
TGTTATCAAACACGTGTCCCAAGCGGAATTTATCTCTTTTTTTTATATATAATTCATTAGTATTGTGTGGCAAAGCTGAACAGAAGCAAACTAAAGCAACTGAAGCAAGTTAATAGACCGCTTACATGTACTATAACGCTATGACTTTACATGCAAATACTTTTACATCAACACATCCAACACCTGACCAAATCCAATCATTTTAGTGTCTTTGACTGGTTTATTCACGCTACTTTTGAAATTATTTTTATACTGTATATATACTGTGAAAGTGTAAACATTTTTATATATACACTGACAGTTTAATCAAATTTTAACGACGTTTTAATGCATCCCACATATACATTATCTTGCTAAAAATCCTACTTCCACCTCCCTGGGCAAGGGGCAACAATGTTAATATTTTACAGGGTATGTGCGCATTTGATAGTAAAAACTTGGGCGCAAATGAAACTTCTTTTTGTGTGTAAACGAAGGAAATAAAACCCGCAAATGATATGCCGATGTGCGCAAATGCAAATCTCCGATATAGACATTATTTGAAAACGTGGACGACATAGAACAAAGAAGGATATCGGAAAAGGCGGACGATAGGTATAACTAATTCCGAGATCAAAATTAGCACGGATTATAATTATCGGATGAAACTAAATTGATTGAATATTCACGGAAATATCAAAATAACTGCATTTTATGTTTGGAGCTTAATTGCAATTAACAAGACTAGAGGTATCAATAAATTTGGATGGTTTGTGTAATGATATAGGTCGCAGATGTAACCATTTCACTCACAAACCCTCGTTTTCTCACATTATCTCCTATAGGAGCTGTCTGGTCAGGATCTGCTCTGTTTTCACATAGAATTTGATAGATCTAATAGTCTAGTTCCATAAATTGAATAAATCTTCCTCTTCCATGTTAAGATATCTCCATGAATATTCAGTAGGTAATGAAATTCAAAGTAAATGTAGAACAGGGAACGGGTAAAAAGGCACGTGTCATTAACCCTTTCCCTTGTGTATATTTATGTAAGAAATAATGACATCATGAATATCAATTCATCATCATCATCGTCATCCTGTTTAGTTTATACAGGCCAGAGATTAATCCTTTAGCAAGGGTGAGGCCTGTCTGCCTGTCTAGGAGCGTTCTATAAAAAAAAGCAAACCTATAGGTGCCGTCTGATCTGGGTCAACTCTGTTTGCAGATGCGTAAAACTTCGCTTAAATAAGGGAAAGGGTTAAATTGTGAACGGAGAGGGTCGCTGACGATATAGGCGCATGTCATTAGTTGGAATGTGCACCTGTCAAGTAAATCGGCAATGTGATCAGATATGTGATGATTAGTCTCCTTTAAAAACCGAATGAATGAGCATCGAAAGGTTAAAATGGCTGTAATTAATCAAAAATTAGTCTAAATATGGAATATTCAGAAATAAAATTTGAAATCTACGCCTATTTGAACGAGTTAACCCTATAGGAGCCGTCTGATCAGGGTCTACCCTGTTTGCTAATCGATATAGTATAAATCCATGTGTAAATATGCCATTTCAAAAAGCTATTCTTAATAACATTTATGATGCCATTATTTCTTACATAAACTATTTATGGAGTAAAGGTTTAACATTGATTACACGCCCCGTTATCATCGGCAACACACGTCGTTCAAGTTTCGTACCCTGTTAGATATTAACAAAACTTCTATAATGGGATAAATCCTTATTTTCAGGTTGTTGTCTTTGTTTCTGGGGCCAACGACATAGGATCCATATCACCCGAGGAAATGCAGCAGACGACATTTTCGCCTCACTGAACGCGTTAACCCTATAGGATCCGCCTGATCATGGTCTACTCTGTTTGCTTATGGATGTAATATAGACATGAGTCTATAGTTTCTGCCTTGGCAAAACATTCAAGTTTAAATATGCCAGTTCAAAAAAATAATCTTATTAATATTTATGATGTTATTATTTCTAATCACATGGAAGCAGTAAATATTTTATTAAGAAATATAGTAGGGAATGAAGTCGCAGGTCTCCAAGTAACAGAAAAAGTTCCAGTATTTTGTGAAACGGAAAACATGTGGGTATTTAAGTTTCCTATGCATCCTACCGTTTCTCCATTCTGTCAAATTCATCATAATCATCATGATCACCGGTTGGCATTAATTTATTGGGCTGCGCGTATCGCGCAGACCTATATTGTGTTTGGTTTTTCCGATAACTAATTTTGGGGGCAGTACACACTAAACTGGAATCAGCTGTCCGAGCGACACTCCGATCAAAGGCTGAACTGTAATTTTTCTCTTATCTCTAAGATCTGCAAAAGAATACATACTTTTTCACAGACATCTGTCTCGAATCAATAAAAAAAACACCATTCACTAGCACAGAAAGTCCCTTTTAGGCCTATTTTAGTCCTTTCCAAACATTTGTGTTGACCGCGAAAACACATGACAAAAACTAGCAAAGTATGTCCTCTGCTGCCTTGCGTATTCCGATAACGCGCACTTTTGGCCGCGTACTGAACATGCGTCTTGCAACTTTATTCCATGCACGTCTTACAGAGAACCCAAAAATATACAGGTTACCATCTACTTTTTTTGCCACTTACTTTCGTTTTCACACACTGTTTTTTTCAATGCTTTTTCAGACCGCAGAGCTAGAAATGTTAGTTTCGAATTTGCCTTTCATTTCTCTACAGTAACATGGAAAAGGTCATGACCTCTGCACTAAATCATTTGAGAACATGCATTTCTGTAAGATTTAGGTACAAAAAGTACTAGAAAATATGCTATTGGACTTTAATAATCACAAAAAGTCCACATTTGCTGAAATATTAAGATTTTGACCGGGGCCAATGCGAATATTTGGCATGATTTTGTGTACTGCCTCCTTTCTTGCAGTGATGGTAGATTTTTACCTTTTTCCACTGAAGAGCTTCGTGTCAGCAATGTGCCCAATACGCCTCCTACTACCATCGCCCCCTTGCTTTAGCAATATGTCCAATACGTCTCCTGCTACCATCGCCCTTATCTCTACCTATCTATACAGTCTGCCGCATACTATCACGGGTAAAGAAAGTGATTGCAAAATCTGTATTACCTCGATCACTATTTCAAAGCACCCAGGGAAATTGTAACACATTGCTTTTTTACCCTTCGCTTGCTGTTCACGTCAATATACCTACCTGTAAATAGTGAAGACCCAGATGAGACAGATCCTGCAAGAGCTGTCTCATCAGGGTCTGCACTATTTACAAGTTGATTGTGCAACCAGTGCACTCCACAGCAGTGATTGCACAGCGAAATACTTGTACACAGTGAACATATATGTAATTATACAACGGGACATGGGTTAAGAAGGAGAAATGTATTTTAAAATTCAGCAAGATAATGGTTATTATGTGTTTGTAAGGCAGGTGGTTACTTAATACAGGGATCTGCTTTTTAATACTCCCGCATTTAATAAATGAATGGCTGCTTATAACAAATTCTGTAGTTTAGTTACCATATTATCAATATAAATACAGTTCGAATAATAACCCGACATCGGTCCTTTGGTACATGCGTGAAAGTCCGAGCGAAAATAAGAACGGTAAATTACCGATGTGGTGGGCAAAACAATAGTAACCTAAATAGGAGGTTTCGCAAAAAGAGACAATCCCCTTGCATATTTTCAGGTTAAACCTTACAAAGTACATACCTAGAACTAAATTCAAAAGTATGTGTCTCATATGACATACAACTGCCCTGGGTTCAGTTAACGGTAGTTATTACACATTTATGCAACAGTTCGCAAATGTTTATACCGATATGTTGCGATTACAGTGGATGTTTCGGACTTAAAATTCATGAATTGCTTGAAACTGTAACGGATGTTGTTAACTGAAAGCAGTAATCGCAGAATTTGGGAACAGTTGGTTACTGTTAACAGAACGCAGGACTGGTTTCAACAGCCGTGTGTTTTTGTAACGAAAAAACACGTAGACTAGATTTGAGGCTTATATAAGGTTCACATAGAAATACGCACTCTTAGTACCCAGATCATGCAGCTCCTGTAGGATTGGTCTGATCAGGGTCTGCTCTCTTTGCTTATAAAGTACACATACGATAATACAGTCTGATTATACAGTTTCTGCATGAGCCAGAATATCCTGTGTTCATGTACCTCTGTTAAAAAAAAATAATCTTATCAATATGAATGCTGTCATTATTTCTTACATGAATATTAATGGAGTAAATGTATAAGCGATTAAGTATAATATACAGACTAGTAGCAAATATCTGATTGGAAACAGTTGCAAGCGTTCGTAACTATGGTAGATCTGCGACAGAAAAATGGGGAAATCCCTTGGGCACTTGTAGGTGTGTCGTAAGAAAGTATTTGTCGACGGAAAATGTTTACTAACACCCTTGTCATAGATGTGTGATTCATATTAGCCCTTTTGATGCTGAGCGCGACCCTAACTCATCTTATATTGGTATATACTGTTTGCCTACATGTATGTCCCTATAAGGACCACCCGTCACAGATGTTCGAAATAGTAATATATTCTCCCTATGGTTTACACTAAGGGCTTCACAGGATTGTAAGATCAATGTGCAACATACTTCTTAACCCTTTCCTTCATAGATACGCCTTTTCACGCTTTTGCAAACAGAATAGACCTAGATCAGACGGATCATATAAGCGTTGTCTAATCAGGGTCTGCTCTGTTTCCGTGTGGAATAATATACATTTGATTCTACAATATCTGTCATGGCCAAAATTTAATGCGTTCATATTCTATTTTAAAAATCTATTCGATAAAATATAGTTGATGTTTCTTACATGAATATTAAACAGGAAAAATGGGTTAACCTACCGGGGAACTTAGAAACTCGACGACGTTTCTTGTTATTAGTTTGTTAATTTAAATTAACCGTCTGTACTCTGAGCAATTGTCGTCTGCAAATATTGCCGTCTGCCTCAGTTCTGAAAGTATTTTGTCTTCCCCTAAAAACTGTGTCAGTGTGACAAAACGGTTTGGATCCCGATGAGCACCCGAGTTTCTCGACGTCCCATCTGGATCCAAACTGTTTGAAAAGGTTACCATGCACACAGTCCCCAGAAGAGTGCTATATGTTACCAGATAATTGCTAAACAGGTAGACGTTTCGTTTTGTATAGCTCTTTGTGAGTTAGCGACGATTTTCATCAGGATCCAACTCGCTCGAGACCCTGGTCGTTTGAAATCCACCTTTTTGTGGCAAGCGATCAATTTGACAACCGCCAATTATGCTATTTGTTAGACAAGGGCTCGTGCATTTTGTTTACAGTTCTGATTGGTATAGGAGTGGAAGAGCGTGACCTTGACTTTCAAATTCTCAACTGTTCCTAACTGGTTTAGAGCCAGTGGCGAATCTGTGATTACACATGCAAACCGTTTGGTCCCAGATAAGACGCCGAGTAACTCGGCTCCTCATCAAAATCCAAAATTGTTTGACTTTATGAATATGATTTTGAAACCAACAGGAAGAATATTCAAAATATTGATGCAGACGACTTATTTTTGGGGTTTTTAATAGACGATTAGATTTGACAGTGCAACAGATGAGCCTTATCCTGCCAACATACACCATGGATAGAAAATAGTTTGAATCACTTAACTTGATACTGTCTCGGAAATATTTTGTCAGATAGTCGGTAAAAGATTAGCAAAATTTTAATGAAATGGGATACAGTTTAAAATGCAACAGCCGAGAAAGTCGTAGCAGGTTAATGCTTAACAGAGGTGTGCATTTCAGTTATTGCTGTGCTTCCTCGTTCACTGATATTGTTGCTCATGTATTATTATTTTCTGTACTATAGTGCACCCTCTTTACAATAATGATTGCCACTGTTGTCCGGTCCTAACAACAGAGCTCCAGATAAGAGTTTGTAAACACATTTTTTTCTGCCGTGTGTTTAAAATGCTCCATCAAACCCTATGTAGTTTCCACTCATTAGAATATTTGCTTTACTATGCTTCTACTGAGTGGTCCCAACATAGGGTTTGATGAAAGCATACCGGTTTTATTACTACTTCAAGTTTATCACAGAAAAATGTTTTTACCACTCAAAATAACACTTTCTGTCTTTCCATATGCCCTCAGATTCACTGTTCCTCATGGTCTACTCAGGTGGGCGTTTAAGAGCCATTTTAACTTTTCGTACTCCTTCTCCCCCCATTGAACAACTTACTACCTCATAATGTTTTAGAGCCTGCAAACTTTCACCCACATGTATGCTATTTTAATATGTTTGTTATAATGCCACCAATGTTTCTATCATGTAATTTACAGTTTAAGTGGTCTCAACAGAGGTTTTTACTGTATATACTCTTTTGTTCATTACAATGTTTGTTATAATGCCACCAATGTTTCTATCATGTAATTTACATCTAAAATCCTCTATTATGACCACTCAGTTGCATTAATTATTGGATGTTTAAGACAGGTGACTGCTTAAAACAAGCATAAAGAAAACCGGAGAGCTCCTTCAGTAGCTTTCTGTTTTACTTGCTCCTTGAGTTAAGCTGCCACGTCTCTTTCTCACAATCACTTAGCCTTTGTTAAGTAGTCTTAACCCTTTCCCTGTTCTAAGTTTATTTCAAATTTTAATACCTACTGAATATTCATGGCCAAAATTGTTATAATGAAATATGGAAGGTAGAACATTGTAGTCATTTTACAAAGTAAAGAAACAGATCTATTTAATTTTATAAGCAAACAGAGCAGACCCTGATCAGACGGCTCCTCTAGGAGCCGTCTGATCTGGGTCTACTCTATTTGCAAATGCGTGACAACACGTTTCTATGAGGGAAAGGGTTAACAGAGGGGTTTTACTGTATATACTCTTTTGTTCATTACACATTAAAACTTTTATATCATTCCACATTAGTTTGTTATATCTCCCAATTCCTTTCAAATCAGATTATGACCAGCTTTTTTCTGGCGCAGCCCTTCTTCCCTTTGCTGTAAATTTACAGCAATTTTTTACTTGTCATACATGTAATACCAAAATGTATCTCATTGATTGTTTAGGAAACGAACGCTCTGATAATAACATTATTCCAAATCATTTAAAAATTCAATGATCTACACTTTATGGTCACGGAAAAGATGAAATTAGCGTAATGAAGCAAAACAAAATAGTGATTGCGGACTGTATGCAATTGCATTCTTAACGGCATACTGTTTTCGGAAAACCTACCGTTTGATCTAGTTTTTGACAGTAATAAGCTTAGACAACACCTTATTAAATGTTTTGAAGAAGGGAACATTTCATAATTTATACTAACAACAGGGACATTAAGTATAAGAAGAAAAAAGTAACTAGGGAAATTATAGTTAATAACTATTGTATTTGTTATCTACCTGAATGTTTAGAGGATATGATACAGTGCGAAAAAATGCAACAGGTGGTATCATAAATCCTGTCTAAAATAAAAAAAAAATGAACTATTTTATTTGTAGGAGCCGACTGGTCAGGGTCTGACCGGGGTCTTCTCTGTTTGCTTCAGGGTTTGTAAATTAGACATGACATATTCTGCAGTGACCACCACTAAATACGTGATTAATGAAAATGAATCTAAATAATGGTGATCGTCGTCGTCATTTATCACACTTATATAACAGACCCAGACCGGACGGCTCATGTTACACTAATATAGTAGACCCAAATAGCGTGATGATCTAATTTATGGTGACGTCGTCATTTATTGTACTAATATAGTAGACCCAGATGAGACCGCTCATGTAGGAACTGTTCTGTTTGCTCCTGGTAATAGATACTTCTTAATTCTCCTACATACTTGTAAGACGAAGCTGTACTTTACTCTTAATTCTACATCGTCCGCATTTTCCGATAACCTTCTTTATTCTATATGGTCCGCATTTTCCAGTAATGTTCAACGCGTCCGCTGCTGATTATGGTATTATTTTAACGCATAATGCCAGTGTAGTCTTAGAAACTTATTTTTACACAACACATTGAATTATGCCTAACGTTTATATTTTCCTTTATCAACACGCACATGTTCAATCTTCAACTATACAAAACAAGTGCAGTATAACCCCTCTAATGCGAACGCTTCATAATCAATCATGAGTGTCTTTATAAGCAGATGATTGCTTAATGCAGGACAAAAGTAATGCAGAAAGTTCCTCTAGGAGCTTTCTTCATTACCTTTGTCTATGATCTACTTTTAAAAAAGAGAGAATGGGAGTCAAATTGCTTTGCACAATCAGATGTCAATTCATTGATTATTCAGTTAGTACGTCAGTATATTGGTCTGTCCAATCGATTTGATAAACGATAAATTCTGTCATTCACAATTATTCACCTAAAATGGGTATAAAGGGGAATATTTTATAGTCGACGTATATATGATGACCTAAAGTATTTTTATTTTCCAATGAGATTAACAATTGAATTCTTACTTTCAACAAAAATGCGTACAGTAAAATCGCTCTAAACCGGAATTCTATGAGAGAAGAATTTAGATATTTGTGGGTAGGTGGCTGCTTAACCCTTTCCCTCATGTAAGCGCATTTTGATGCATCTGCAAACAGAGTAGACCCAGATCAGACAGTTCCTATAGGAGCAAATAGAGTATACCCAGATCAGACGGTTCCTTTAGGAGCCGTCTGATCAGGGTCTACTCTGTTTGCTTATGGTGTAATATAGATCTGATCATAAGCTTCTGCCTGAGCAAAAAATGCCCTGTGTCCATATGCCATTATAAAAAATAATCTTATAAATATTCATGACGTCATTATTTCCTACCTGAATATTCATCAGGGAAAGGGTTAAAGCAGAGTGAACGTCATGTAGAAAGACCCCACAGACTTTTATCCAGCATTGAGCTGCCCCTGTCTCCATGACCGATATTTGTACTATACTGAACGTACGATTTAGAAGGGTGACAGTATAGGGGGTAATATTTTGTAGCCGATGCATGGTCACCCCTGTGCCGCTCCAAAAGCCATCAATACTCATAAATTTCAAACAGGTATGCACAAGGCACGCCCAAGTCAAAGGCATTACTGTGACAATATAGCCAAACAGTTACAGACTGACTGAAGGACAAACATGAATGAGTCAACTAAGGAAAACAATGGGTACCCCCCAAAACTTGAAACTTATTAAAACAGATTTCATCTTGTTCACACTAATGACGATTCAACAAACATATGCAGCAATCAACATTTAAACCCTTTTTGACCCCCTCCCCCTACACTCACCGAGAGTTTATCACAACATAGTTCGCACAGCTCTACTGTCAAAACCAATGAACCCGCGATAACAAGGTCAAGTCGCACAGTGGATCTGAGTGAAGTGAATGAGAGCGCGTTGTGTATCAACATATTAATTATTCTACCACGTGTATATAGCACTTGTAGTAATTGTAGTGACAGCACACCAACTACAGCTTTTAAAGCCAAAAATACCACTGGAAAACTAGTATATAGTACCTGGAGTTCTTTAAACGTTTGTTATTTCTAAAAGACATTGACCCTTGACAATTGTTTAAATTACTTCAACTTTAATAACAGTTAACCTATTTCGAAAAGAAGGAATATGTAATCTATGCATGCTGACTCTTGTTTATCTCTATATTTCCCACAGCTTCAGTCTATATTAAATGTTAGGACTGTAACACGTTCTTCGATCCTTGTATGCATCCTGCTTTAAACATTGAATCTAACAAATATTACGCTCAAGACACTGCACCCTAAATTGTACTGTCATATATTAAGGTAAACGGTAGAATTCAAGGCTAGATATCGTTTGGCGTACAGAATAGCTGTTTTCGTGGCTTAAAACAAGCCAGCGGGGATACCTTTATTTACAATATTTGTAAAGCTAGGGTGACTTTGAGAGAAGTGCGAGGTTAGGACGTCCGTAAACCGGTTTAAACCCCCAGTGGTGTTTTTGCTGCTGACCGTGCCAAGGCGGTACTCTCTTTGTCACCCTTCCTTTTGTTTGCCTTGCGTCTTTGTGCTTTGTTCATGTTGTGGAACGTTTGTCCCTGGTTCTTGTGTCTCTTTTGGTGTTATCTGTGTTCATTTCGTGTGTGTGTGTGTGCGTTTGGGTGTCTGGTTGTGGGTGTGTGTGTGTGTGTGTCATGCTGTCTATCGGTGTTTTGGTGGTGGTTGCGTCTTGCATGTGGCTTTGCCTGCTTGACTTTACTACTTTTCCATTTAGTAGCATATCCTGTTTGATTAGGTGATTCTTTTCTTGGCAACAGTTCATGGTTGGTTTCTGTTGCTTTTGTATTTTTGTTAATGTTTTTGATCATAGGCGAATCTGTGATAACATTTGCAAACAATTTGGATCCATGTGAGACACTGAGTAACTCCCAAGGATCCAACCCGTTTGACACTCTGCCTATGTGTATATAAAGCCATTAAAACCCGAAGGAGACGACAGTTCTCTTAGATGAAATTTCTTAGACGCCTAAAGGGTTACATTTTCTTGATATACATGTTTTTAAGCATGAGTTATGCATCCCCCTATGAATATTCCTATGCCTAAAACGAAATAAGTATGAAGCAATGCATTGCGTATAAATGTGTTAATTAGACATACGTGTATGTAAAATAAGTTATAAAAAATCATCTGGTGGTTATAGCGAATAAATATATTAATCCGATGACAAATTTTTTTAATTATCATTCTCCATGGGAGATGTGGATAAAACAGATTTACGGCTGTTTTATGTCACACTTACTGCTTGTATCATTATTGAATACTTTATGTCATTGTTCTTCACAAATTTGCGTATACAGGGTAATATTGTATAGTTATTGTATGGTCCTCTTTATAACTGATTTTATTCTCCCTCCTAGAAACTCATATTAGCCGGTCGATTAGTTGGCTGCTCCATCAATACATCAGATCTTATTACCTACACTTCTCATTTATGACTGTGAGGTTGGTCATTATATGTCAAGGATATCTACTGATACCACCAGGTGCAAAGTCAGGTCGAAGCTTCATGTCAAAAACATTGTTTTTTCCCTGAAACATTCACTTAAGCCGTACTATTTGAACTATTAGAGATAGATATATTTATTTTCAATAATAAACCTGCACATTACGAGTGGTGCCGTGCTTAGACCGGTGTCATATCTTAAGACCAAATTTGCCAACCATGTTTTAGTCGGGATATCTCCCTTGGACAAGTCGCGTATTTATTTTATTGTGTAAATACTTCAGATACGCATTAAAGATAAATAGTTAATAAACAGTAAATCTGCATACCATGCCATACGACACCTTGCTGAACAATGTATTCATATGATACATTTTGGTAGATACAGGGATGTCCTTATTTGTTATGCCCCCGCCTTTGGGGTGGTCCGGTTTTGCAAGACTTGTACTCACGACAAAGAGGGTAGTCAGATCAGAATCAAGCATTTAAGTCTGAACATCATTAGAAACCTTAAAATCAATCGATTTAATAGCCAGAAATAAAAAACTTTTGTTCTTGCATCCATGTATATATTTCATATCTATCTGTACCTTGTTATAAGTGAAACTCAGTTTTTGGGATCCGACACAAACAAGGGAAGACAACCAGCTTCTATCCGGCTTTGTTATCAATTTGGCCAATGTTTCAAACTCTCTGTACTGAATCCTTTCAAAAGATATGCTACGGGCTTGAGTTTGAAAGCATTAATATCGGGACAACACGACCGGTATTTCCGGTCTCTCGGCACGAATGCGGGTTGTGTAACAAATTGCAAAAAATAAAATCGATATAACTTTTTAAAGAAGAAAGATGGAAACATAAAGTAAATTGCAAAGTTGTTTGTCAAGACAATGTCTACCGATTGATGTAATTTTTTCTGGGGTCTAACGTAACATAGCCGAGAACAGGGCCGAAAACCATTTCCGGTCAAATTTTGAACCGATATAACGGAAGAACCATAGGAGATAGAAAAATAGTGTCAACAGCAAATATGCTTCATTATACATGCCCTATTGATTGCATCCACGATTTTTCTTCTAGCACTTCCGGTTCTGTTTTTCGACTTTAGAGCTAGGTTTTGAGGTCCAAGGTTCGAAACCTTGATATCAATCGATTCAATAGCTAGAAATGAGCAACTTTTATTCTTACATATATATTCCATATCTGTCCGGTAACTTGTTATGGATGAAACTCAGTTGTTGGGCTCCTAATAAAAACAAGGAAAGATAACCCGCTTCTATTGAGCTGTGTTATCAATTTGACCAACGTTTCAAACTCTCGGTACTGAATCCTTTCCAACGATATACTACAAGCCTGTGTTTGTAAGCATTAATATCGGGACAACACGACCGGTATATCCGGTCTCTCGGCACGAATGCAGGTTGTGTAACAAATTGCAAAAAATAAAATCGATATAACGTTTTAAAGAATAAAGATGGAAACATAAAGTAAATTGCAAAGTTGTTTATTGGTCTGGATCTACACTGTCAGTCTAAACCCCTCTTACATACCTGGATCTACACTGTCAGCCTAAACCCCTTACATATCTGGATCTACACTGTCAGTCTAAACCCCTCTTACATACCTGGATCTACACTGTTGATCTAAGCCCCCTTGCAGATCTGGATCTACACTGTTAGTTTAATGCCCCTTACATACCCATGATCTACAACGATAGTATACCCCCAACTCCTCTTGCAGACCTGGATCTGCAATGTCAGTCTATACCCCGATTACAGACTCTGAATCTTCACCGTTAGTCTAGACCCTCCTTACAGACCAGGGTCTACACTGTAAAAAGTAAGTACCTCGTTATAGTCTACTTTCAGTCCGAAGAACCGTTCAGCCGTCTGTACATTTACTGCCCTGGTCATACAGTCATTCACCTATAAATTGAGCACTGCTAACATACGGACGCAGGATTTCATGCAGCCGCAGTACCGACTATCGACCCTCACAGGTACTCATTTTAACCCCTAGGTTGAGAGGAGGTGCGGGTGGGAGACACTGAAAAGCGTCTCTGAAATTTCCGGGCCTGTTCCAGCCTGTTTTGGCTTGAACAAGGAAAATAGTTTGTTCCTTCTAACCTTTAACCCTTTACCCCATGTACGTATGTTTGTAAAGAAATAAGGATGTTACTAATATTAGCTGAATTGTTTTTATTTTAGAATGTTTTCACACAGAGGGTCATGATGGCACATACTGATGCGACATCAAGCTACTCGGTGATTCATCTGGATCCAGACCGTTTGCGCAGTCCGGCAGAAACTGCCGGTAGTATGGCAAATATCTATCTAAACTCGTGACTCGTGAACACGACTCAATACAAAATTATAAAATGAATACCTAAACGAAATGTAGTAATCCTCTATTGCGACCACCAGACAATTCGGTAATTCGTATAATTCGGGGTTTAATGGTAGATAGTAGCTTAATGCAGGACGAAAGTTCCAGTGTGGGCTTTCGGTATTAATTTCGTTGCCCATTGCTCCCTCCTGTTTATTTGGTAATAAGTCACATTACAGAGAAGTCCAACTATAATAATTAGTATTTTCAGTTTCGTTCCCTAAACCACATAACGCGTTACTGAAAAAAATCATATTTAACCCTTTCCCCAATAAATAATGGCACCAGGAACATTAATTTAGGGAATATGAACAGAGAAATGGTTACCACTTGTGATTTTTTGTAAAATATGATATCAGCTCAAACTCCAACCTCTTAAATTTTCACTTGACAAATATTTGATCAAGCATTTGTTCACATATCGGAAACAGTATCTGATCAAGGGTAACACAGTATGGATCCCATTGTGACGCGAGTTAATTTAAACGTCTGGCACATTGTTTTAACAGAAAACTAGCGTGTTTGTTTGGGTTTGTGAGGCACATTACGAGTTTTTCTAATTTGATTTTTGTCAAAAAAGTAATGCATCAAGGACTTTTGAGGAGACAATCACCATGTTTTAGCTTAATGGCAAGATGACATCAGCAGATAACGATTCAATCTACAAGTCTTAAGTCAGATCACGCGTCCTTGATATATTCCAAAAATAGACCGATAGTGCAGTAAATATAACGACAGTCCTACATTTGCATTAGCCCGTGTCACTTAAATCTTAAACCACCTTTATCTTTAAACGGTTGCAAAATAAAATCCTATATTCCAGTCTGAAACCCAGGAATTAAAAACTGTTGTTTAATTGAAATTGTCTGTACGGGAAAATCTCAATTTATTTGGTTTCAAGGTATGATAAAATAATATAAAAGCTTTCACCTTGTTGAAACGCAAAATGTAGAAGGCACTATCTTCAGGCAAAATCTTGCTTAAGTACGTCGTCTATAGTCTGGTATGATATGGGGTATTGAATTTTTCAAAATACATAGTACTTTGCATGTACAAATGGACTCTCTACGTCTGTTTTGAGAGACAGTTACATTACAGTTCAGAGGCGGTGAGACAAAGAGTGGAGTGGGCAAAGGTGTTTTAACGCGAATATTTAATACTGAAAGCAATTCAATAATGACACTGAGCATCTTGCGAATGTTGACTGCTACAAACAGTTCAAGATGAAATAAGTCCATGCCACATCGACAACCAAACAAATGATCATTCTTACATGCCGATTTTACGGTCTACCTTCAGTAATATGGAATATAACACCATGCTCCTTGTACTATAATAATCTAACAAAAGGTCATCTTCCAAGAAGTAAAAAAACTGAGCTTCCTTAACAAGAATTATATACTAGGTCACCTTCAAAAAAGCCAAACAAAAGCTAAGATTTTAATGATACAAATGTCCCTAAAATAAGTAGACACTGTCTACTAAGCCCAGCAAAAGGTCCTGGATGTTTATATTACAGGTTATAATGTATGAGAAACCTGGCAAAATTGCACCAAAATCATAACATGATAGCAGAGTGTACATTATCCTTATATAATAACATGATAGCAGAGTGTACATCGCCTTTTACAATCAGATCATAATAGGGTGTAACGTAACATTATACAATAACATCATAGCAGCGTGTACATTACCCTTATGCAATAACATGGTAGCAGATTGTATATTATCCTTGTACAATAACATGATAGCAGAGTGTACATTATCCTTTTACAATAACATGATAGCAGATTGCACATTATCATTATGCAATAACATGATGTCAGAGTGTTCATTATCCTGATACAACAACATAATAGCAGAGTACATTATCGTGATACAATAACATGATATCAGAGTGTACATTAACCTTTTACAAAAACATAATAGCAGGGTGTAACGTTACATTATACAATAACACCATAGCAGAGTGTACATTATCCTTATACAATGACATGATAGCAGAGTATACTTATCCTTATACAATAACATCATAGCAGAGTGTACATTATCCTTATACAATGACATGATAGCAGAGTGTACATTATCCTTATACAATGACATGATAGTAGTGTGTACTTTATCCTTATACAATGACATGATAGCAGAGTGTACATTTACCTCATATAATATATAATAGGTCCATAGAAGGGTGTACATTAATATTATACAATAGCATCATAGCAGAGAGTACATTTACATTATACAATAAAACAAGATGGCTGTTCAAACTCTGACATGATGTAATATTTACTTGCATTTGTTAAAATATTTGATCAATTACTGATTGACACTGTATGAGTGTCAAACAACATGACGCTTCATGAGACGTCCTGTTTTCAGTCTGGATACAAACATGTTTTCAAATATTTGTTTAATTCACACTGACTTGGATAATGGCTAGCATTTACCCTGTTTACATTAACTTATTTTGGGAATATATAAAGGCGTCTTCTACATTCTGGAATTTAATGTATAAAACAAACAACCACGAGGTCAATTGGTTTTGGATCCCGATGAGACGCAAAAATACTGTCTTTTTACACGAGCACAACACAAATCCTCCACTAGCAGACTGGAGCTAAACCGACATAACAAGGAAAATATCAATAACCTTAAGCCTGTGTAAATTATAGTTTGCAGAATTGTTCAATTTCAAAATTGATTTTTTCTGTATTTTTTCAAAAACACTATCAGAGTGTCAAGCAGTTTTAGGCATTGAGTTACTAAGGCAACCACGTGGCGTCTCATCCGGGACCTAGCTGTTTGCTGAGGCAACCACGTAGCCTCTCATCTGGGTCAAAGCTGCTTGCTGAGGCAACCACGTGGCGTCTGATCTGGGTCCAAGCTGTTTGCTGATGTAACCACGTGGCCTCTCGTCTAGGTTCAAGCTGTTTACTGAGGCAACCACGTGGCCTCTCATCTGGATCCAAGCTGTTTGCTGAGGCATCCACGTGGCGTCTCATCTGGGTCGCAGTTGTTTGCTGAGGCAACCACGTGGTCTCTCATCTAGGTTCAAGCTGTTTGCTGAGGCAACCACGTGGCCTCTCATCTGGGTTCAAGCTGTTTGCTGAGGCAACCACGTGGCCTCTCATCTGGGTTCAAGCTGTTTGCTGAGGCCACCACGTGGCCTCTCATCTGGGTCCAAGTTGTTTGCTGAGGTAACCATAGATCTGCCATCAGCGGGCTAAATGTTAAAATGTCTCACTGTATATGTTTATATATAGGTAAAAAGCTTGCCTTTGTAGGTATAGCAGGTACACACCGATTGCGTAGAATGCTGAAGATGTTTTATTGCCCGATAAACTGTTTATTATTTACCACTCCTCGTATTAAAAATTGATGACATATGGTCATTATAGACTTGTCGATTCGTTCAGTGTCCTAAAGTAATCAACAGTTGCTTCTTATTCATGTATAGAGAATTGCGGATTTTTTATTGAATCTAAAATGTACAAAATACCATATTGCTCTCACTCGGCGTCTCATCTAGGTCCAAACTGTTTGCTGAGGCAACCACGTGGCCTCTCATCTGGGCCCAAACTGTTTGCGGAGGTAACCACTGATCCGCCCACAGCAAGCTAAATGTTAAAAATGTGTAGGTATAAAGCTTGTATTTGTATGGGTTGCAGGTATCGCAAGTACGGCACACACCAATTGCTTAGAGTTCTAAAGATGTTTTTATTGCCCGAAAAACTCACTTATTTACCACTCCTCGTATTTAAAAATTGCTTACATCATTGTCATTAGACTGGCCGTTCTGTTCAGTGTCTTAAAGGGATCCACGGTTGCTTCTAAAGCTATTATACTCACGTTGCAATGATCTATAACAACAATTTCCATACTTCTATGACTTACATTGAATTACGTATATAGGGAGGGGATAGACCGAACGCTTGGGTCCACCTCTACTTTATTGGGACATGGTCAATTTTGACCCATAGGGACATAATTTATAGAAGTTTTTAAGAACACTTGAAGCTGACTCTATGTGCCAAATATAAAAGCTGAGAACTTTTCACTATATGTTTCTATGGGACATTGGCTACCTCTGGGATGGGGTCAATTTTGACAACAGATGCATAATTTATGTAACTTTTTAGAGGACCAGGAATCTCCTGGGGTTAACGAAGTTTGTCATGTGAAGAAGCCTTCCAGTTGGCTTGCGGTAAGTTAGTTGTTCAGTGCATGAAACCGTGCAATTTGTTCTATGCACAGACAAACCTCAGGGATCTGCCTCCACCTGTAAATAGCTGAACATCGTGATATGACTGGTATAGGCCTACTGTTAAAACGACGTAAAACCAAATACACAAACAAACGTAGAAGACCTACAGATGATACTATGTGCATAAGATGAAAACCCCGTAGATTCTGTTGAGAATATTTTTAAAGGTTCAAATTGTTGGTGACTGATGACGTACGACGGACGACGCACAATGCAGAATGACAGACACCAGATGATCACTAAGGCTCACTCTGAGCATTTGGTGTTCTGGTGAGCTAATTTATCTAAGTAGTGTAGAGGATCTAAAAATGATGTTATGTGTCAAATATGAAAGCTGAGAACCTCCCAGTTTCAGAAGATTTTCAAAGTTTTCACTATATGTTTCTATTGAAATCTGACCACCTTTTGGGCGGGGCTAATTTTAACCACAGGGGCATGATTTATATAATTAGTGTAGAGGACCTGAACATGATGTTTTGTGCCAAATATGAAAGCTGAGAACCTTCCAGTTTCAGTGATTTTCAACGTTTTCACTATGTTTCTATTTTTTAACCCCAGGGGCATAATTCATATATATTTTGTAGAAGACATGAATATGATGCTATATGCCAAATATGAAAGCTGAGAACCTTTCAGTTTCAGAGAAGATGTAAGTATATAATCGTATTAACGAGACTTTACTGTTTATTACAGTCGTTATAACGATACTTCACTGTTTATTATGGTCATATTAACGATACTTTAATGTTTATCATATTCATATTAACAATAATTTACTTTTTATTATGTTCGTATTAACGATACTTTACTGTTTATTTTGTTATTATAAGTTTACCTTTATCAAGCTTACTGGCGACCTTCAGCACGAAATAAATTTCGTTTCTACAGTTGTCATCTGCTTCTATTCTACAATAGTTTTCTTTCACTCATTTAATAAAACAATGACATAAATAAACTACAACAAATCTCTTATCTTTTAAATACTGAGACTTGTATAGAACATATATCAGTAAAATATCGCTAAAGGGAACATCTACTTCTTGGTTAACATAGAACTCTTTATAAGCAGGTGTTTGCTGAAAGCAGGACTGAACTCCTCCTATTTAAACTTCTACATATATTAAAATCCAATACACGTATACACTTCTGTTAAGTGATTTCGTTTTAGAGGACATTTATTGTAACCAGTTTGGCCTTTGACAAACACCCGAATAAATGTCATATGGTCTGGATCTAACCTATCAGTGAATTCACTGTCTGTCTACAAAACGTCTCTTCACGTTGAATGTTTCTTTCAAGCTGCTCATAATAAACGCGATGTGTCAGATATCTCGGCGTATCATCAGTACATGTATCCAGTTTGATATTTGGTCAATAGATGCCTAGTATTTGAATGAATCGGTTGTAAGTAAAACAGGTAATAGGTCCGAGCTTTAGCCGTCTCTATTTTTGTTCATCATGAAAAGGGTTATATATAGCGTACCTCTTACAGTCTGTGTTCACTTATTCTTCATATCGCCCTATAGAAATCTTACACAATAGCGGACCTGCCAAACATGTGCATTCATTTTTAGTGAATTGCCCTTTGTCATGTTGTCTGCTAAATCTCTGATTTGTTGTGCTTATTACTGAGTTCATAATCAATCAAACTTTTGGGAAACGATTGGAGCCGTCTGGTCTAGGTTTGCTGTTTGAAATGTTGTTGAAAGAGAGTTTTCTCCGGGGAAGTGTTACATTTCAGCCTACATTTCTCAGTGAACGTCCAAACCTGTCTTTTGAAAATTAATCTTATTTTTATATTGACGAGTGGTTTCCCCTACAGATCTGGACCTACTCCGTTTCTCTATACCCTCCGTACATACTTTGGATCTGCACCGTCAGTCCCAGTCCCCGTTTCAGACCCTTGATCTACGCCATTGGTCTATATAAGCTTTAAAGACACTGAATCTACAAAAAAGTCTATATAAATATTACGGACCCTGGATCTACACCATGTATCTATACCCTCCGTACAGACCATGGATCTATACTGTTAGTCTACGCCTCCCTTGCTGACCCTGAATCTACACCGTCAGTTTATATACACCTAACTGACCATGGATCTACACCGTCAGTCTCAGCCCCTTACAGACCCTGGATCTACATCGTGAGTCTATATAAACCGTACAGATCTGGGGTCTAGACCGTAAGTCTATGATCCCCTATAGACCCTGGATCCACACCGTAAGTCTTTGATCCCTTACAGACCCTGGATCTACATCGTCAGACTGTCTAGACCGTAAGTCTATGATCCCTTATAGACCCGGGATACACATCTTTAGTCTAAATCCCCCGCTAATACCTGATATACACTGTTTGTCTAAATCCCCCTTACATACCTGCATCAACACTGTTAGGCTAAATTGCCTTAAAAACCTGGATCTACACTGTTAGTCTAAACCGCCATTACATGCCTGGATCTATACTGTTAGTCTAACGCCCCTTACATATCTGGATCTACATTGTTAGTCTAACGCCCCTAACATATCAGGTTCTACACTGTTAGTCTAACAACCCCTACGTATCTGGTTCTACACTGTAAGTCTAACGCTCCATTACATACCTGGATCTACACTGTTAGTCTAACGCCCCCTTACATATCTGGTTCTACACTGCTAGTCTAATGTCCCTTACATATCTGGATCTATACTGTTAGTCTAACGCCCCCCGTACATACCTGGATCTACACTGTTAGTCTACTGTGCCCTTAAATACCTAGATCTACACTGTCAGTCTAATGCACCCTTACATGCCTGGATCTACACTGATAGTTTAACGCCCCCTTATATAACTGGATCTACACTGTTAGTCTAATGCTCCCTTAACCATTCGCTTGCTGAATTTTAAAATACATGTCCCCTTTTTTATCCATGCCCTGTTATATAATTACATATAATTATATTCACTGTGTACAAGTATTTCGCTGTGAAATCACTGCTGTGGAGTGCATTGGTTGCACATTCAACTTGTAAATAGTGCAGACCCTGATGAGACAGCTCCTGCAGGAGCTGTCTCATCTGGGTTTTCACTATTTACAGGTACGTATATTGACGTGAATAGCAAGCGAAGGGTAAAATATCTGGTTCTACACTGTTAGTCTAACGCCCCCTTACATATCTGGTTCTACACCGTTAGTCTAACGCCCCCTTACATATCTTGATCTACACTGTTAGTCTAATGCCTACTTACATATCTGGTTCTACACTGTTAGTCTAACGCCCCCTTACATATCTGGATCTACACTGTTAGTCTAATGCCCACTTACATACCTATATCTACAATTAGTCTAATGCCCCTTACATGCCTGGATCTACACTGTTAGTTTAACGCCTCCTTATATACCTGGATCTACACTGTTAGTCTAACGCCCACTGACATATCTGGATCTATACTGTTAGTCTAACGCACCTTACAAACCTGGATCCACACTGTTAGTCTAACGCCCCATACATACCTGGATCTACACTGCTAGTCTAACGGCCCCTTACATATCTGTTTCTACACTGTTAGTCTAACGCCCCCTTACATATCTGGATGTATTCTGTTAGTATAACGCCCCCTTACATACCTGGATCTACACTGTTAGTCTAACGCCCCTTACATACCTGGATCTACACTGTTAGTCTAACGGCCCCTTACCTATCTGGTTCTATATTGTTAGTCTAACATCCGCATACATATCTGGATCTATACTGTTAGTCTAACGCCCCCTTAAATACCTGCATATGCACTTTTAGTCTAACGCCCCCTTACAAACCTGATTCTATACTGTTAGTCTATCGCCCCTTTACATATCTGGATCTATGCTGTTAGTCTAACGCCCCTTACATATCTGGATCTATAATGTAAGTCTAACGCCCCCTTACATATCTGGTTCTACACTGCTAGTCTAACGACCCCTTACATATCTGGATCTACACTGTTAGTCTAACGCCCTTACATATCTGGTTCTACACTGTTAGTCTAACGCTCCCTTACGTATCTGGTTCTACACTGTTAGTCTAACGTCCGCATACATATCTGTTTCTATACTGTTAGTCTAACGCCCCCATGCATATCTGATTATACACTGTTAGTCTAACGCCCCCTACATATCTGGTTCTATACTGTTAGTCTAACGCCCCTTTCATACCTGGATCTACACTGTTAGTTTAACGCCCCTTACATACCTGGATCTACACTGTTAGTCTAATGCCCAATTACATACCTGGTTCTACACTATTAGTCTAATGCCCCTTACATACCTGGCTTTACACTGTTAGTCTAACGCCCCCTTACATATCTGGTTCTACACTGTTAGTCTTACGCCAACTTACATATCTGGTTCTACACTGTTAGTCTAACGCCCCCTTACAGATCTGGATCTATGCTGTTAGTCTAACGGCCCCTTACATATCTGAATCTATACTGTTAGTCTAACGGCCCCGTACATACCTGGATCTACACTATTATTCTACTGTGCCCTTAAATACGTAGATTTAAATTGCTAGTCTAATGCACCCTTACATGTCTGGATCTATACTGTTAGTCTAACGTCCCTTACATACCTGGATCTACACTGTTAGTCTAACGCCCCCTTACATACCTTTATCTACACTGCTAGTCTAACACCCCCTTACATATCTGGTTCTACACTGTTAGTCTAACACCCCCTTACATTTCTGGTTCTACACTGTTAGTCTAACGCCCCCTTACATATCTGGATGTATTCTGTTAGTCTAACGCCCCCTTACATACCTGGATCTACACTGTTAGTCTAATGTCCCTTACATATCTGGATCTATACTGTTAGTCTAACGTCCCCTTAAATACCTGGATCCACACCGTTAGTCTTACACCCCCTTACATATCTAGTTCTACACTGTTAGTCTAACACTCCCTTACATTTCTGGTTCTACACTGTTAGTCTAACGCCCCCTTACATATCTGGATGTATTCTGTTAGTCTAACGCACCCTTACATACCTGGATCTATACTGTTAGTCTAACGCCCCCGTACATATCTGGATATACACTGTTAGTCTAATGTCCCCTTACATACCTGGATCTACACTGTTAGTCTAACGCCCCCGTACATATCTGGATATACACTGTTAGTCTAATGTCCCCTTTACATATCTGGATCTATACTGTTAGTCTAACGCCCCTGGCATACCTGGATCTACACTATTAGTATAATATGCCAGCGCATATCTGGATGTAAAACCGTCAGTTTATACCCTGATTATAGATCCTGGATCTACACCAGTTTAAACCCCTTACAGACCTATGATCTACAATGATAGTCTATTATATTATATAAAGTAAGCCCACTTTCTAGATCTGAATCTACACCGTTGGTCTATGACCCCTTAAAAACTTTGGACTACATAGTCAGCCTGTCTTGAGAAACCGGAATTTGTCACAGTGTTGATGCAGTTTACCGATAGTAAATGAACCTGTCAATGAGTAAGTAAATATTTTGAAAGGAATATGACAGGATCGACACTATTCAGACAATATTAATGCCCTATAGCTCTAGCTTAATTGGTATTCAATTTTCATAACTACACGCATTGACATTCATGATTCCGAAAGACCAAACAATATAACAACACTAAGAATGAAGTACGAAGCAACTTTGTACGGCCGCCACATGAACTTTTGACACCTGCCGTTGTGACTTACATGATCTGAAAGTGGGAGATCCATCGAAAGCAAAAGTAGCAATGCAAAAAGAGAAAATTGCAGACTCGAATTTATTGAGTATGTTCATGAGTAGTAATTAAAAGTACTAAAGTTGGATCTACGTCGTACTTCATTCTCTGTATAGTTATAATTTCTGGTCCTTAGGGATCAATAGGATACCGCCTAAGCCCGCACAAGGGAACGTGACATTTTTACACCTACTCATGAACAGAATAAACCGAGTTCGCAATTTTCTTGTTTTGCATTGCGCTGCAACTTTAGATAACTATATAAAACCTTTATATAAAACCTCCAA
Source organism: Azorinus chamasolen (assembly GCA_963576725.1). Lineage (NCBI taxonomy): Eukaryota > Metazoa > Mollusca > Bivalvia > Cardiida > Solecurtidae > Azorinus > Azorinus chamasolen. Next base: position 70,437,275 of record OY755240.1, on the reverse strand, counting down.
TCTAAGTCCCCTATACAGAATAGTATCTTCACTGGGCATAAATGTTAAACATCGGATTAATAATGTTTTAGATAGATGACTGCCTAATGCAAAGTTAAACTAATGCAGAAAGCTCGCAGAGGAGCTTCCTGTGTGATTTTAACCCTGCCCTTAGCAAATCATGATAACCTGCGATATTTATACTGTATTGGGTGTTCGAATAAACGAATGGTATGTTAATTGTGGGATAACAAGTGTTAACAAATTATACGTGAGAACTAATGGCATCGAGAATGTTGTATAACTGAAGTTTTATAATGATATATGGGCAAAGTAAAGTTTATAATGACATAGTGACATCGGGAATAGCTTTAAATTTTAGACTTATATCTATATTACGTGATAGGCAAACAAAACATCTAATTTGACGGAATCGCAAGGAACCGTCTGATCTGGATCTACTCTGTTTGCAAATGTGTTTACATGGACTATTTGGTTAAGTGGTGAATAGAAATGTGCGCCATCGTCTGATATTTGATACCTTGTTATGACTAAAGTTTGCCAAACCTTTCGATAAGAGTTGTCGCTAATAGGTTTTACTCCATTGATCAGATTGACAAAGTAGAGCTGTGGTTAAATTTGGACTTCAAGTGAAATCTGATATTTTGTTATAAATATAATTTGAATGTATACAAAAGGCTGTCTCTAACGTATGCCTGTAGCCATGTACAAGGTTAGCATTCATTCACCTGTTCTCTGTCGAATACACCAATTGATTTAAGAGCGTTTATATTTGACGAATATTGTTAATAAAACGAAACCACAAATAACTAACAAAAATGTATGATATAGAAAAGTACCCCAACATAAGGTTTGCCCATAAGTGATGCAATTTGAATAAAAGTAAACTGAACTGTCATTGTAAGTGCACATTTATGGCATGTCTCAATGCAATTAAACAGAACAGAAACATACTAAATATTTATTCGCTATGCAACTGGTAAATATATACAAAAGGTTCAGTAGAACGGTGGTTAAGAAAAGATTATCATACATAAGTATTACAGTATATGCATGTATGAACGCTTTCGCTTCCAAACAGAGAGGCCCTCCTTGTCTCAACTGCGTTCATTGTTTTGTTGGGCCTGTGTTGGAAGAAGGGTAAAGAAACGAAATCTGTAGCAGATGTCGTCAGTATTTGATAGCTTAAACCCTTTACTAAAAATAATATAAACGTCGTTGCAGACAGTTAACGATCCTGATTTAACGGCCATTAACACTGGATCCCAAATAAATCCAGATACATCTAACTCTTACTTATCGTTTTGGATCCTGACCAACCAACACATTGAGGATGTCAAGCAGACTGAAACACAACAAGGCCATCAAACAGACTGCATCCTGACCAAACACGATGGGGGCATCAAACTGAAAGGGCCATGATCAAACACAATAAAGGCGTCAAACAGACTCATCCTGATCAAACAACACAATGAGGGTGTCAGACAGACTAGATCCTGATCAAACAACACGACGATGGCGTCAAACAGACTGGTTCCTGATCAAACGCCTTGTGGGCGTCAAACAGACTGGATCCTGATCAAACAACACAATGAGGGCGTCAAACAGACTGGATCCTGATCAAACACGTTGAGGGCGTCAACAAGACTGGATCCTGATCAAACAACACAATGAGGGCGGCAAACAGACTGGGTCCTGATCTAACACAATAAGGGCGTCAGACAGACTGGATCCTGATAAAAAAAACGACAATGGCGTCAACTAGACTTGATCCTGATCAAAAACGATGAGGGCGTCAAACAGACTGGATGCTGACCAAACTCCAAATGACGCTGGGTCTTATCTGAGCTTAACATTTTGCCGCAGTAATCTTCAAAAAAGTCTGTTATAACGGAATTATTAACACTGCGGACCAATGTTGATCAGCTCTAAAATAAGTCTGAGTCTAGATATCTAGATAAGAAAAGTACAAAAATGAGTTATGCAGGAAACACAACATACAGAACAAACAGCCGCCCGAACAGCAACACAAGGAAACAGCAAATGTGCATAACTATAAAAAACATCAAGAGACGCACAAAGACAAAACAAACATACAGTAGGGGAAGGTGGAAGTACCGCCCTGTAACGGTCAGTGACGAAAGTCACTGGGGCGGGGGGGGGTTAAACCGGTTTTGGGGCGCCCAACCTCACATTATTCCATCCCCATCCTAAAAGACAAACGGTGTAAATACATTGTAAACATATACCCTCTCCGACTAATCTACAACAACTGTGATGGCAAATACAGTGGTAGTTACATTAGAGAGAGGTCCAAATATGATAACAGCTCAAATTGCAACCTCTTAAATTTTCACTTGGCAAATATATGATCAAACGCTTGTTTGCATATCTGAAAAGTTTGAATCCTGTTGAGACGCCATTTAGTTTAAACGCCTGACACGTTGTTTTAACAGAAAACTAGCATGTGTTTGTTTGGGTTTGTGAGGCACATTACAAGTTTTCTGGTTTGATTTTTGAAAATAAAGTAATACATCAAGGACTTCTGAGGACACAATTACCGTGTTTTAGCTTAATGACAAGATGACATCAGCAGATAACGAATCAACCTACAAGTCTTAAGTCGGATCACGCGTCCTTGATATATTCCAAAAATAGACCGATAGTGCAGTATATATAACGACAGTCTTACATTTGCATGTGCCTTTGTAACTTAAATCTTACACCACCTTTATCTTTAACAGTTGCAAAATAAAATCCTATATTCCAGTCTGAAACCCAGGAATGAAAAACTGTTGTTTGATTGAAATTGTCTGTACGTAAAAAAGCTCAATTGAGTTGGTTTCAAGGTATGATAAAATAATATAAAAGTTTTCACCTTGTTGAAACACAAAACGTAGAAGGCACTATCTTCAGGCAGAAGCTTGCTTAAGTACGTCGTCTTTAGTCTGGTATGATGTGGGGTATTTAATTTTTCAATATACCTAGTACTCTGCATGTACAAATGGACTCTCTATATCTGTTTTGAGAGATAATTACAGTTCAGAGGCGAGACAAAGAAATGGAGTGGGCAAAGGTGCTTTAAAGCGAATATTTAATACTGAAAGCAATTCAATAATGACACTGAGCATCTCGCGCATGTTGACTGCTACAAACAGTTCAAAATGAAATAAGTCCATGCAAAATCCACAACCAAACAAATGACCATTCTTACATGCCGATTGTACGGTCTAATAATATAACACCATTCTCCTTGTACTATAATAATTTAACAAAATAATTGTTATTCAACGAAAAGTAAATCAGGCCATCTTCCAAGAAATCAAACAACTGAGCTGTTATGGTTTAACTTCCTTAATAAGAATTATATACTAGGTCACCTTCAAAAAAGCCAAACAAAATGTTAAGATTTTCATGGTACAAATGTCCCTAAAAAATAGTCAGTGTCTACTAAGCCTAGCAAAAGGTCCTGAATGTTGATATTACAGGTTATAATGTATGAGAAACCTGGCAAAATTGCACCGAAATTAACCTTATACAATAACATGATAGCAGAGTGTACATTGACATTATATATAATAGCATGATAGCAGAGTGTGCATTAACCTGATACAATAGCATGATAGCAGAGTATACAATAACCTTTTACAATAACATGATAGCAGAGTGTACATTCACCTTTTACAATAACATCATAGCTCTATTGAAATTTGACCACCTTTTGGGCGGGGCTAATTTTGACCCCAGGGACATGATTTATATAATTAGTGTAGATGACCTGAACATGTTTTGTGTCAAATATGAAAGCTGAGAACCTTCCAGTTTCAGAGGAGATTTTCAAAGTTTTCACTGTTTCTATTGAAAACTGGCCACCTCTGGGACGGAGCCAATTTTAACCACAGGGGCACAATTCATATATATTTTGCAGAGAACCTAAATATGATGCTATATATGCCAAATATGAAAGCTGAGAACCTTTCAGTTTCAGAGATTTTCACTATATGTTTCTATTGAAATCTGATCACCTTCTTGGCGGGGCTAATTTTGACCTCAGGGACATGATTTATATAATTAGTGTAGAGGACCTGAACATGTTTTGTGCCAAATATGAAAGCTGAGAACCTTCCAGTTTCAGATGAGATTTTCAAAATTTTCACTATGTTTCTATTGAAAACTGGCCACCCCTGGGGCGGAGCCAATTTTAACCCTAGGGGCACAATTCATATATATTTTGCAGAGGACCTGAATATGATGCTATATGCCAAATATGAAAGCTGAGAACCTTTCAGTATAAGAGATTTTCACTATATGTTTCTGTTGAAAAGTGGCCACCCCGGGGGCCGGACAAATTTTGACCCAAGGGGCATAATTTATACAAATCTTAGAGGACCCGATGCTTTGTGCAAAATATGAAAGCTGAGAACCTTCCAGTTGCAGAGATTTTCATAGTTTTGCTGGATGTTTCTACAGTAAACAAGGAACCCTGGGGCGGGCCAATTTTGACCCACAGGGGCATAATTTATATAACTTTTGTAGAGGACATACAGATGATGCTATGTCTCAAAGATGAAAGCTGAAACCCTGTAGATTAAGAATATATTTCTATAGGTTCAAATTGTTGACGCCTGATGACAGGCGACATACGCAGATGCACGATGGACACCAGGCATTCACAAAAGCTCACTCTGAGCACTTGTTCTCCAGTGAGAGGAAGTGTCATGCACAAGGTCCATAGCTCTACCTTCCAATATTCTTGACTTATTTCCCTTTTTAGCTCACCAGAGCACAAATTGAAGCTAGAGTTGTAGACCTTGTGCACCATGCCTCTTCTATGTGTGAAGTTTGAATTCAATGACATCAGTAGAATATGAGATGCAGGCCAGAGAAGACGTTTGACGACAACAAAGTGATCCCCGCTTATTTCACTTTTGATTCAAGATCATTTCAAGATCACTTCTATTCAGTGTGATCAAATTATATTAAGCAGTTTATTAGATGGTGGTTGAATAATTTCTTTGAAATCTTTTTTAGTTCAAGTGACATATTTGTGCAGCTGTCGAACATTATTTGCATAACTATGATGGGACTATACAAACCTGATAAGTGGTCAGTTATAGATCATTCCCCTGAAATTTGGTGAGAATCCAGTAGCGATGTTTTTTCAAGAAATTGTTGACAGACAGACACATGACGATGCCAATAGCTTGCCATGATACTTTGTGCCCGATGAATTAAACAGGCAATCAGAGGGTCCAACAGTTTGGATACAGATAATATACTGTATTGTACGGCATCTAATCTGATCAAAACTTGCAAATGACGACTATATTCATCCAATAGTCTGCAGTTACAATTGTGTTGCAACATAATCACTGGTAACATATACACGATGTAGTAATGGGTCTAATTACAAGAACACATATATGAGGTACAACCATTCATTTAATACAAACATGCATTTATTGCACAATTACACAAATGATGAAACAATTATCTCTGCTCAATCTCTGATTTGCTGAACTTTTCACTGATTTTCAATCAACCAAACGTTTGAGGAACTACTGACTGATTGTCAGGTAGCTTGGATCCTAATGTGAAGCCAAGTTACTCGACTTCTCATCTATATCCAAGCTGTTTGCAAATGCCAGCCAAGACGTGTATAACATGAGAATGGTTGAACTTAGCATAAAGGTTCAACCTCTTTAATATCATAATACCTGGCAGAGACGACTTTTTGTATGTAGTGAAATGGCATCTTGGCATTTGTACAAGAAATTCAATTCCAATTGAATATAAGTTTCTATTAAACAAAAATCACCTATCACTTATGTTATTTTCTGTCCTCAGCTCTATTTGTAGATTTTGCATACATTCCTCTATCGCATACACCAACTACATGTTTATACATTCCTCTATTACACATATCACCTGCATGTATATACATTCCTCTATCACATATATCATCTGCATGTATATATATATTCCTCTATCACATACACCACCTATGTTTATACATTCCTCTATCACATATATCACCTGCATGTATATACATGCCTCTATCACATACACCACCTATATGTTTATACATTCCTCGATTACATATATCATCTGCATGTATATACATTCCTCTATCACATACACCACATATATGTATATACATTCCTCTATCACATACACCACCTATATGTATATACATTCCTATATCACATACACCACCTATATGTTTATACATTCCTCTATTACATATATCACCTGCATGTATATACATTCCTCTTTTACACACACCACCTACATGCTTATACATTCCTGTTTTATATGTAATACCTACATATATATATATAGTCTTATATGCTAATTAGTTCTATAGAAGTCATCTGATCTGGGTCTACTCTATTTGTAGATGAGTGAAAATGCATTTATATAAAGGAAAGAGTTAAATGTGTAAACCCTTTACCTGTTCTATATTAACAAAAGGATTTTGACCACGGCAGTAACTAGCATCATACCTATATTATCTCGTATGCAAACAGAACTGACCCTCATCAGATGACTTCTATCCTGTTTGCAGGGCACTAAAATGTGTCTCAATTAGGTAAAGGGTTGATCAATGAAATCCCATTGGCAAACAGAGCAGACCCTGATCAGATGGATCCTACTCTGCCAAAGTAATATAAATTTAGATACCTGTAGGCAAGTGGCTGCTTAATGCAGGGCGAATGTTATGCTGAAAACTCCTCAAGTTTTCTGCATGACTTTCACCCTGCATTAAGCTGCACCTGTCTCTAAGACCAATATTTAACTAAGGGCTGTTCCATTTAAATGTTATTGGGTGCAGGAAGGCACTTTCAAATTCGGCCACCCACCCGTAGAAGTTTTTTTTACTAATGCACAAACCAATTACTACCATTTTTGCAGCGAAACACATCCATGCATAGTTGTTTTTTAAAGTGCCTTCCTGCCCCCAATACACATTTAAATGGAACAACTCTAAATTGAAAGTCCAATGTAGAGACGTATTACAGTATATGAACAAAGTATGGACTAACAATAGCACTCATTACACTCTGCATTGAATAAAAATCTACATGATAAAGATACAATAACAAACATATTGTCAAAGAAAAACAGCATGATAGCTACAAGTTCACATTAATTGTCATATTAAACACGTGTAACCTAATTACCCTCAGTATTCAGACACCCAGTCTCCCATCTCCACCAATTTGTAAATATAAATATTTAATTTGATACTATTTTGGTAATTTTACATTAGACTGGCACAGATGCAACAAGAGTACCGCATACGGTACATAATACGCCCACATGCAAACTTTCTCTGATTCAACATGCCTTATAAGTGTTGACATTTTCTAATCTGTGCTTCAGAACTTGATTTCCCTATTAAGGTGATACTATTTTTAAAAAAAAAATGAAGTGAATATCTTATTAAATACAAAAGTTAAATAAAAAATATCCTCATATTTGCAGATTTTTGAAAAGTGCAACGGTCACAACTCTGTAAAGACAAACTGAATGAACCTCAAAATAAACTCAGCTTCAGATTTTGTTGCTTAAAACATTTCCTTTAGGTTTCATTTATATCATTTTAATAGTTTTCCCAGAAAACAAGAGACAAACTAAAAGCTGACCGACAAACAAAGCAACGAATACACAAAGTTCAAGGACCATAACTTTAGAATAAAATGACTTACCAAAAACCCCGCAACATATGTGAAAATTCATATTAAGGTTTAACCATATAAAAAAATTGAAGTAAATATCATTTCAAATGAAAAAGTTATGGCCATCCTCATATATATTTGCATAGATTTGCATTATTTCTTTTAAGTGCAAGAGCCATAACTCTGAACCGGCAAATCAAATGAACCTCAGAATTGACTTAGCTTCAGGTCTTGATGCATTAAACATGTGTGTGAAGTTTCATTAATATCTGTCAAACAGTTTACCAAGAAAACAGCGGACAAACTATATGCATATATTTGCAATATTTTTTAAGTAAAAGGGCCATAACTCTGAAACGAAAAATCAAATGAACCTCAAAATCGAGTCAGCTTCAGATCTTGATGCATTAAACACTTTTGTGAAGTTTCATTAATATCTCTCAAATAGTTTTCCCAGAAAACAGCGGACAAACTATATGCATATATTTGCATTATTTTTTTAAGTAAAAGGGCCATAACTCTGAAACAAAAAATCAAATGAACCTCAGAATCAACTCAGCTTCAGATCTTGATGCATTAAACATGTTTGTGAAGTTTCATTAATATCTCTCAAATAGTTTTCCCAGAAAACAGTGGACAAACTATATGCATATATTTGCATTATTGTTTTTAAGAAAAAGGGCCATAACTCTGAAACGAAAAATCAAATGAACCTCAGAATCGACTCAGCTTCAGATCTTGATGCATTAAAAATTTTGACCAAATATCAAAGGTCTAGGCCTTACAGTTTCAGAGAAGAAGATTTTTAAAGATTTTCCTATGAAAAACTGATAATCCCTTAGGCAGGCCATTTTTGGCCCGGGGTCATAATTTGAACAGACTTTGTAGAGGACCATTAGATCATGCTACATGCCAAATATCAAAGGTCTAGGCCTTACAGTTTCCGAGAAGATTTTTAAAGATTTTTCTATGAAAAACTGATAAGCCCTTGGGCGGGGCCATTTTTGACCCGGGGGTCATAATTTGAACAACTTTTGTAGAGGACCATTAGATCATGCTACATGCCAAATATCAAAAGTCTAGGCCTTACAGTTTCAGAGAAGAAGATTTTTAAAGATTTTCCTATGAAAAACTGATAAGCCCTTGGGCGGGGCCATTTTTGGCCGGGGTCATAATTTGAACAACTTTTGTAAAGGACCGTTACATCATGCTACATATCGAATATCAAAGGTCTAGGCCTTACAGTTTCAGAGAAGAAGATTTTTAAAGATTTTCCTATGACAAACTGATAAGCCTAGGGCGGGGCCATTTTTGGCCCGGGGGTCATAATGTGAACAACATTTCGTTCCCCCTCACCACTGGTGCTTCTGACAAAATTTGGTTAAAATCGGGTAAGTATTTTCAGAGGAGATGTCGTTTGAAAATGTGGACGGACGCCGGACGGATCACGGTTTTAGCCTTTGGCTCAAGCGAGCTAAATATGAAACGTTTTTTCTACTACACTTATATTTTTTGTTCTAAAATTCGGAGAGAAATTACATGTTAAGCCTGAATGACAATCTATTTTCATCATAGATACCCTTTCTTTGGAATCCTGGTCAGGTCGGCCTCGGTTAATTCTGCCTGATTTTGGGTGGGTCAACTCGGCCCTTTCTGGACCGTTAATTAGTTCTAAAATATAAAACTTCTGTATTTCTAGTTCACATCTGCGTACTCTAAATGGTGATATCAAGCTACTTTCGGTTTTAACGCTATCCGGCAACTGTCACAAAATTAGCATGCTGTCTTACAGGTCATTAATGAGACTACTTTATTTCGAAATATAACATTGTCGTTCTTCATCTTACAATTTCCAAAATATGTGCCACATTTTGTCCTTATCTTCAAAGAGCCCACCGATCAGGATCTTTAAATAACAGTAACAAACAGTTTGGATCCTGGTGAGACGCCGAGTTACTCGGCGTCTCATCTGGATCCAAACTGTTTGCATAGGTAATCACAGATCCGACATTGGCAGCGAAAGGGTTAATAAGATTATTTTATATAATGGCATATAAACACTGGACATTTTGGCTCAGGCAGCAGCTGTAGGATCATATCAATATTACACCATAAGCAAATAGAGCAGACCCTGATCTGACTGCTCCTATAAGAGCCGTCTGATCTTGGTCTACTCTGTTGGCAGATGCGTGAAAACACGCTTACATAAGGGAAAGGGTTAACTCTTTACTCTCCTGTCTCTTTATAACTTTTCAGAGTAGATCAAGACCAGACAGTTCATACAGGAGGGCGTAATAAACATTCATAATAGGAGGTATCCTCCGAAATAATCCATCAGGTATAATACAATAGAACAAATTGATTTCTATAATCAGAGGTCTAGCTAAGACGCATAAACACTTTCCTCCATGTTATATATTGACATGAATATTCATATAAGAAACCATTAATCATAATCGTTAATCAGGAAACCGTCTGATCTGGTCTACTATGTTAGTAGAGGCATAGAAAGGCGTATGTTTGGATTTAATGGTTAAGACAAGCGGTAACTCAGTATCAGGTGAAAGTTCAGGATAGGAATGGTAGATGATTTGTTATATTTGGAGTAAAAGGTTATGACAAGCGGTAACTTAGTATCGTATGAAAGTCGTGCAGAAAGTGATGTCTGGTCTGGGTCTAACAAACACAGCAGACACTCATCATACAGTTACTGTAAGTGATGTCTGGTCTGGGTCTAACAAACACAGCAGACACTCATCATACAATTACTGTAAGTGATGTCTGGTCTGGGTCTAACAAACACAGCAGACACTCATCATAAAGTTACTGTAAGTGTATGTCTGGTCTGGGTCTAACAAACACAGCAGACACTCATCATACAGTTACTGTAAGTGATGTCTGGTCTGGGTCTAACAAACACAGCAGACACTCATCATACAGTTACTGTAAGTGTATGTCTGGTCTGGGTCTACTCTTTTTGAACAGACTTGAAAAGGCGTATTTATGGAATAAAAGGTTAAAACTTCACTCTTTATATAAATAAATGAATCACGGACGAGTAAAAGAAATAAAGAGTCTCCAGTTGGTACAATTATTTACGTGTCACGGTTAAAACCATGTAGCATACAGTTAAACCTCGTTATCTCGAAGTTTTAGTAAAGAAGAATTGAGACCGTTTTAGGCAGGTGAGAATGAGAGTCATGGAGAAAGCTCATTGAGAATATTTCTGCATTACTTTTATCCTGCATTAAGCTGTCACTGGGACTAGTAATAATACATGTTTGAGAGATCTAGTCACCGAGTTTTTATTGTAATTAGATCAAAGTTGTCCTATTTATAAATTACGAATCACGATAAAGTCGTACATGATCGTACCCAGTCCACCCCAAGCATATGAAATAGGATATTAGTGTCATTTTCTAATATGATATTATGGATAAAGAGTCAAAACACCATTCATTTATGTTTCAGAAACAAATTAACAACTATCAAACTGTTTGTACCCCGGCGATATTCCCGGCGTCTCATCTGGATCCAAACTGTTTATACAAGTGTGGCAGAAATGACTATACTGTTACAAGTACCTGCATGATCTGCTTGCTTTCTATACATGCATTTGCCAGGTATGTGTATGCTTCACTCAGTCTTGTCTCTCTTTGTCATTTTAATTGCTTTAACTCTGGTAAATTCCCTTTGCACATGGTTTGCCTGCAAAACAGAGTGTAACTCGCTGTATTTGCATGCTTGCTTTGTGCAAGTCTGGTTCTTTATTATTCTCTCCCCTATATAAACTGCCTGTTTTCTGTGTTCTGTGCTCAGTTTGGTACGAGACACAAAGGTATAGTTTACCTCTCTCTTCTCCAGCTGGCCACCTTTCCTCAATGCTTACTATTCTCCTTGCTCTCTCTCTCTCTCTTTCTCTCTGTTATAGTATGCTTAGTATTTAAGGTTCAGATACTAATTTAACTGGCATTAATTTCTAAAGAATAAAGTTCTAAACTGAAAATCTAGAATCAGTATTGCATGTTTTCCCTCTGTGTACAAATGTTTTGACGTAAAATCGAACCTGGGTTAAACCGGCTGAATGCAAGCCAGAGGCCCTGGGTTCGAGTCCCAGTCGAGTCACAACTTTTTTGTATTTACACCTGTCCGTCTGTAGCTTGTTTTTGTTGTGCATAAATCAAATATTTGGCAGGACATGGACACATGATTTCTAGATAATAGTATTATCTTAACCCTTCGCTTGCTATTCACGTCAATATACCTACTTGTGAATATTGAAGACCCAGATGAGACAGCTCCTGCAGGAGCTGTCTCATCAGGGTCTGCACTATTTACAAGTTGATTGTGCAGCCAGTGCACTCTACAGCAGTGATTGCACAGCGAAATACGTATACACAGTGAATATATATGTAATTATACAACAGGGCATGGGTAAAGAAGGAGAAATGTTTTTTTAAAAATTCAGTACAGCGAAAGGTTAACACATTTACCTTTCCCATTTAGATATTCATGGGACCAATAATGGCATCATGAATACTTATTAGCCGAAGTTTTATAATGGCATATGTACATGTAAGATTTTTGGTATTGGTAAAAACTGTAGATTCAGGTCTATAAAAAAAAGAAAACAGAAGACCCTGATCAGATGACTCCTTTAGGATCTCGGTTTACTATTTGAAAAGGCATTTGTATGAAGTTTAGGGTTATACTTAAAAATTACAAGCGATATTTTTTATATGACTGTTCTCTGGCAAAGTATTTCTGCTGTATGTATATGCATTTGCATACATGTATTTGCTTTTATTGTTAACCCTTTACTTCATAAATATGCATGTTAATGGTAGACCCAGATCAGACAGTTCCTATAGGAGCTATATGATCTGGGTCTGTTGTTTGCAAATGGAATACAAACGATTTTACACTTTCTGCCATGAAAAAATTATCCTGTGTTCATGTGCCATATATGTCATTTTTTTCTTTCATGAATTTAGAAAGAATATATTGATATACAGTAGAGCCCCCCTAATGTGACCACTTAATGACATGGCTGTCTTTATAAGCAGGTGCTTGCTTAATGCAGGACAAAGTAATGCAGAAAGCTCCTCTAGGAACTTTCTGCATTACTTTTGTCCTGCATTAAGCTACCACCTGCATCTAGCACCCAGAATTATACCTCTTTTAGGTGGTCGCATTAGCGGGGTTTTACTGTAATTGTTTGGAGGAGATATTTAGCCCTTTGAATGCGAACGTGCAAGCAGTGTCACTGGCAAACAGTGTAGATACAGATTGCAAACCTCCCAGAGTAGTCATCTAATCAGGGTCTGCACGATCATTGAAAATCATCTAACATGTTTAACCATTTACTCCGGATCAATTAGATTTATTTTTCACATGAACAAAGGAATTGTTAGTCATGGTAGAAAATGTAGAATCATATCTATATTTTATCATAAGCAAACAGAGTAGACCCTGATCAGACGGCTCCTATAGGAGCCGTTGATCTGTGTGTACTCTAAGGCATATTAATGGAGTAAAAGATTAAGATTATTATTAATCTATTACGAGTAAAAGATTTCATGCCGAGTGAACTCGATAGTAAAAACACTAGTGGGCTATTCCACCCTGAAAGATTGGCATTGTAAGGTTGCTGACAGCCCAAATTTTAGATATTGTAGATATTTAGAATGTTTCGTTATGCAATTGTGGGTTTGCAAATAGCATAGGTCCACACCATCCACTGCACATTATTAGAGTCTACCCTGCTTGACATATGCAGAAAACAATCTGATATGAGAAAACTTTTAGACTTTGATAAAAGCATGATTCACCTCTGCCACTACTGCCTTTACAATTTGCAAATGGCACAAAAATGACATAAACAGCACACAGAAACAGTACATCCATTTTGTAATAGCAGAATCAGTTAACCCATTCTTTCCTGTTGATGCCTTAAAGTCATTTTTAAGCCATTGTGATACATTGAGCATTTGCTTCATAGAAGCAATGCTCTATTTATCACAATTGCTTCAAAACTACATAATTCTAAAACTTTCCTTTTTTCAGTAGATTTATTCAGTGAGTTTGGGTCTAAACATAGTCTAGGAGAGAATGAGTTAACCTCTTCATTGCCAAGGAGGCTGGTCTGTGATATTATATGCAAACATTTTGGATGAGATGTCAAGCAACTCAGTCTAATCAGGGTCCAAACTGTTTGACACGTTGTCTTTTAATAAAGAACTTGAACAAGTACCCACTCTAACTTGAAGCAGACGAAAATGTGCCTAGCAGGCGACAATACTGGCACTGAAAGGTCTAGTGTTTGTAAAAAATAACTGACCAGTCTTTCAGGAAATATTTATATTGTCATATACATGTATTTTCAAACCAATAAACTCAGCTGAGACAAAAGTACAGTCTTTTTTATCTTCTGATATTGTTTCAATTATTGTGGTCAAAACAAATGTTACTAGTAATGTTACCATACATCAAATGGTTTAACTCAGTATTTATTAAGTTAGTCTATATTTTTCACCAAATTGATGTTAGAAAGTGATAGTCAATTATTGTCCCGACTCCCGAGTAATCTGATGCTGAACTGATGCTTCATATCTTGTCTCTTTTTGGTTGGTTGGGGCAGGTGGGGGTTGATACTATCCTCCTGGGATCTGTTGGGGATCACTCATCTGGTTATTCAAATCTGTTCTTCAGGTTGTTGTGGAGCATTCTCTCAGTTCTGTGTATCTTTCAGCATAGCTGCTGTAGGTTCCATCTCCAGAAAAGCACCTGTGCAGTCTGAATAATAGACAAGTGTGATCTAAACCCTCTGAATAGTTCATTTTCACAGTGGAATGGTCCATTAATATTTAGAGTTTATGTCTATTTAGTAGGAAAGATTAAATAAAAATCTTAAATAGTGCATATCTTGATCAGAAAGTTCCTGTAGGAGCTCTCTGATCTGGGCTTACACTGTTCACAAATCATAAAATGCCAATATATTTGTGTCCTGCATTAAAAGAGTTGGGACCATTCTCACGTTTAATAACAGTTGATATATAATACAGAAGTACCTCTCTTTGTAGAAGCATATTAAAGAGTAAACAAACATGAAAGGAGATTACTTTTACTTTTCTTTTATTTAATAAAGATGAATATTCACACTGCAAAAAGAGTAAACCAAGACTAGAAAGCAGCTGTCTGATTAAAGAAAAAGTCTGAACAATTGATTGATATGGAATGACAGACAGACAGATGGAATAAACAAGAGTGTTCGGAGGAACACGTGTCACCTGCTCGCAGCTGACACAAAAACTTGAAAAAGGGGAATAACTCAAAAATATTGATGCAAGAGTTATGGCCCTTGTGCATGACACTTCCTCTCATCATGCTTGTTCGATGTGTGAAATATGAAAGCTCTATAATGATTAGTTCAGAAATGACAGCAAAAAAAAAATGAAAAGTGTGATGGATAGACAGACGGACAGACAGACGACGGAAAAGTGATCCCTAAGTGACACACTGCCTCTCGGCAGGTGACACAAAAACTATAGTACCCATCAGATTTCGCTGGTAGGGGACTAAAAATCAATCGCAATTCAAGAAGTACTTGAATCTAATATATACATGTATTATTCATTGACGCTTAACCCGATGAATATTAATATGTAAAACTTAAACGAAATCATGAATATTTATTACTGATAACTGAATCTTTATAATGGTATATGAAGACAGTTTTTTCCAGTGCAGAAACTGTTGAATCAAATTTACCTGTATATATTTCATACACAAACAGCAAACATTGATCAGAAAACCAGTCTTTAAATGTACATATAAAAAGTGGCTCTTAGAGGTAAAATGTTAATGCAGAACAAAGTAATGCAAATCTGTTATAGATAACTTAATCAATCACTTGACTTGACTTCCAGCTGACTTGCAGTAGGTTGGTGGTTCTACCTGGATGTTCTGTGCACGAAACAATGCAATTTGTTCTATGCACAGAAGAACCTTTGGAGTCTTCCTCCACCTGCAGTTAGCTGGACGTTGCGGTTTGACTGAAGTTCTGTTAAAATGATGTAAGAACTGATAAAAAACAAACCAAACTCTCTCTTTCTTATACTTATGGCTGAGATTAAAGTTTTAGAAAGTTGATGTTTAACCTTGATCTTTAAATGACTCCACTCAGAAGTTGCTGTCACATGAGAGAATATATGTCATGTATAGTTTCTATTGATCAGTAAAATATACTACATGTATATAACTAGCAACAGTTTTATTTTCACTCATTTTTTATCTCACCTTTCTCCAAGTTGCTTAGTAGTGCTAGTATGTATTTGGACCTGCTAATCAAAGACTGCAAGACATCTCTTTCCTTTGAATGCTGGATATCTGGAAAAAAATCAATCAAAGAACTATCTTCAGGTGTTCTCGTTAAATGTTTGTGTGTTCAACTTACTGAAGAAGACAGGACTTTGGAAGAACATGTGCTGCTATGGTATTTTCAATTAGATAATATTGCAAACTCTTTAGAACTGCATCAGACAAGTATGTAATCTGACCAGGATCTACACTGTTCACAACTTACCATAACCTAGTCTGAATTGCTTACATGCCTGATATGTGTATACTCTGGTTCGATGCAACATTTTCTATGTAACCCCTGATCAAGGTCTACACAATTTGCAAATCTCAAAGCTATACTCATATCTGACAGATCTGAAGAATAATACAATTTTAGTATTCTTTTCTACATTTAATATCCCCATTTCATTGAAACAAGTGATTATATCATGCTTATCAGCATAGGCAGAATTCTGTAAAGCAAATTACTATACATGATAGAACCTAATCAGTACATTGTACATAACAATCATCTCTGATATGTTGTATGGTCTGTGTCCTTACACTGTTTGCAAAAAACACATATCTTCTCCATGTGCAACTATCAGCATTTATATATCACTTCAATGCACAATATTTCATACACATGTATATACTATTTCAAACATACATGTATTAACATTATTTACTAGTAAATCAAAGACTAAACTTATTACTATATCCATATATTACTCTATCCAATGAATATTAAATTGTATCAGAAATATAAAAGGAGGAATTCATTGTGATGGTCACGATAGAGGAGCTTTCTGCATGACTTTCGCCTTGCAAGAAGCTGCCACTTGTTTCTTAGACCAATATTTATACTTTAACGTCCTGTTTAGAGAGGTTTTACCGTATACTATTGGCCCAAGTTTTTGCACACCCTAGGTTTATCTGATTTGCAAAAACAAACGGAGTAGATCCTACAGGATCCGTCTGATTTGGTTTAACTGTTTGCAAAGGTGGTAATGGTGCAGGGTTTAGCAAATAGAATAGATCTCTGATCTGAGTGATCTGAAACTACTCTACTTGTAAAGGCATAAAAGGCAGAAATGTCAAGTACAGTAAGACTTATTTTGTTTGCCTTGGTTTATAAACTTACCATGGGTATATTTTACTCTTGCCATTCACCTTGAGACAACTGCCTTTCTCAGACACCACTGTCCTTCAAACCTAATAATATGAAAAATAATCATGAAAACCATAATCAAGTAACTCATTGCAATAGACCCTATGCTAACTCTGGCACAACTACAATAGAATATTTTACTAAATGCTTTTTAGCAAGAATTTTGTGTTAACATATGCAGTCTGGATCCAAATTCATGTCGTCCCGACAGGATTCACAAAGTTTGGCTTCCTGTGAAAAATCAATATTAACACTCTCCTTCATATAGATCAATGCTTATTCACACCTTTGCAAATATAGTAGACCCGGATCATACTGGATCAGGGTCTGCTCTAGTTTGCTTCTGCAAATGTCATAGATCTGACTGTAGTGTCTATCAATACCAAGAACTCCTGTGTACATAAACCACTTATAAAAAATCAGTTATAAATATTCATGATGCCAATTTCTTACATGAATATATAGTCAACAAAGAAATGGTTAAATATTTTAAGCAGACTGCTTGTTGACACTTATGTAACCCTTCCCTTGATATAAACGCCTTTCACCTATTTGCAAACAGTTGACCCAAATCAGATGGCTTCTGTAAGAGCTCAGTCTGATCAGGACCTAAATATGTTTATTTTTGTGTGGGGCCCATACTGTACTGGCATATTCAAAATGTGTCCTAACAAGAGATTTGTATAATGGTGCAAAACTATATTCATCAAGATGATGGAAACTTCGCCTAATTATGGCATTCATTGAATTTGCTTTTTTTACTTTTTCGGCGATATGTTTGTCAAAGTTTATTTACACTGTTTGTCTTTTAGGATGGGGATGGAATAAGGGTGAGGTTGGGCGCCCATAAACCGGTTTAAACCCCCGGTGACTTTTGTCACTGACCGTTCCAAGGCGGTACTTCCATCTTCCTCCTATTGCATGTTTGTTTTGTCTTTGTGCGTCTCTTGTTGTTTTTTCTACCCATGTACATTTGCTGTTTCCTTGTGTTGCTGTTCGGGCGAGTGTTTGTTCTGTATGTGGTATTTCCTGCATGACTCATTTTTGTACTTTTATTGTCTATGATTACTCCTATATCTTTTTCTTCATCTGTATTTTCAAGTGTGCAGTCCATTAGTTTATAAGTGAAATTTGGATCTGGATCTGTTCTTCCAATGTGCATACTTTTGCATTTTTGGGGGTGTAGTTTAAGCAGCCACTTGTCTGTCCATTGTGATATTTTGTATAGGTCATCTTGAAGTGTTTCTTTGTTTTCTAATGTTCTTACTATGTTGAAAATTTTCGTATCGTCAGCAAATAAATATATCATAGAGTCTACGTTGTCAGGGAGGTCATTTATGTATAAAAACAAAAAAATAATTTAGATATACAATTTTGTTCTACTTTATGCATATGAAAATATACCTTCCCCCTTATATATCATTTGCGGTTATATATATATAAAAGATAAACTGACACCACTTGTGAAGATAGAGTAGACCCAGATCAGACAGGAACCATTTGATCAGGGTCTGCTCTGTTTGCTAATAGAATTTGATAGATGTGTTTCTTTACTTTCTAAAATGATTCCAATGTTCCACCTTCAATATTTCATTATTTTATTTGGTCCATGAATATTCAGTAGGTATTGAAATTGCAAATAAATATAGAACAGGGAAAGGGTTAATCCAAAGACCTATTAATGTCCATCATAACTCAACGACAACAATTGTTATTTAACCCTTTCCCTATTCTATTCTATTTCAATACCTACTAAATATTCATGGACAAATTAGTTGTAATGAAATATGGAAAGTGGAACACTGTAGCCATTTTAGAAAGTACAGAAACAGATCTATCCAATTCCTTCAGCAAACAGAGCAGACAATATAGGAACCTTCTGATCTTGGTCTACTCTGTTTGCAGGTGCAAAAAAATGTGTTTATATGAGGGAACATATTAATACACAATGTCTTACAATATCCAGCCTTCAAACTGACTTTGAGAAAGACACAACTGTATTTATTCCATATATTTACCTTACATGCATATATCTGCAGTGCTATTCTTGTAGTAAAATAACAAAAAATAATGAAGAAAAATTAAAAGAACTAGAAATGTCATCGCAATAACAAATCCTGTCATTGCAATAACAAATTTCTTTAAAAATCCCATCTTACATAAATTTTCAACAAACATGCACATTTTGATTTATTATGCAAATTTACTTGCATATTTCTGTTGAATAATTCCAACTGAAATGAAAATTATAAAGATAATAACAATACAATGCTGTATTGTCACTGCAATAACAAATCCTGTCATTGCAGTCACAAAATGAGTGTTATTGCAATGACTGTTATTGCAATGACGCATTCTCATATTTACCTCAACTTTTGGTGCTGATCTCTGACCTAGTCATACTTTGATATGTTTATAACATAAACATTTATATTTATAACCTATATGCACTTAAAATGCAAGCTATGATTTAAAGCATCTCTATAATATGTGTTACTTAAATGGCAGATTTCAAAAATACTCACTCAGTTAACTTAAATAATCTTGTTTTTTGAAACTGTTTTCACACCATGCTTATAACATGGTGGCAACCATTTAGTGGTGAACAATCTTCTTCTTGAGGGTAATTGTCTCCCTTGAATGTTTGCTTTAATGGTAGAACTCCACCACATTATAACATTGTTACTGCAATGACGTAGGTCTGAGGGACAAAGTTCAAAGTGTATTTTGAGTGCTATAAATGCTATTTACGGACTTTATTTTCTCTTTACAATGCAGTTAAATGTTGATATTTATTATATTCACCATAATTATTTTGAAAACCACATTTTCTCTCATTGAAATAGAGATCTGAATGTATAATTTTAGGTTTGGGACATGACTTTTACCTAAAAATTGATACTAAAATTTGGAACAGCTGTTCAATTAATCCCTCAAATTCATTTTGTTATCATTATTTCACTAGATTTCCTTGATATATACACATTCTTTGAGGAACTTTCTTTACACAATTCGTGTGCTTTGTTTAAAACCTAAAGAACAAGAAATCTGCTCAAATTATATATTAGCTCATATATGCTTGACAACGATATTTGCAAAATTTGTTTATAGCAATCCGACTTGCAGCTATACAAGTAATTATACAGGTTTACGATTACCTTTGTAAGAATCTGCAGAATATCCTTTTGATAATTAACTGGGATGTTCTTCAGCTTGCTTCAAGACTTGTACAGTTGCTGTAAAACTGTCAGCATCTGTAAAAATAACAATTTAACAAAGTCATGTTATGTTTGATTTACATAACAAAATGCTAGACAGATAATGTTTACTTAAAGACATGGCATTGGCGCATGAGCATATCAACATTATTCTTTTTCTGCAATCATTGTTATTTTATCACAAAGAGTGATTGTGGCATAGACCTTAACCCACTCAATAGATGCATCTTTAAAACCTGCATTTATACATTAACTTTGATTCTGAAGGGTGAATGTGACCTTTACCTTATCCCATTAAATAGATACAGCTTCAACAGATACATGTATATACTAACAGAAAGTCTCTATTTCAAAAGTTGAAGTCAACGTTTAAGTTGCTGACAGAAAACAAACAGGACAAACAGTTCACCCAAAGGCAGCATTTAAATATGCATGAGAATACAACATATAAAGCACAGGGCATGCATCTTCAGCAAACAGAATAGTCCGTGATCTCACTGTTCCTACAGAACAAGTCTAGCCTGGGTCTTCTCCGATTGCAAAGGCATATCAAGGCGTATTCATGGGGGAAGGGTGAAACATACAAATATTCTGTGATCCATTTAAAATCTCTGCCTGGGGTACGTAATAAATACACATAACATCAATATTATACGCAGACGTTCTGAGGTACATTTATGCACTAAAACATACACAGATTCTATGCAAACATTATGAGGTAAAAGGGTAAAAAATCAGTTACTGAAGATTTAGGGTTAAAAAATACTTCATACTGTCGTTTGTCATCTAAAATGTTTGATACAAAATAGGGTTTCTCTGCATAACCAGTGAAGATTATTTTCTCTACATCAAGAAAGAATATCCAATCTGTCTACGGTGAGAA
This sequence comes from Azorinus chamasolen, assembly GCA_963576725.1. Taxonomy (NCBI): domain Eukaryota; kingdom Metazoa; phylum Mollusca; class Bivalvia; order Cardiida; family Solecurtidae; genus Azorinus; species Azorinus chamasolen. The sequence goes on along the minus strand of OY755240.1, from coordinate 70,415,981 downwards.
TCGACACATTCTAGGAAGGCTACTACTGTGTGTTATATCATGAACATTCCGAGGTAACAATGAACCACATTTACTATTTTCATTTCTTAATATTTTGTAGTACAAATGCTGTCAACACAAATTCAACAACATGCACATTTGTATGAAAACGATATATGCTAAAACTTCTGTTATAACATTCTGCAATCTAATTAAACATGTATTCTAAAATATGTAACCCTTCGGAAGCAAAACTAGAAAGGCAAAAAGAAAGCATTTGCAGACTCAGTTTTTGTGAGTCTGTTCATGAGTAATAATTAAAAGTGCAACACTACTCATGCCACCTAGAACTGGGTTAAGCAGTATTCAATTTTCAAAACCAATGACATCAAAATAAATGATCTCGAAGGACATGAAAAATTAACAGAAAGTCTCCCCGTACACGTAATCAATGTTGTTATCATTCTCTTGCAGGATATGCAAGTAACATACACAACTCTCATTCGCCTCTTACATCATCACAAGTATGTCATGCACCTCGTGGTAGGTGTTGTGTTCACCAACAATTTGATGCACTTGGTAGCTACACCAATGTAATTGACGTGTTGATGAACACAATACAGGTGCCCCTCTATCACTTTCCAATATGAATAAAGTTAAAATACCTCGAATAGAACTAAAAGCTTTAAATATGCAATCTGTGTCGTCTATACAAGTACCCAGAAATATTTCTAATTTCTCTTCCCTTCAACCTTTTGTTCGTTTAAAACAACTTAATCTTCAGTCGGCTTCATCTTTTCACATACCATCTCTTTCTATTAATAAATGTTTTTTCAATGGACCAAGAGTTGTACTTTCACCTTTAAAATCTGTTATCCAAAATGTTTCTTCTATTCGTAAACGGTCCTTATGCAGACGACACAGAGTGTATCCAATTATCCAAAAGTGCTTTGCTAAGAGGTGCATATGTTGTAGTAACATTTCTTGTAATTCCACTATAAAATCTACAGTTAATGGTAGAACATTTAATGTCAAGATAAACTCAGACGTTGATTGTACTACTACTAACGTTATTTATGTTTTAACTTGAAACGCGCCTAGTTGCGGTATACAGTACGTAGGACAAACAGGACGTGCTTTGAAAACTCGATTTCGTGAGCATGCATATCAGTGTCGAAATCGTAAACTAAATGGAAAAGTAGTAAAGTCAAGCAGGCAAAGCCACATGCAAGACGCAACCACCACCAAAACACCGATAGACAGCAAGACACACACACACACACAACCACACACCCAAACGCACACGCACACAAGCATACGAAATGAACACAGAAAACACCAAAAGACACACAAGAAACAGGGACAAACGTTCCACAACATGAACAAACCACAAGCACAAAGACGCAAGGCAAACAAAAGGAAGGGTGACAAAGAGAGTACCGCCTTGGCACGGTCAGCAGCAAAAACAACTAAACAATTTTTTATACCAACACTTTCGGAAATCTGGCCATTCTTTTAAAGATGTTTTATTACAAATTGTTGAGCATATAACATATGATAAGGAGGCGACTAGTAGCTTTAAATCGAAAGCTAGATTTATATCTGAATTAAATTGGATCAAAAAATTGCAAACACCTTTTCCATTAGGACTGAATGATAATATTTACCAGACTGGAAATATTTCAAAAGAACCAGATATAGATATTTTTTCAATTTTTTCTATTAGAAAACGCAAATCTCGTTCGCATGGCATTCGCAAGAATGGTAATGTTAAACGAAAATCTCGTTTGAAATTGACTCTTCTTGATCTACATACTTTACGCCTAACTTCGGGTAAACATGCCATGCTTTCTAGACTTTCCTCCTTATCTATATGTTCATTAAAAGAAATTGACGAGCAAGCCGATAAAATTATTTTTCGATCAGATCCTCTCATAGGAACGGCTAGTTTGATACAAAGCTTTACTCTACATGTTCTCAGACCGCACATCGACAAATTATCTGAACACCAAAGATTCTTCTTGAAAATTCCTTTTATTAATAAAGGTATTGATTTTATTGACCTCCAAAGTATTTTTAGAGACAAAAATGTAATTGACACTATTCCTAAATACTTTAAAAATACAGAACCACCTATCATTTGCTACAAATATAACAAACCCATCAGAAATACAATTTTCAACTATAATAAAATTGTGGCCGACCTTAATATTAATGATAATATTCCTGATAATTGAGATTGCGCCACCTCAAAATTTTGCTATTCTCCGGCTGGTCATGTGATTACTGGTAATTTTGAGATAATTAAAGATAAACGTCTACGATCTCTTTTGAATAAAGGTCCCAAATATAGAATACCATCCTTGATAGATTTTAACTCTTGTCGAGTTCAGATTGCGGAGGCTTTACAAAATTTTAGTATTAAATGGTGTCGAAGAGAACATGTTGAGTCTAATGCCCTTTCTTGTTGGAAAAAACTAATTTTTGATATAATAGATAAACGCATTTCCTTTTACAGCTCTAATAAACACCTTCTTCCACCTAAACCTAGAACTTCATTTAGACATCTTAAAAAGGGTTTACAGGATTTCCATTCAAAATACGTTTTTGTTCCTGCTGATAAGGCATCAAATAATGTGATTATTATTTGACGATTACATTATATCGATGTCTTGAAACAGGAAATTATTAATACCAAGTCATACATTTCAGTTACCACTGACGAAAAGACCATCATTTCAGACCATGTCAAAAAGTGTGAACAATTTGGAACCGATATTAAAATTACACAACATAAACTTCCTACTATGTATTGGTTACCAAAACTACATAAAAAACCATATAAAGCGCGTTTCATTGCAAATTCTAGTTCATGTACAACTACTAAATTGTCTATACTTTTGACTTCTTGTTTAACGAAGGTAAAGGAACATGTAAAATTTTACTGTGATAAGACTTATGAAAATTCTGGAATAAATCTCTTCTGGTCTATTAAGAACTCTTCAGAAGTCTTAAACAAACTTAAGAACAAAAGGTATCTTGCATCCACTGTAAGCACGTACGATTTTTCTACTCTGTACACAACTCTTCCTCATATTTTAATTAAGGATAAGCTTACTAACTTGATCCAGAAAGTATTTGCCCGAGAAAGAACATCATTCTTGGCATGTAATGCTGAAAAAGCTTTCTTTACTGACGAGCAAATGAAATATTACACCAATTGGACTTGCTCAGAAGTTTGCGAAGCACTAACCTTTCTTTTGGATAACATATTTGTACGTTATGGGAATGCTATATACCGTCAGGTAATTGGTATTCCCATGGGTACGAATTGTGCACCACTTGTCGCAGATTTGTTTTTGTACTGCTATGAGAGAGATTTCATGTTGAGTTTGAATCCTCAAACACAAGAAGATGTTATAAAAGCCTTCAATGAAACTTGTCGATATTTGGATGATATTTTTAACTTAGATAACCCTTTCTTTGATGCTCTGATTCCTACAATTTATCCTAAAGAACTCAAATTGAATAAAGCTAACCCGTCCGACAATTATGCAGCGTTTCTTGACCTAGACCTTAAAATTAATAATGGAATGATTTCTTCTAAAATATATGACAAAAGAGATGATTTTGATTTTAATATTGTAAATTTTCCTCATCTTGACGGGGATGTTCCCCGTGCTCCATCTTACGGGGTTTATATATCTCAACTTATGCGTTTTGCTAGAGCTTGTTCATCTATTGTCGATTTTAACAGTCGAAATCTCATTTTAACTGATAAACTGCTTAAACAAGGATATAGATACCATAAACTAAGAAAAACTTTCTCTAAATTTTACTATCGAAATCTCTCGCTTATTGGCAAGTACAAATGTAATCTCAAGGTACTTTTGCGACACGGTATTTCACATCCGGAATTTTATGGTGATGTGATTTACAAACTTCGTAAAATTATTGGACATACCCATTTTCTCACTTTGTTCATCAAATATATAAAACAATTCATTAAAAAGGGATATGATCCTGTATTACTACAACATACTGCATGTTTGGTTGTGAACCCTTTTACAGTTGGCAATCACGCTGGCCTCTTTGCATGTACGCCGACAAGAAAGGTTTAGTACTCTATGAAGGCGACCTCTTAAATCCAGAAATGGAAGGAGAACGTCGGATATCTGTACTATTTCATTTTTGTCGTACCCTTTATTACTTTTCTACAGTTACTCTGTTTGCAGCTCAATCATTGAGTACAATAGCGATAGGTGGATACAGTATTTTCAATAAAATGTTTTTTTGTTATACATGCACTTTACCACTGTATTTGCTGTCGCGGTTGTTGTAGATTAGTCGGAGAGGGGATACGTTTATTTACACTGTTTGTCTTTTAGGATGGGGATGGAATAAGGGTGAGGTTGGGCGCCCATAAACCGGTTTAAACCCCCGGTGACTTTTGTCACTGACCGTTCCAAGGCGGTACTTCCATCTTCCTCCTATTGTATGTTTGTTTTGTCTTTGTGCGTCTCTTGTTGTTTTTTCTACCTATGTACATTTGCTGTTTCCTTGTGTTGCTGTTCGGGCGAGTGTTTGTTCTGTATGTGGTGTTTCCTGCATGACTCATTTTTGTACTTTTACCTTTTGAGAGTAATTTTGACCTAGACCTTAAACAACTTAAATGCAGCTTTAAAAACTGTATTTGTGCACAAACTTTAATCTTGAAAGGTGACGTTGACCTTGACCTAGTCCCATTGAATAGATAAAGCTTAAACAGATGCATGTGTACACTAACATGAAGTTTCTATTTCATCTGCTTTAAAAGTAGGTGTCAAGATTAAAGTTGCTGATAGAAAACAAACAGGACTAAACAGGTCACTCAAAGGCAACATTCAAACCTCTGTCTGAGGTATGTATATAAATACACATACCATCAATACTATACATAGACGTTCTGAGGTAATTTTATGCACACATACGTTCACAGATGCTCTGCAAACATTATGAGGTACAAGCTTCAAACATCAGTTACTGAAGTTTTTTGGTTATATTTATATCCTTTGGAGCACAGTTATATATCTAAACAGAAAACAAACCGGACATAAATATCATTCAAATACAGCATTTTAATATGCATAAGAATACAAAAAATATACAAAGCATATTTCTTAAACAAACAAAGTAGACCCTGACGTACGTTATAAATACACATACCATCAATACTATACACAAATGTTCTAAGGTAGATTTATGAACACACACATAGATGTTATGCAAACATTATGAGGTACAAGCTTCAAACATCAACTACTGAATTTTTAAGTTTATCATTATGTCCTATGAAACATTGTTATAATTAAATACTGGCCGTTTCAAAATTATGCTTAGCTAAGTAGACTGAGCTATACTTAAGTAATTTTATTAAAATAGTCTTAGGCAGATGAAAGTCAATCAAATTAAAAACTTTTCTACTTTTCCATTAGCTAAGCAGACTGAGTAATAGATCATCCAATCTGTGGAATATAAAACTTTATCTGGGAAGGTTTACTGACTGTGTGTTATGTCATGAACGTTCCGAGGTAACAATGAACCCCTATTTCCATTTCTTAACATTCTGCAATACAAATGTTATTCACACAAATTTAGCACCATGCATATATGCTTGACAAGGATATTTGCAAAATCCGTTTGTAGCAATCTGCCTTGCAGATATACAAGTAATTATACAGGTTTATGATTACCTTTGTGAAAATCAACAGAATGTCCTTTTGATAATAAACCGGAATGTCCTTCGGCTGACTTCAAGACCTGTACAGTTGCTGTAAGACTGTCAGGCATCTGTATAAATAACAATTAAACAAAGCAGTGTTAGGCTTGATTTACATAACAAACTGCTAGACAATTTAACTGTACCTAGTAAGGCGTATTTATGGGGAAGGGTTGACATACAACTATTCTGTGGTTCATTTAAAACCTCTGTCTGATGTACGTAATAAAAAAAACATAACATAAATACTATGCGCAGACATTATGAGGTACATGTATGGACTCACACATACACATATGCTGTGTAAACATTATGAGGTAAAAGGGTCAAACATCAGTTGCTTGCAGTTTTACGGTTAAAAGTGTATTATACTGCCGTTTCTCATCTAAAATGTTTGAAATAAAACATCGAACACTTTCTGGGAAGGCTAATTAACTGTGTTTTATATCATGCACATTCCGAGGTAACAATGAACCACATCTTCTATTTTCTTTTCTTAACAATCTGCAGTACAAATGCCATCAACACAAATTTAAACGACATGCATATTGCATGAAAACGATATATGCTAACACTTCCTTTATAACAATGTGCGTTACAATTATACATCCATGTATATTCTGAAAATGGGCGAACCTTCGAAAGCAAAAGTAGAAATGCAAAAAGATAAAATTGCAGACTTGGTTTTTTTGAGTATGTTCATGAGTAGTAATTACAAGTGCAATACTAATCATGCCCCCTAGCACCGGCTTAAGCAGTATTCAATTTTCAAAACTAATAGCATCGAAACTAATGATCCCGAAGAACCATAAAATTACCTTTGAGAGTGATTTTGACCCAGACCTTAAACCACACGATGTTTTAAAAGATACAGCATATAAAATAGCTGCAGACGGTAATGTTTGAGTCTAAAAATTTAATCACCGATCATTCATAAACTCTATATCAGTATTGACAGAATTTGTAAAGCAATGGTCGACGGTGCTGTACTAATGGAAACTCCAGTTAATGATAGGGAAACGCGCAGTAGGTGTGTTTCTTTTGTTTCGATTTATAGTTAACTTAAAGGTACGTTTTTAACATAATATTTGTTTAATGTAATTGACATACCTTTCTCGGATTATTGCTGAGTTCCGTGTTGCCATTGTACCACAAACTTCGAGAAGATTCCCTCGCTTGCAATCTCAGTAAAATGAAACTCTCCGTTATTCGTTTAAGCACGGACTCATAAATAATCCGTGGTAACAGCAGTCACTGTCCATAGGTCAGAGATAAGATTAACCTCTCTTCCATTTAACCTTTAGTCTGCTATTTTGGGTGAATTTGTGATGAAGTTTGTAAACAGTTTTGATCCGAATGAGATAACGATTAAATCGGCGTCTACTACGCCTATGTAGTATAATTACCATCCCTGTCGGTATTTGAAGTACATGTACCTTGAAATTTGAAATTCCTTTCTTACATTTACATAAACATAAACATAGTTCTCAGGAAATATCCATGGGAAATAGTGTTAAAGCGAAATCAGACTTTCCAGCTTACGGCAGTACAGATTCATTAGTAGTTTGAGCAGATGCTTGATAACTGTGTACAAACAATCTGACCAGTGGTTAGTTTACAAGAACACAACACACTCTCGTGAGAAATATTGCATGTGTTGACTTTATGGATTGATTCCATTTATATGATCTATCTGACCAAGTAGATTTAATCAGCATTTACTTGAGTGTTTCACAAGAGGTATACATTAACCTTTAGCTTGCTGATGAAAAATGCATTAGATTATTCTTTAGTTTAAAAAATAAGATTTCATTATTTTTTCATTTCTAAAAGACGGGAAATTGTAGCCATTTTAGAAACTAAAGAACGAAGTATCAAATTCCATTAGCAAAAATAGCAGACCTGATTAGACGGCTATAAAGGAACCGTCTGATCTGAGTCTACTCTGTAAGCAGATGCGTAAAACACGTTTATATGAAGGAAAGGGTTTAACAAAACATATTACCGGAGAGACTTGGAATATATATGTAAGAATAAAAGGTGTCCATTTCTGACTGTTAAATCGATTGACATGAAGGTTTCAAAATATTGCACAAAAGAGAAAAACCGGCACCAGAAGGGCTGGATAAGAAAATTTGACGAGAATAGATAGAGCTTGTCAAATGAAGCAAAATTGCTGTTGAGTGAGTGAGTGAGTTGGGTTTTACGTCCGACCAACAGTATTTCTTGAGTACTTGAGACAAGTTATAGTGCTGCATCACTGGAATGCCCCCTTTCGCGGGCACATGGCAAGGGCACCCCATCCAGTCTCATTATCCTGACACCGGGCCGACCAGTCCTAGAACTACACTTTTAATGTCGAACGTAGACAAGGGAGCTACTAGAACCAACTTTTAATGACTTTTGGTCTGTCGCGGCCGGGGATCGAGTGGGTTCTCTGACCTTGTTTGTATCACAGCTTAATGAATTAAATTTTCTATTATAACAAGCTACCGGAGAGATTTGGAATATATATGTAAGAACAAAAGTTGTTTAGTCCTAGAAGGTAATTCGATTGATATCAAGGTTTCGAACCTGAGACCTCAAAACCGTGCACCAGAGCGAAAATCCGAACCAAAAGTGCTAAGTGAAACAATGCGACAGCAAACGACAGGGCTTTTCTAACGAAGCAAAATTACTGTTTACCCTATTTTTCTATTTCCTATGGCTCCTGAGTTATGCCGGATCGAATTTTGGACGGAAATGAGTTTCGGTCCCGTTCTCGGCCAGTCGCATAAATAACCTAGTAAGTATCAATCGATAGGTCCCACCAGGACATGCAACTTTGCAATTTACTTTGGTTTTCTATTTTTCTCCGTTCAAATATTATGACGGTTTTAATATTTCAATTTAGTTACCCCACCCACATTCGTGCCGAGAGACCGATGGTTGTCGGTCGTGTTATCCTGATCCAGATGCAATCAAAACCAGGCTTGTAGCATATCGTTGTAAAGGTTTCAATGAGTATGACACTATGGTCAAATGGACAACTCAGCTGAATACAATCGGGTTGTCTGCCCTTGTTTGTGACACAGCCTAATGAGTTAAATGTTCCCTTATAACAAGTTACCAGAGAAAATTGGAATATATATGTAAGAACAAAGGCTGTTCAGTCCTAGCAAATAAATCGATTGATATCAAGGTTTCGAACCTGGGTCCTCAAAATCATGCACTAGAGGGAAAATCAGAACCAAAAGTGCTAGGTGAAAAAACGCGACAGCAATCGACAGGGCTTGTCTAATGAAGCAAAATTACTGTTTGCACTATCTTTCTATCTCCTATGGATCCTGAGGTATTCCGAATCGAACTTTAGACGGAAATCGTTTTCGGTCCCCTTCTCTGTCGGTCGCATTGAGAACCTAGTAAACATGACATCGACCGATAGATCTGACCAGAACAAGCAACTCTGCAATTGACTTTATTTTTCTATCTTTCTCCGTTCAAAAGTTATGACGGTTTTAATATTTCAATTTTGTTACCCCATCCACATTCGTGCCGAGAGACCGCTGGGTGTCGGTCGTGTTGTTCTGATCCGAATGCGACCAACCCCAGGCGTGTAGCATATCGTTGGAAAGGTTTCGATGTAGTGAGTATGGCACTATGGTCAAATGGACAACTCGGCTAAATACAAACGGGTTGTCTGCTCTTGTTTGTGACACAGCCTAATGAAATAAAAGTTCCCTTATGATAGATCTCGCCAGGACAAGCAACTTTGCAATTTACTTTCAAATTGGTTTTCTATCTTTCTCCGTTCAAAAGTTATGACGGTTTTAATATTTCAATTGTGTTACCCCACCCACATTCGTGCTGAGAGACCAGTGGTTGTCGGTCGTGTTGTCCTGGTCCAGATGCAATCAAAACCAGGCTTGTAGCATATCGTTGTTAAGGTTTCAATGCAGTGAGTATGACACGATGGTCAAATGGACAACTCGGCTGAATACAGGCAGGTTGTCTGCCCTTGTTTGTGACACAGACTGATGAATTAAAAGTTCCCTTATAACAAGTTACCGGAGAGATTTTGAATACATATTTAAGAACAAAAGATGTTCAGTCCTAGCCAATAAATCGATTGATATCAAGGTTTCGAACCTGGATCCTCAAAATCGTGCACTAGAGCGAAAATCCGAACCAAAAGTGACAGGTGAAAAACGCGACAGTAATCGACAGGGCTTGTCTAATGAAGCAAAATTACTGTTTACACTATCTTTCTATCTCCTTTGGATCCTGAGTTATTCCGGATCGAACTTTGGAAGGAAATGGTTTTCGGTCCCGTTCTCTGCCGGTCGCATTGAGAACCGGTACACATGACATCGATCGATAGATCTGACCAGGACAAGCAACTCTGCAATTTACTTTGGTTTTCTATATTTCTCCGTTCAAAAGTTATGACGGTTTTAATATTTCAATTATGTTACCCCATCCACATTCGTGCCGAGAGACCGGTGGTTGTCGGTCGTGTTGTCCTGATCCGAATACGACCAACCCCAGGCGTGTAGCATATCGTTGGAAAGGTTTCAATGTAGTGAGTATGACACTATGGTCAAATGGACAACTCGGCTGAATACAAACGGGCTGTCTGCTCTTGTTTATGACACAGCCTAATGAATTAAAAGTTCCCTTATAACAAGTTACCGGAGATATTTGGAATATATGTGTAAGAACAAAATCTGTTCAGTCCTAGCCAATAAATCGATTGATATCAAGGTTTCGAATCTGGGTCCTCAAAATCGTGCACTAGAGAGAAAATCCGAACCAAAAGTGACAGGTAAAAAACGCGACAGCAATTGACAGGGCTTTTCTAATGAAGTAAAATTATTGTTTACACTATCTTTCTATCTCCTATGGATCCTGAGATATGCTGGATCAATCTTTGGACGGAAATGGTTTTCGGTCCTGTTCTCGGCCAGTCGCTTAGAGTACCCAGTAAACATTGCATCAATCGATAGATCTCGCCAGGACAAGCAACTTTGCAATTTACTTTCAAATTGGTTGTATATCTTTCTCCGTTCAAAAGTTTGACGGTTTTAATATTTCAATTTTGTTACACCACCCACATTCGTGCCGAGAGACCTGTGGTTGTTGGTCGTGTTGTCCTGATCCAGATGCAATCAAACCCAGGCTTGTAGCATATCGTTGTAAAGGTTTCAATGCAGTGAGTATGACACTATGGTCAAATGGACAACTCGGCTGAATACAAGTGGGTTGTCTGTCCTTATTTGTGACACAGCCTGATGAATTAAATTTTCCCTTTTAACAAGCTACCGGAGAGATTTAGAATATACATGTAAGAACAAAAGTCGTAAATTCCTAGAAAATAATAAGGTGTACATCAAGACTTCGACAGCAATCGTTTAATGAATTAAATTTTCTCTTACAATAAACGACTGGAGAGATATATAACCCATAAGGAAACATGTTAGGTAGGAAAGTGGAACTGAATTGACAGAGCCTTTTAAACGAAGCAGTTTTGTAGTTGTCACTTTTTTGCAATTCATACTGTTACTGAGTTATACCAGTTCAAAATATGGCCGACTAAGATTTTACAACGAGAATATCCTTACGCCAAAACGTAGTCAGGGCTAACCCTTACCCTAACCTAACCCTAATTATCATTTTTTGTGCGAAGTGTCCCTGAGTACATAAAATGATCTGGGTACACCTTATTGATTCCGGGTTAGTAACGAAACTTGGTATATAAGTATATTTCGAGTATATCTACTCATACCCACACTGCAACCATTGTTTTTAAACCCCCTACCCACCCACCCAACCCACCCCCGGATTACGCAACACCAATCGTGACCTTTCAAGGTCGGGTTTCGGTCACCTTGACCCGACTTCTTACCCAGCAGTAATAAAACAATTCTATGTCAAAAATCAGGCGTTGACATTTTGACACCATATCAGGTATACTATTTAACTAGACACAAGTCCACAACTTTCGTGTTCCCTTTATGACACTTTTATTTATTTTCCGATAATAGCAGTTTTGGTGTCAAAAGATTCGGCATCAAAAGTAATTTAGATCCTGTAAGTATCATTTCCGAAAACTTCCATATAAGGAAGTTATCGCATTTTTAAGGCTGAATTTTGATAGGGTTTGGTGGTTGAAGTGTCCCTGGCGGTATTTGGGCAATAAAAACTTATCTTTTGACCGATTACCATGAAGGTATCGGCGTGTAGGGCACGTTAAGGCCTACAAAATGACATATCGTTTGATATTCTAGCTCTACGGGTTCTCATTAAAATTTAAAAAACAAGTGTTAAAAAACAGACACTTTCATATTTGCTCCTGTTACATCAAACGTTCATAACGCGCTTATTAATTAATATTTTCGTAATATGTTTTCATGTACTTGTAGAACTATTCAAGATTTAAAAAATGAGTATTAATCCAGTGTCAACTCAGAGTTTTAATTAGGTTGCCAGTTATGACACAGATACCCCTAAATGGTTCCGGATTTTATCATTTTAAGGGGTTGGAACCTGATATCTCAGCCAATTTTCAATATTTTTTAAATATTATTGCATCAACGTGTAGCTGCTTACTATGCCTTCTAAATGGCACTACATGTCTGTTCCCCGGTGTAGGCGTTCGTCCGTCTGAGAGCGAAAACCATTTTGGCGCCAAAACAGTCCTTTGGTCTTTAGCGATTTCCGCCGTTTTGGGGGTCTTATTATTACATAATCCCTGCATATATTCTTTATATCTTTATACCAATATGAAGAACTGTTTTTTGGGCATACTTAATGCATAAATAAGCTGGTCTATCCGTTCTTGTGTATGTCTGTGCGAGGTCTTTGTAAGTATCGCGAAAATTTCCGGTTTTTTCAAATTTCACGAACTTTGACCATCATTTCTGAACAGACATCGCCATGTCTGCGCACTAAATTTATAATGCATATGTATATCTTATTATAGTTATTCTATTGGTACTAAGTGTTTTACCGAAACTCGTCAATAAAGTTGGGTTTAGGTTCAATCCTGGACACCCGATAAAGAGTCAAAAATGCACATTCTGGACCCTATTTAATGGAGCCCTGGGCTCTATAAACATTTTAGATTTTTATTTTAAACCTACGTGTATGTATAAAGCAAGTTAGTCTTTACAGGCTGGTATTTAAATATACTTCGTACGGCTGTTCGTCCGTCCGTACGCGCCGTTCTATATGCCCAATTGTTATATTCTTTGAACATCAGGCCGTGTTGGTCTCTTTTGAAGGTTATTTCTACATCAATTCTTTGTATATATTATTTTTCTTTACATATGTATGTAGGTAATAAAGATACATGTATAAACACAAGGACAGAGTTTGCGTAGAGTTTGGGACATTCGTCTGTCCGTACAGCTTAAAAACGGCCAAATTCAGATATACGGAAAGTAAAAAATGCAATTTCAAATGCCCGTCTAAGGCATAATTTTTAGTTATATAATCTAATTTTGCATTCAGTGCAAAGACCCTATAATATACTTTACAAAAATACCAGATGTGCCAATATTAACGTGTTTGTCCCTCCGTACACGCAGGAAATTCTCTAATCTGAGTCTAAATTTTGTTATAAAAAGGGGTCGTTTTTCATGAATTTTGACAAAGACTGTATCCATAACAGGGTGGTATAGACTTATAAAATATACATGGGTATATAGTACAGGACATTTGCTAACCGTCTGCGTAGGGTTATAATAGGGTTATTACTCGATCGTTGTTTTCTTTAATGAAAATGGCAATTTCAAATGCCCGTATAAGGCATACTTTTATAGACAGATAATATATTTTTAAATTCATTGCAAAGGCCCTATAATATACTTTACCAAAACACCAGATGTTGCAGTATTAACGTGTTTGTTCGACCGTACGCGCAGTGAATTCTCTCCTCGGAGGCCTATATTTTGCTGTAAAAAAACGGGTCGGTTTCATGACTTTTGACAAAGACTGTATCAGTAACAGGGTGGTATAGACTTATAATATATACATGGGTATATAGTACAGGATACTTGCTAACCGTCCGCGTAGGTTTGAATGTCCGTCCGTTCATCTGTCTGTCTGTGCGGGCCGTAAAAGATAGGGTTATTACTCGACCGGTGGTTTTATTACCGAGACTTGCAATTTCAAATGCCCGTATAAGGCGTAATTTTATAGATAGATAATATAATTTTACATTCAGTCCAAAGGCCCTATAATATACTTTACAAAATTACCAGATGTTGCAAAACTAACATGTTCGTCCCACCGTACGCGCTGAAAATTCTCTTATATGAGGCTACTCGTTGACAGACATACATATGTATGTCATGTTTCTTGAGCCCGCTTTATGTATTTGTGCCGACACTCGGAACACCTCGGCTATTGCTATCGAAATAAGACCTCGGAGGTAACACGGGGGAAAGAAGTAGTCCCGTCCAACATGGCGGACAGTGTAAACATCGTTAGCTATGTAACTGCACTTGATCCGACACACATAAAATACACAGGGGCAGGAGAAATATACAATCTGAAACTGGTTAGTATAGGAAAAAATATTCTACAGAGCACAACGAAAGAAACAAACAAGACAATACGTGCTACATAGTAATTCTTGTTTATTTACATATGTATGTTGACATTTTCCAGCTGAACTATGCCCTTTGAAACAGGTTAGAGTAGATCTAGAGTCTAGACCCAGGCGAGATGTCGAGTTATTTGGTGTCTTGTCAATATCTAAACTGTTTAGCACTACATTAGACCAGAAAGTAGAAAAAACGCATATAGAAAATGGAAAACTAAACAGCCTGACACAGTTTCATCTACACCAACATGGTACGAAACTGTCAAAATAGATCATAATTGAAAATGTTTCGGGTGTGTTGCGCTTCCAGAACGTTGTGATCTGGGTCTACACTGTTTGCAAATGCTTGAAAACACGTTTGTATGAAGGAAAGGGTAAAACTGAACGGACCCAATTTATCAACACTGCTATCTAGCATTTGACATCAGTTGATCAGGGTCACCTCAGTGTGCTTTAACTCTTTGCATGCTAGGGGTGAAACCACAGGGGTAAGACCCTGTTTGAGTCATTATATGCGTAAATGTATATAGCTTTCTATATATACGTGTAATAACTCAAACGGTTCTTACCCCTGTGGTAGTCTCATTAATGACCCGTAAGACAGCATGCTAATTTTGTGACACAGGTGCCGTCTGCCGGGATAGCGTTAGAACCGAAAGTAGCTCGATATCACCATTTAGAGTACACAGATGTGAGCTAACCCCTGTGGGTGAAACGTGATTAACTATGCAAACAGTTTGGATCCAGATGAGACACCACATAATGCAGCGTCTCATCAGAAATTCTATTTTTAGAATTGAAGCAGAAGACAATTATTGCAGACGAAACATTGGGTTTATAATTTATCTAGAAGAAACTGTAGACATATCTCTATCATATCACAAGCAAACTGAGCAGACCCTGATCTGGATCTACTCTGTTTGCAAAGGCATATTTAATGGTTCATTACTTAAAGGCGTTAGAATCCAACAATGTTTTGAATTACAAAATCTAAAAGAGTGAGCTGAACCTGTAGGACTTGTGTCTTGCAACCTATATACTTGTTCAGTTGTGTACATGCTCCACCCTATCCCTGTTCTGTTTTATTCCAAATTTAACACCAACTGAATATTAATAAGTCATAAGCAAAATGGTAATAAAGAAACATGAAAGATGGATTATTGTGGCCATTTTAGAAAGTAAAGAAACATCTATATTTCAAATTCCCTTAGCAAACAGAGCAGACCCTCATCAGATGGCTCCTATAGGAGCTGTCTGGTCTGGGTCTACTCTGTTTGCAAATGCATGAAAACATTACTGTATGAAGCAAATTTAGGGTTAAAATGAGGCATCAATGTATCAGCACTGCTAGAGCATTCAAAGTTTGTGAGTCTCTGAGAAAATGCAAATTATTTTTGAAAACTTAAGGAGAATCTGCAGTTTGAGTGAGTTACAGTACTTCATTCAGGCTATCCCTTTCCCTCATATAAACATGTTTTCACTCATTTGCAAACAGTAGACCCTGATCAGACGGCTCCTAGAGGAGCCGTCTGATCAGGGTCTACTCTGTTTGCTTATGGAATTTGAAATATCTATTTCTTTAGTTTCTAAAATTACTACATTGTTCCACAATCCATATATCATTATAACTAATTTATCTATAAATATTCAGTAGGTATTGAAATTTGAAATAGATATAGAACAGGGAAAGGGCTATCAGTTAGTGTGAGCAGATATCTTTAATTTGTCCTGTTAAATTTATAGTTTTACTTGTAGAAACATGTACAACAGGACAAGTGGAATTATATATACCATTCAATGTGTTCACTATCAACAATATATATTTTATTTCAGTGTCAGCAATTGTGGACAATAAACCCCAGGAAACTGGATTTTATGGGTGTATTGGCTCTATAATTTTGAAATTGCTTAAATTTGATGCTGTTTCATTGTTATGGAGATGTTATACCTTGGCTTTCATCATATTAAACATCTGGAGGATTGAGTAGTGCTCTTAATACAAGCTGGAGGACAATTCATATGCTTTTCCATTGAAAAGGTCATCTTCATTTCAACACGAGGGGTACACACAAATGTGTTGGTGCAATTGACAGGGTTTCAACACCCTTTGGACTTAAAAAGGTACCAGAGATCATGCTGCATATTTTAAGCAGTATTTTTTCATCTTGCTCAATTTCAGAGACACCATGGGTGATGGAGACATTTTTAGGGTCAGCAACTGTGTTGTATACTAAAGACAACTCATTCTTCCTCCAAAATTGTCATTTAAGACAGGGCTATCTTCATTTGTGAATATTAACCCCACTAATGCGACCACCTAAAAGAGGTATAATTCTGGGTTCTAGATGCAGTTGGTTGCTTAATGTAGGACAAAAGTAATGCAGAAAGATTTTTGCATTACTTTTGTCCTGCATTAAGCAACCACCTGCTTAAAAAGACATCATTGTTTATTGATTAAGTGGTCGCATTAGAGGTTTTTTTCTGTATCGACATTTTGGAAACCAACATAACATATATAAATTGATGTTTTATTACTTTTGATACAAAAGCTATTGACACTATACATACAATTGTCGAAGCATGTGATTTGTATTTTGGTCCAGAGGCCCTGTATTGCAAATAAACTATTGTCATTGCCAGTCATTGTCATTGGAAGGCAGGTGGTAGCTATATGACATATGGAAGGTGGAACATTGTAGCCATTTTATGAAGTATAGAAACAGATCTATCTAATTCTATCTGCAAACAGAGCAGACCCTGGTCAAATGGCTCCTATAGAAGCAGTCTGATCTGGGTCTACTCTGTTGCATATGCATGAAAACACATTTATATGAGGAAAAGGATTAATGCAGGTCAAAGGTAATGCAGAAAGCTCTAACAGGAGCTTTCTGCATTACTTTTGCCCTGTATTAAGCAACCACATGCTTTTTCAGACTCATGTTCATTAAATGAATCTTTGACAAGGTTTTATATTATAAGCCAAAACATTCCTTGAAGTTTTATTACAAACTAAGTTAATGAATAAACCTTTTCCTAATGGATACTTGTTTTATGCATTTGCAAACAGCAGACAAGATATCCATAGTCTGCTTTTTTGGAATAAGATGTTTCTACATTTTCTACCATGATAGAAAATTCCACTGTCAAGGTTCCATCATAGAAATTCTGTTATTGAATATTCATGAGGTTCTGAATTTTTTAACAAATAAATATCCCTGAAGGGAAGGGTTGAACACATCAGTCTCTATTCTTTCTTAAAAAATTGGACAATGATTTGGGAAAAGGGTCCTTAATGCAATGAAAAAAATGAATATCAGAATCAGCTTCTAGGGATTTTACCCTTTCCTTCATATATCGATATGTGCCTTTTCACACAATTGCTAACAGAGTAGACCGAGATGATGCAAGATCAGACGGCTCCCATAGCAGCTATCTGACCTAGGTCTGTTCTGTTTGCTATAGGAATATGATAGGTATATTTCTTCACCTGTTAAATTGACTAAAATTTGCTAAGCAAAGACTATAAATGGTGCATACTGATTAGTATCTTCTGTTTTGTGTCAATATGCTATGAAACCACAAACTTGAAACTTCTTAACAGCTATGTAATTAAAAATAGTATCTTTGCATACATTTTTCAAATCTTTCAAACAACACTTTCAAAGCATCTTGTTTTTCTGTGCATTAATCAATACTGAGCCCTTTTAAACATTTCCTTTGTATATCAAATGCTTTTTAACGCATTTGCAAACAGAGTAGACCCAGATTATAAGGCTCCTGTAGGAACCATCTGATTAGGGTCTGCGCCGTTTGCTTCAGTGAAAGTACAATACATCTGACTTGTACCAATACTAAAACATCCTGTGTACATTATATGCCATTATAAAAAAAAATCAGTTCATCACAAATATTTATATCATACATACACTTGAGGTTTTGGTATTGGTGGAAACTGTAATGCTAAATGAATTACAATTTCATAACAGACCATGATCAAACTACCCGAACAGGAGCCATTAAATGCAAAGGCATGAAAAAGCATTTGTATAAAGGAAAGGGCTAATATTTATATACCATTATTCCTTACAAAATATTCAACAGTGAAAATAATAAACACTAAATACTATATATACTTTACCACTTACTAATGTAACAAGATAATCTTGAGAAAAACTGAAAGTCTAGCCTGCTGCACAACTCAAAGGGTACATTAATGAAGAAAAATGGCAAATTATACATGCGAAGAGAATAGGTGATGTGAGAAATCAGTATTACATAAATACCGGTATCTTAAGATAACTGCTCTTAAAAAATAAGGGTTGATGTCTATCATGAGTTTTGACTTTGAGATAGTACTCAAACAGCTAAATGGCCAAATCAGACTTGAGTCAAAATTTGGCAAATCTAATGCATGAGCACAATATTCAACTGTTAATCCGTTACTAATTAAATAAACATTTGGCAGTTTGCAAACAGAATAGACCCTGATCAGACAGATCCTATAGGAGCAGTCTGATCAGGGTCGGCTGACTCAGCTCTGTTTGCTTTCAAACCCTTTTCATCATATAAACGCTTTTTCTGGCTCTGCCGTCTGATCAGGGTCTGCTGTGTGCTTTTGACATGATATAGAACAGCAAAAAAGTCCTGTGTACATGTGCTATTATAACAATTAAGCTAATTAATATTCATCATGTCATCATTTCTTACATGAATATTCATTGATTAAAGTGTTATAAAAGGTTTAATATATGTATTAAAAAAATACCAAATAAATCATTGTGTTTCTAATCCTTTGATCCATGAAATGACATCATGAATTATTCATAATGGCTAACACAGGAAAGTTTGACCATGGCAAAAAATATTTGATTATGTTATTCCATGAGCAAAATGAACAGACCCCGATCAAAGGCATCCACATCTTTCTGATATGGGTATACTCTTTTAGCAAAGTAGTGCACTAGGTTCCTTTTAATAAGGTTTATTTGTTGCTCATTATTACAAGTTTTTTAGCACAGCTTCCGATAGTCTCTTTGATAAGTTTAACTCCAAGTTGTTGAAAGACATCAAACTTCAAGAGTCCTGACCAGCATGCCCAACATATTGTATTCCCCGGTCTTAAATCACCATCATACTGTCTTTGGCTCAATTTCTTTGCAATGAACTGGTACATAATGATATACATGTATCCTGATATACATGTATCCTAACTTTCTGCATACATGTCAAGTGAAAGTCCATCTGGAGATCATTTAACAATTCATACAATATATCACAAAGACTGCACCAACTTATCAAGCTTTTCATACTTAGATGCATATTTGGAAGACTTGTTAGGATGTTGAAAACAAATGTTACAACTGTTACTTTTACTGTATTTTGAAATTGAAAGCTCTTTCAAGTCTTTGTCTAAAAAGCAATACTATTCTCCATTTTTGTGGCAGTTACAGCAAAGTGGTCACTGTTAGAAAACTGGCATGTCATGTCGCTGATTGTCTGGAAAGCTGGTCGAAATTTCTATCCTGAAATAAAAACAATTTTTATTCATGATTAACATATAGATCTATTTCATATGAAATATTAGTTAATCCTTTACGCCATGAATATTCATGTCAGAAATAATGACATTTATACTGGATATTAACTTAATGTTTATAATGGCACTATGAACAATTCAATTTTCATCATAACAGCAACTGTACAGAATCAGATCTTTATTGACACTTACAAGTAACCAACTGAGCAGACCCTGATCACAGGGCTCTTATAGAAACTGTATGATATGGATCTAAGCTGTTTGCAAACTTATAAGGCATTAAAATATATACCTTATTAGTGAGTGTTTTTTAACCAGATTGACAACAATACAGAAACCACTTATATGTATAACTCTTCTATTGATTTTACTATGTCAATAAATTAAGCTGAACTGCCACTGTAGCACAACACCAGACAACTCACCAAATACTGATATACTGTACTTCGTCAACAACGATGGCATACATTAGGTTAGGCTCTGTGATGTGTCTTGATCTCAATTTCTCAACAGCTTGCGAATAGCTAGAGTATGAATAGTTTCTGTGTACTCTCCAGTCTTCATGTCTTCTAAGGTGACTGGTATACCATGGTTTCTTTTCTAATAAGTTCTTTGCTGTCCTTTAATACTGCATCCGGAATCCTGCATTCAAGCTGTCAAAAATGACAACACCCATTGCCTCCTCAACAGAAAAAAACTTTCTCTTAGGCATGACAGAAGAGACCGGTAAGGAATATGCCAACAATATCAAGTCCTTTGTATAAATGCCTCAAACTTCCTTTTGTTTCCTTTTCATCTCAAATGGAAACATCATTTTTTCACACACAAGTCAATTTCACTTTCGAAATCCACCATTTTGTTTGTTATGACAAGGAGCTATTTCTGCAAGCGATCACTTACACCTACAGTGGTAAATGGGTGTTTTTCTGAAGTATTCATACGCTACATACGAGCCTATATTCCGAACTCTGACGGAATACGGCGAGTAGTTACGATTGTTTGTGCCGAGTGTCCCTGAGTACACAAGATAATCAGGATCCGAATTTCTGGTCAACTTTGAGGAACATTCCAACCCTTGATTTTTAACCCCCAGCGATTACGCAACACCAATCGTGACCTTTCAATGTCGGGTTTCGATGACATTGACCCAACCACATACCAAGCACAAAAAACAAACTTCTATCTCCAAAGTCGGGAGCTGAGACTATGATGCCATGTCAGGTATACTATTTAACCTAACAATCGTCCGCAACTTCCGTGATTCTTTTATGCCATTTTTACTTATTTTCCGAATATAGCGATGTTGGTGTCAAAAGGTGCAGCATCCAAATGTTTTTGGATCCTGTAAGTATCATTTCTGAAAACTTCCATATAAGGAAGTTATTTCATTTTTCCGAAGGTTGAATTTTGATAGGGTTTGGTAGTTGAAGTGTCCCTGTCCGTATTTAGGTTATAAAAGACTTATAGTTTCACTGATTCCAATTAAAAATGTATCGGTGTGTAGGGCAGGTTAATATCTACAAAATGACATATGGTTTGATAGTCTAGCTCTATGCGTTCTCCTTAAAAGTAAAACAAAAAACATGTTAAAAATAGACACTTCCTTAAATGGACGATTTCTATCAAACGTTTATAACGCGCTTATAACTTAATATTTCTGTAATATTTTTTCATGTACATGTAGAACTATTCCAGATGTAACAATTAAGGTCCTATCATGTGTCAACATGACACATATACAACCAAATCGCTCAGGATTTGCTCATTTTAAAGGTTTGGAACCTTGTATCCCAGTCATTTTACAATATGTTTTCAATATTTCTGCGCCGACTTGTAGCTGCTTACTAGGTCTTACAAACGGCACTAAATTCACATTCCTCAGTGAAGGCGTTCGTCCGTCAGAGCGCGAAAACTCTTTTGGCGCCAAAACCGTTCTTTGTTCTTTAGCGATTTCCGCCGTTTTGGGGTCCCATTATTACATAATCCATGCAAATATTCTTTATATCTATATACCAATATAAAGAACTAATCTTGGACATAACTTATGCATAAATATATTGGTCTGTTCGATCGTGTGTATGTCTGTACGAGGTCTTGAATTAGCTAAGAATCGCGAAAATTACTCTTTTTTTCGAATTTTACGAACTTTGACGGGCATTTCCAAACTGATCTCTCAATGTCTACGTACTTAATTTATAATGCATATGTAGATTTAATTATGCGCATTCAATTGCCAAGTCTGATGTCCTTAAGTAAGATATCATAGGCGTCATTGATAGGCTTTTTGATAGCTGAGCTCAAAGATCAAACGTCGACGATATAGTAAAAATCGCTTGTTATACATACTGCTAACCTGCTAACACAGCCAATCTCTGACTGCTCCCTTCATCAGTATGTTGGAAATAAAACACACACGCACACACAGATACATACATACATACGTACGTACGTACGTACGTACGTACGTACGTACATTCATACATGCATGCATGCATGCATGCTTACATACATACGTACATACGTACATACGTACATACGTGCATACGTACATACATACATACATACATACATACATACATACATACATACATACATACATACATACATACATACATACATACATACATACATACATACATACATACATACATACATACATACATACATACATACATACATACATACATACATACATACATACATACATACATACATACATACATACATACATACATACATACATACATACATACATACATACATACATACATACATACATACATACATACATACATACATACATACATACATACATACATACATACATACATACATACATACATACATACATACATACATACATACATACATACATACATACATACATACATACATACATACATACATACATACATACATACATACATACATACATTCATACATACATACATACATACATACATACATACATACATATATTCGTACGTACGTACGTACGGATGGACGGACGGACATATAGACAAACAGACACGCAGGCAGACAGATAGACAGAGGCAGGCAGGTATGTAGGCAGGCAGGTAGGCAGGCAGACAGACAGACAGACATACAAGAAGGCAGACAGATAGACTGCCAACTCGAAACGCAAATCCAGGGACAGATATATATAGAGACAGACAGGCAGGCTCACTGGGAAAAGGAAGTATAACGTATTCGAACCAGGGTCCTTTGATTCAGCCATTCGCATAAGGGAAGGACTTGTCCACTACGTGAAAAATCATTACGGTGGTACTTTTCACATGTTGGTATGAGCATTCGATGCATCGTGTAGACCATATATAGCATCTTTCATCAATCAGTAATTAGCGCAACAACAACAACAACAGTACATGTATACAGTATTTATTTACATATACATGAACATCGAAACCTAGTTTTAAAACGGGAAAAATAACTCATATGGTAAAGTTTTTAGAGAATTGTGTCATATATCAGATGTTAGAAAAATACGATCTACAACTATTGTCTGCACACTATCGTGTCTTTGCGGTTGTTTTCGCCTGCATCTGCAATTATTTTACTATTCAAACAGCTCGGGTCGAATTACGTGTAATTTAATCTATATCAGACTCAATGAGAGAGAGAGAGCGAGAGAGAGAGAGAGAGAGAGAAGGGGAGAGAGATAGAGAGAGAGAGGGATTGAGAGAGAAGAAAGAGAGAGATAGAGAGATATGTATAGAGAGAGGGACAGAGAGACAGATAGACACAGAGAGACACAGAGAGACACAGAGAGACAGAGACAGTCAGAGAGACAGAGAGAGAGAGAAAAAAACAGAGAGGGAGAGAGAGAGAGAGAAAGAGAGATATGCTATTCTGCGTTGCTTAGTTTTTGTAGTACTTCGACTAATGAATATTATAGGAAATCACATAGAGACAGAAACAGTATATTTCTTCTCTGATGCATTTAAGGATAATCAGTGTCTCCTCTGTTCGTAAGGCAAATCATTTACCGAATGTGATCAGATGGCACCTTTTCGAAGCGACAGGTGGTCTGGTCTGGTCTGTTCCTGAGCTTATTGCTATGTCCTGTTGGTGGAAATCCAACAACAGGGCCCTACTGTAGGTACATATAAATGCATGACATATTCTTACGTCATAAAAGTTTGCTTACGTTTACAGTTTGAGAGTCAAATATGTCAGAGCTCGTCTTATTTGTGTCCGATCTGTTTGCGTAAAACGGCGTTCTTTAGGGCTAAACCTATTTTGAATAATTAATAACCACACATTCCCGTATGTATTGATTTGTAAACCAAACGTGTATGTATGTACACTGTGCAGTGTTTTCCTTACAATTCAGTACGGTCTGTTTAATTATATTAACACGCATTAATTAATCTTCAAGCTTCTCCAATAGCCAGTGCCGGGACTTGAACCCAGACGTCCTTCTCAACCGTATACAAGAAGGTATTCTACCATTAAACTACACTGACTGGATTGAAATTGCCTGTCTGGAGCTTTATTTAACAAGCGTTAATACATTCAGGAGGTTCTAAAAGAGCTAAGGAACCTTTTACTCTAAAATGCACCAACAAATTCCTTTTCTCATCATGATCTCTGTTTTTTTCTTAATTCAGTGTACTGGTGTTTTATTATTTAAGCCTGATATTAGTGTTGAATTTCGTATGGTGTTAGAAGGTTTGTGATTTATCATGAATTATTTTTACTTTTCAACAGTGATGTGATAATGGTTTCTATGTCAGTGTGCTTCAGAAAGTGAATAACATTGATCTGTGACGTAATGTGTATTATTGGTGTCTTACACGGATATAACGCATCATGGCTCATTAAAACATTCCAAATATTCTGCTTTTATTATATAAAGTAATTTTCCCCGATGTATCTGTTAAATAAAAGCACTAAACAATATTGATGTCACTCTTAATCTTGCTTAAACCATTTGCGTCCAGTGGATTCTTCCATGTTATATATTGGACTAGTCCATTTTATTTTTATCTAAGGGATGCATGGCCTAAATTGAAATTCCTGTTAGCAAATAGTGTAGACTCTGATCAGACGTCGCATTACGCGGTGTCTGATCAGAGTCTACACTGTTTGCTTACGTCCCATATATGGGATCGAGGACACACATGGGTTAAGTATATGTTAACCATTCGCTTGCTATTCACGTCAATATACCTACCTGTAAATAGTGAAGACCCAGATGAAACAGCTCCTGCAGGAGTTGTCTCATCAGGGTCTGCACTATTTACAAGTTGATTGTGCAACTAGTGCACTCCAAAGCAGTGATTGCACAGCGACATACTTGTACACAGTGGAGATATATGTAATTATACAGCAGGGCATGGGTAAAGAATGAGAAATGTATTTTAAAATTCAGCAAGCGAAGGGTTAAACAGCCATTTTACGCATGCGTAAAAAACCGTCTTGTTTAATTTTATATCAGTATGTTATTAATTCCTCCATCCTTCATTTTTTGTACATGTGCATTGTGCCATATGTGGGCCGCAACTAATCGAATTAGCATATAGCAAATGCATTTTCGGCGTGTTCTTCTTTGCAGAGCATAAATTCACAGTGGTCGAGTGAAGTAGATTTATGTTCAGTATGTCGTATAATAAATAAAAAATATCGATTCAAATTGAGTAACAACATTTATTGAAAATGGACAGTATGTAAGAGCGCTGAATATTTGATTTGCCTCTACACAATTGGATCCGGATTTGGAGAACGATCGAGAGAGATATCAAATAAAGAGAGAATGGACAAAGATATTATATAAGAACGGTATCAATACTATTCAGAACATGGTTTAAATTGCTCCCATAGGCTATTACACACATGTGCTTATCTCACTGCTCCACTGCTAGTAACGTATATAGCGCATGCGCGATGACCAACATAGCTGTCTTTTGCTCCACCACCAGTAGCGTAAAGAGTGAATGCGTGATTACAAGAACACCTGTCTGCAAAAAATTCAGAAGTGATCAAAATATATTCTATATTAAATCAACGTCTTTACAAACCTATTTTCTTACTGTCCAGATAAATATTGTTTTCGTCCAATGCAATGTTGTAGATACACGGACTCGGAAGCAATCTCCTCGCACAGTTGTTATTTATAGACTCTTATCGTAGTTAGCAGTACAAGTAAAGGTTGAGTCATGCATGCGTGTAATGAAGCGTTTACAACTGCGCATGCTCAACAGAATTTGTTGACACGCCCAGATATGAAACATGACTGTGTGCAAGCACACACGTCACACACGGATGCAAATCAGTTATGTTCCGACGACAGAGTTTGGCAGCGAAAGGGTTTAACTGCTATTGCTTGTCGGAAATTTTGTCATCGGTGTATTAACACTCTTTTATCGAATACATAATGGTATCATACATCGCGTGGCAAACGGTACTAAAGGTATCATATGTATCTGACGAAATATGTCAATCTTTAATATAACCGATGCATAGTATCTCTGTCGGAAGTATGCCTAAGAATATATAGGTATTTTTCAGACAGCCAAATTATGAATCGCATAATTTACGGAATATGTCGAAATATTTCCATGTTCAAATTTCGCATGATAAATATGTTATCAAGTATAAGACGGATTTGTGTCCAGCTTAAAGATTCCGAACACCTATTAGTTACGTAGTTCATGCAAGCATATTGTGTTCAAATTACTGCAATGAAAAGGTATATGTATTTTGCTCTATTGTGTGGTTTAACAGCCCATATGACATTAACTCTTTCGCTACCAATGTCACAACTGTAATTACCTATCCTATTTTGATCTGGATGAGATGCCGAGTAACACGGCGTCTAAACAGGATCAAAACTGTGTGGTATTGTGACTGTACTTTTATTAACAGAAAGGAAGACGAAAATGAAAATTGTAGCAGACAGTAACGTTGGCAAACGACAAAATAGTGCAATTTAAGAGTCAATTCAAGTCATAGGGACAAGGGTTTAGTGGATATTTGCGCAAATATATTGGAACATAGCATCTAATCTATCGTGAATTGTACTGTATTGGAACATGGTATCTAGCGTATCTTGACCGACCTGCACTGCTAACAGTTTATTGGTTCATTGTATCTGATGTATCGTAGTTTGCACTGTTTACCAACAGTGTATTATGACACGGTACAGGTAAAATTAGATCTTATGGCACACCTTTTGTTCTCAGTGTTTACAAACACTACAGGTAAATACACTGTGTAATGCCCAGGTGGCCGCTATAATAGTTTGGTTCAAACCTGTTTTGCTTTTATTGTTTTATATTTGGAATGGGTAGTTGTTTTTTCGTATGTTTTGATGGGCGTATACATTTTTTTTATTATTTTTTATTTTTATTTTTCTCGAGACCACCGTTACAGGTATGTTTTGTTTACATTTTAAGTAGGTCATGTTGGTGTGCCATAAGATCTAATTTTACCTGTATCTAACTGCCGTCTGCCGTGTTTTGCAAAAAGCGTGTTAGAACATGATCTGACTATGGTCTGCCCTTTTTAAAACTGGTATAGGAACATGGTATCTGATTTATCGTGGTATGCACCGTTTACCAAGTGTGTTAGAACATATCCGAACGTTGTCTACCCTATATACTAATCATGTTTTATCAAACCGTGGTCCTCGCTATTTACAATCAGTGTATCGTAACATGGTATCTGACGGTTATTTGCCATGTTTACATTACAAACGCCTATTGGAACATGTTATATGGTCGTTGTCTGCTCGTTTTAGCACACCAGTAAATCTTTCTTAAGCTACCATCAAAAGAGGTCAAAGTATGGGTTGGTCTGTTAAGCTGGTGGTAGCCTAATATATTTCAAAGGTAATACAAACGAACATATGCAGGAGATTTCAGCATTACTGTTGACTAGTATTAAATACTACTGTGTCTAGTCTATCTTAGGTGACGCATAGAAACTGAAAGTAGAACTTCCTTGAATAAATAAATTGACCCATTTCTTGTTCATAGAAACCGAAAATATGTACGTGTAAACCACTTTTGTATGAAATGTTAACGAAGATAAGGGAGTGGGGGGGGGGGTCTTTACAGCAGAAAGTGGTATTTGTTTTATTGAAAATGAACATAGACGTAATATACTTCTAATAGTTTGATGGGGAAAATAAAATGTTATTTTCTTAATGTTTGCTTTCTTGTTTGCTTAATGTATGCATGTATCAAACGAGTTATTCTTTGCGACTTGATCTGACCTTTTTGCAAACATGGTATATCGTTATTGTCTGCGCTGATTACAAAATGTGTATAAGCTCATGTATTGGTCGTTGAATGTACTGTTTATCAGTTCTTCACCTCATCAAAAGCCTTTTACGTCTTGGTCTGTAAGCCGGATGGAAGCTTAATACAGATCAAAGGTTAATACAAAAGAACTCCTATAGAAGCTTTCTACGTTTATTAAAGAACCGCCTCCGTTTTAAGATTACTATGTCTAGGTAATATACGGTCGCTTAAGACAGTTCTACAGTTTAGTGTAACTTGTCTTAAGCGGACATCAACACTATGTCGCATTATTGGTCTTTAAAGCATGTGGTACCTAAATGAAAGTCAAAAGTAAGAAAGTTCCTATAAGCAACCAAACTCTTTATAAGATCAGCATGCTCCCTAAATGAATGTCCGCTTAGTACATATTCTGCTGTATTCAGGTTTACCGATGCAAACAGTGAATTTGTTTTCCTACTAATCAGTTGTGGATTAATTTGGTCTTCTACAGATTATTGAATGGCAACTACGAAAAGAGGATTGTTCGAGTACAACCATACCCACGTGAGGGCCCTGTATACACATGTACAATTTAGGTCAAGTGCATTTTAATAAACAATACTGCTCGACTACATAAAACAAATCAAATCCGAGAACATAATTTGATTCAATATAAGTCTTGTAGACACCGCAGTGCATTCATTAGCTTTCGAGGTACTCTATTAAACATCAAACCATTAGTCACAAATCATTAAATATGAATTCCATCAGTGTAAAACACGTTTTCAATCAAAAACACTTATGGCTTACAACACTTACAACGCTGGAGAGCTTGTATACGAGTTTGAATCTACTGGGACGTTTTAATGGTAGTAATTCGAGTTTTATTCAGTTTCTTATTTGCTATGTTTGTGTTTTTCGCCTTCATTTTCTTATTATGCTCCTGCGACACGGTATTTCACATCGTGAATGTCATGGTTATCTGATTTACAAACTTCATGAACACTTTTAATTACTTCTCATGAACAGACTCAATAAAACCGAGTATGCATTTTTTCTATTTTCGCATTGCTACTTTTGCTTTCCAGGGATCTTCCACTTTCAGACTATATTTACTGCACAACAACCGTCGTTAAGTGCTTGTGTGGCGG
Source organism: Azorinus chamasolen (assembly GCA_963576725.1). Lineage (NCBI taxonomy): Eukaryota > Metazoa > Mollusca > Bivalvia > Cardiida > Solecurtidae > Azorinus > Azorinus chamasolen. Next base: position 70,386,724 of record OY755240.1, on the reverse strand, counting down.
CCGTAAACAGTCTACTTCATTATCTGCGTTATATTTTCTGGTCCTTCGGGATAATTAGTTTTGATGTTATTAGCTTTGAAAATTGCTTAAGCCGGTGCTAGAGGACGTGAGTAGTGATGCATTTTTAAATATTACCATGAACAGACTCAATAAAACCGAACCTTCAGTTTTCTCTTTTCGCATTGCTACATTTGATTTCGAAGGATCCACCACTTTCAAACCATACCCATTCTCTCATTTTGTTCGTCAACTATGTTGAAAACATCATTAAAAAGTGCTATGAAAATAAGACCCAGCACACTATGAAGACAACCTCTTAAATCCGAAAACGGAAAGCGGGCGTCTCGTTTTGGCCGGTCCCTTTATTACTTTTCTAGTTTATCTGTTTGCAGCTCAATCATTGAGTACACTAGCGCTAGGTGGATACAGTTTGTTTCACATAAATATGCTTTCGTTTTAAATGCAATTTACCACTGTATTTGCCATCGAGTTTGTTAGATTAGTCGAGATTAGTCAGAGATGGAATACGTTTATTTACACTATTTGTCTCCTAGAGTGGGGATGGAATAAATGTGATGTTGGACGCGAGGTTTACAATTGAATATAGTGGCCATGTAAATGATCCATCGCGCTATTTTGACATGCAAACAAAACAAACAATCGATACCAAATATCAATACATGTATATGGAAGACAGCAGTCCAAAGGTTTTCAGACTACCTCAGTACCACGCCGATTTAAATGCCATCGGGCTTATCTGGACCAGCCTTCAGGGAAAAGTCGCAGCTGGCTACATTACATATAAAAACAAAGACTTAAGCCGGTAAACATAGATTGTTAGCCCCGGTTAGATGAACTAGCCACGGTTTCAAACATCAATAATTTTGCGATTCATCACAACTGAAACATTTCATACGCTTTTAAAATATCTACTTAGGGTCTTTTGGCAGCATATGACAAAAGATGATGTTGTCGCCATGTCAGGGATATAGATTTTGGTTTATTTTCATCCATTTTACGTTGCTTTAACAGTTTTACAGTAATATCACGGCGTCCAGCTAATTATATGTGGTGGAAGACCCGAGCGGTTCTTCTGTGCACGGAACAAATTTCACTATGCCGTGCAAAGACGAACATCCAGGCAGAACTACCAAACTCCGCAAGCCAGATAGAAAATCGAAATGCCTAGACTGGGATTTGAGCCACAGCGTTGAGAGGCTAAGCCATTATCAGTCAAAGACCATAACCATTGTAAAACAGAGGTCTCACAAGGATGTTGAAGAGAAGGTCACACGAGAGGAAATTTGTATCGAACAGAATATTCAGGAATATATCATTCACGCCAATTACCCGAGGGGACTGTTAGATCTTCGATTATCTGGGCACGGACAATGCTTTTGGATCGTAATACTCAATGTAGACGTGACGTGTAAATGCGTGAGTGAGTGACTTGGGTTTTACGGCACTGCCACACTGAATAGGTCATATAGCGCCGATGAATCACATGGCATGATCATGAGGGATGATATCAGGAAGATGATTTCGGCTAATCTCATTCACTACAAAGCAGTGCATGGGATCAAAACAACCGACCTGCCTTCCATTTAGTTCTTGACAGAGGGGATAATCTTCGTCAAATGAACAAAAACATCCCCTGTGACAATTAAGCCCCGGAACCACGACAAGGTACGTGTAAATGAATGACTAAAATACAAACGTAGAAAAACACGCAAAAATACGAACTAGGTGAAAAGATATATAGAAATAAAATAAAGAAAATGAAAAGAGAGAATGTTAAGCACCACGACTATAATCAACAAATGTACATGTATATAAAAGACACAAACATATGCACAGACATAACAAACAAACAAAAAAATGGGGAAAATGGAAGTACCGCCTTGGAACGGTCAGTGAGAAATGCCACTGGGGGTTAAACCGGTTTCGGGGCGCCCAACATCACACTTATTCCATCCCAACCCTACAAGACTGTAAATAAACGAATCCACTCTCCGACTAATCTACAACAACCACGATGGTAAAAACAGTGCTAAAATGCATTTAAAACTAAACATTTAAGTAAACCAAACTTAATCACCTCCCCTCAGAATTTTATGCACCTATCGCTAGTGCACTCAATGGTTGATCTGCAAACAGAGTAACTGTAGAAAAGTAATAAATTGTACGACAGAATCGAGAACCCGACGTCCACCTTCTATTCCATTTCCGGATTTAAGAGGTCGCCTTCATAGAGTACTAAACCTTTCTTGTCGGTGTACATGCAAGGAGGCCAGCGTCATTGCCAACTGTAATAGGGTTGATAACCAGACATGCAGTATGTTGTAGTACAATAGGATCATATCCCTTTTAATGAATCGTTTAACATATTTGATGAACAAATTGAGAAAATGGGTATGTCCAATAATCTTACGAAGTTTGTAAATTACATCACCATAAAATTCAGGATGTGAAGTACCTTCGCAGGAGTGTCTTGAGATTGCATTTGTACTTGCCAATAGGCGAGAAATTTCGATAATAAAATTAAGAGAAACTTTTTTATGGTATCTATATCCTTGCTTAAGCAGCTTTTCAGTTAAAATGATATTTCAACTGTTAAAACGTCAACAGATGAACAAGCTATAGCAAAACGAATAAATTGAGCAATATAAACCCCGTTAGATTGGGCACGGGGAACATCTCTGTAAAGATACGGAAATTTATAATATTAAAATAAAAAATCATCTCTTTTGTCATATATTTTAGAATAAAGCATTCCATTGGCAATTGTAATGTCTAGATCAAGAAAAGCTGCATAAGTGTCGAAAGGGTTAGCTTTATTCAATTTGAATTCTTTGAGGTAAATTGTAGGAATAAGAGCATCAAAGAATGGGTTATCTAAGTTAAAAATATCATCCAAATATCGAGAATTTTCATTGAAGGCTTTTATAATCTCTTCTAGTGATTGTGGATTCAAACGTAACATAAAATCTCTCTCATAGCGGTACAACAACAAATCGGCGACCAGTGGTGCGCAATTCGAACCCATCATCTGACGGTATATATCATTCTCATAACGTACACATATGTTATCCAGAAGAAAGGTTAGTGATTCGCAAACTTCTGTTCATGTCCAATTGGTGTAATATTACATTTACTCGTCAGTAAAGAAAGCTTTATCAGCATTACATGCCAGAAATGATGCTTTTTCAGTACGAATCAGGTACATAATGATAAGTGAACAAAACAGTTATGCCGGGAAACAGCTACACCCGCAGTTATATTTCCCCTAAAGCATGCCCCTGGTAGCCAGTCTATGATCACCATAGTAGTTGATAAACATGCCTATCGCATTGTGCATGCGTGAGTCGATATACTTTTGATAATTGTGTGTGTCTCACTTGTTTTCTATCGATGTGTTGGTAGTGGTTGCGTCTTGTGTACGTTTCGTGCTAATTCAATTTACTTTACTACTTTTTAATTTAAAATATTGAAATAATCGAAACAGACGGTTTCTCTGAAGTTCACAAATAATAGTCGTGCGTATATCCATATACAAAGCAAATATTCTTTTTACCTCATAAGAAGTTACAATTAGAAAGAAAGTTCACACACGAAAGCAGAACAACTATTGACGATGGGGGGATTTTTTTCAAGCGGTAAGTGGTATTTGTTTTAGCTGTATATATACGTAATATACTTCTCATGATTTGATGAGGACACTTGTTTTGTTAACGTCTGCTTTCCTGTTTGCTAAATGCATGTGTGTATAAATGCGTTACTCTTCACGACTCGATGAATATTTGTGTGCGATTGTACACTAACTGTGCTTAAGAAATGAGGAAATCACCCATAGTGAGGTGTGTATGGCCTATGCATTTGTCTTAGATAGCGTCAACTTAAGTGTATGTTTGTGCAAACGGCGTCGCGACACTACACATGTTACATACGCGCTAATAACTTATGAAACAGTACCATGTTTAAAAATAAACTTACATGCATTGTCATTTAGCTCTCCAGATTTATAATCTGGTAATGATGCGTGATTTAATTGGTTTCTACGACACTGAGACATTAAATAGGTAATATAGCACCCTAAACACCTACCTTGAACATTAATTAATGGCAGGTGCTCCAAAAGTGCTGGTTACCATGTTTACCTAATGATACCTGTGATTGGTTGATTTTGGTAATCAATATCTGTTTCTTCTTCGGTAATGCGTTCCGTTACAATTAGATCTTCTTGTATTAACTCTTATCCCGCTGTGAAAACATTGCATGTGGTTAATATTGGTCTAATTTTACTGATATCTGATCTGATCAAACCTTTGAAATACTATTGACTGAGTATCAAACAGTTTGAACCCTAATGAGACGTCGGATTGCTCGTCGTCATCAACGTCTCCTCTGGGTCAAAAGCATTTGAAAATCCGTGTCAGATTGTATAGCGAAGTGTTAAACATATAATGAAGGTATATAACGTATAGTTAATTGTCAAAGTATGTCTAGTTAAGTGGGAAGTACATGTACTCTAGTCTTATCTTAACCGCAATTAGTCATGTTACTGGTACTCTTCTGCAACATAATATCTTCTTTACTCTATGAGCACACCAGTTAGCTATGAGAAATAGCATAGTATAGTATGTCTTTTACCATGTTGCCATCAATTTGTCATTAATGAAATAAAAACGGATTCGGATTATATTTCAGCTATTCACGGGAAAGGAAATTACATAAGAGCCTCCAATATTGAATATAATTATGTTAGTCACTGAATGTGATTTCTGTTAATTATGATGATAACTAGAAGTGCATAATGTCAACTGAATGTGTTCATTTGGTGTTATTTATTTGAGGAATAGTTGTTGTGACTTTTCCAGTTTGACTTCATTACTTTTGATTAGCTTGCCTGTTTCAAAGAAATCACGAGCTATTGTCGTAACTCCGGCGTCCGCGTCGTTGTTGTCGTCGTCCGAAATCTTAACATTGACCATAACTCAAAAAGTATAAGAGGTATCAACATGAAACTTCATAGGTTAGTAGATCACATTAAGCAAAAGACCCCTATATAAGAACCATAACTCTTGATTTCAAACCTTTGGAGTTATGGCCCGTTATATGTTTTGACAATGATGACAGACGAGCGTTGTCACCCGCTTGTGGTGCTCTTTTTGAGGATATTTATTTGTTGTTTTTTTATAACATTTTAGGGACCATAACTTTTCTCTGAATTAATGGGATTTCTAACTCGGATTATTTTCGACGTGAAAGCTTCTTTCAACCTGCATCATGCTATCACATGTCTTTCTAAATAAAGCAGTGGTCAATTTTATAACAATCCTGTATTACAAATTTGTTGTGGACAAAAGTTACACCGAAGTTTGAATTTTCTGCTTTCAAAATATCGAGGTTCCATTGTGCATTGCAATGCAAGTTAAGTGAAAATATTGAGTGGAGAGTGCATGATTTGGTTTCAACATGTAAGGCTATATATAGCACAGGTATATCAATACACTTGCGTGTACATTCTAGCGATCGGGTATGCTAGTTGTGCATTATGAGACTTTAAATTGTTGTGCACTAATCAGCCATTAGTCAAGTTTCGATATATACATTAGCTTTATTTATGTCAATATTTTATGCATTATTTTAATTCATATCCATTATGTTATGCCTATCAGATTGTAGATGCCAATTATTACGTCTTTTTTCGAACAACAAGAGTTAACTGACATTTTAAGCCATTTGATACACAACACTATGTAAATAATGTCATACTTTAAAGAATGGCTGTGTACACAATTAGGCCAGTTAACATTATACTTTGTAGCTGTTTGCTTATGGACTTCAATGATACCTAAAACATAAATACATCAATAAATAAATAAATAATACATGTGCAGAATGTGCTGAAAGATCAGACGTTACACGTCAAAAACCAGTGACTCTTTTAAAAATATGTTAATCCAGCGTTTTCATCTGAATAGCATATACATGTATGTTATTTTATTGTAGTATTGTTACAATCAAACAAAAGCTATTTCAACGTGCTTCTTAATGCTATTAATGAATTTATTTATTCCTGACATGAATCCAGAATAATCACCGCATGAAACCTAAGTAACAGCTAAAATACGGATGTCCCGCGTTACATTTTCATACGAAATAACTTAATTTTCATTTGATTTTGCCGTTAAGCGCGGGAGATATCACACGAATCGTCTGCATCGCTGATGTTATGTCATTTCTAAACGTTGTGGTTCAAATTGTTTACAGAATTCAGGATTAACAAAATGTGACCTACTGAAAAACCAAAACAAGGGCAAATGTCCCAGAGTCAATGAAATCATCAAGTGCAGCTTTAACCGTTGTATCTGTTTACCTAAACCTGTTTGCTGGTCATTGAAAAGTTGTTTGCGAAATACCATTTTCTTTTAAGATTTATGTAATAAAATATTGTCTGTGTACCATCGTTATACACGTTTAAACAATACATTGTTTTTTCCCATTAAACGTCCACTGTTATAAAATGATGTTTGATTTTACCATAAAGGCAAATTCGAAGTTTTTTTTTTAGATTCGTGAATCAATTAAATAATAAATAATTTTATAAAATATATTTTTCTGTTGATTAATTTAATGTATAGCTTATATTTGTTCTCTTATTACATTGTATGTTATTAATAAATTAAATAGTCCACATTAAATGTCTCTATCAAATAATTGACGTGGCATAACGAATTAAAATTAACTTTAGTTTCTGTTCTTTTTGAATAGGTCGTAATGATTAAGAGCTCGGGTGACAAAGTAAATGATAAAATAAACTCATATATAACAAACGCAAGCAACATAGGAAATACATTAAATCAAAATCTCGCCAGAATGTCAGAAAATACGAACTGTACCAAGGAATATGATGCGGTCAAAACCGGAACGAAGCGAAGGAAAAAGAATATGAAAGAAAAACAGAGTATGAAAGAAACAGAAAACAGGAATACAGAATGCGTAAAAGAATTGAAGCATGAAGAAGATATATTTAAAACACCTTTCTGCATGGCTTTCATTCTGCATTGAGTAACCACCGGCTAAAAAGATAAGATTTTCTGATCTCTTAAAGTCCCGGTTTAGGGATGTTTTACTGTATATGGAATTTACATTCACCAGTATTTTTCATGATTATTTTATCTGCATCTTAACCCTTTTTCGTATTAAAGAAATAAGGCATGATGAAAATTTATAAGAAAATTTTGAAAATGGCATAATTATTGTACGTATATGTTTGTATTAGTAGAAACTGTAGTCGGAACTATTATAATTTCATCGGCAAACAGAGCAGATCCTGATCAGACCTATCCCACATGGACAGTCTGATCTTGGTCTACTCTGTTTGCAAATTCGTGAAGATTTTACATGAGGGGAAGGTTTGATTTGTATTGTCGCATATTGTGGCATAATGATGATGATGTCCGTATTCGCTGTCGTAAACGTCGACGGCTAGTGTAAATGACGTCAGGGGACACCAGTAGCATACGTCACGTCACAGAAACAAGTGATTAGTAGGAAAAGTAAAAAAATTAGTCATGCAGGACACACCACTTACAGAACAAACAGCCACCCGAACAGCAGCACAAGCAAACAACACATGTACACAACTATAAAAACATCAAGAGACACACAAAGACAAAACAAACACACAATAGGGGAAGATGAAAATACCGCCTTGGAACGGCCAGTGACAAAAGCCACTGGGTGCTAAACCGGTTTATGGGCACCAAACCTTACACTTATTCCATCCCCACCCTAAAGGACAAACAGTGTAAATAAACGTATCCCCTCTCCGACTAATCAACAACAACCGCGATGGCAAATACAGTGGTAAAGTGCATGTATAACGAACACATTTAAGTGAACGGACTGTATCCACCTATCGCTAGTGTACTCAATGATTGAGCTGCAAACAGAGTAACTGTAGAAAAGTAATAAACGGTGCGACAAAAACGAAATAGTACAGATATCCGACGTTCTCCTTCCATTTCTTGATTTAAAAGGTCGCCTTCATAGAGTACTAAACCTTTCTTGTCGGCGTACATGCAAAGATGCCAGCGTGATTGCCAACTGTAAAAGGGTTGACAACCAAACACGCAGTATGTTGCAGTACTATAGGATCATATCCCTTTTTAAGTAATTGTTTAACATATTTGATGAACAAAGTGAGAAAATGGGTATTTCCAATAACTTTACGAAGTTTGTAAATCACATCACCATAAAATTCAGAATGTGAAATAAATGATTGGGGAAAATTGCAGTATGATGTATTTGGCCCTTCTGTTCTTTAAAGATGTCGTAAATGTCATTTATGACCATGTGAGAAAGCAGAATGACAAAAACCGAGTTATTGTTTTGCAGATAAGAGGCCATATATTCCGTATTTTGTTTAAAGAATATGAAACATTAACCAAATGAATATATAAATACCGGTGTTGATGGTGTAGTTATTTCTTACATAGCTATTCAACAGGGAAAGGGTTAACTTGACAAGTGTCTAGGGGATTTAAATTAACTGTTTTCAATGTTGAAATTTACTGTTTGTAAGTACATGTACAGTACAGGCCACGCGGACTTTTTGTTTTCCGTTTTACCAGTGCGGACAAAATTATTTGAGAGCGGGTTTCCAGCACGGACAATTTTTATGAATCACCGCGGACAAATTCTGTGTCCACCGCGGACCGAAATTTACCCTACGGGATATTACCGCCGCCGAGCCATCACTGTCCGTGCTGAGATCCAGGTGGATTGCGGGGCATCACCGCGGACACTACCTTTATGACTGGCAGTCGTTTAACCGATTTAGGTATCATTATTTAGATAAGATATATACAAAAGCTTATATGTATATATAAATACACATGTGCATTTTTTTTTCAACTGAAGAAACGCATATTGAATATACTGTCAGATCTAGAATTCAAAATGAAATTAGATAGCATACGTATATAGATAGCCTTCACCCAAAACCCGAGACTAAAACGGTTTCTTTCTGCTAAAACTACAATTTATAGTCAGATTTTAACGATTACCAGACTGTAAATGCTCGAGAAAAAAGAAATAGATACAAAATATCAGCAGCAATTGTTTTCACAATCTGATTTTCAGAAAATGCGTAGCGCAGAGATTATAGATGTCAGGAGCACTCGGTCATATTTGTTTCGACCCCACGCGCGTATTAACCCTTTCCCTGTTCTATATGTGTTCCAAATTTAAATACAAATGTACATGTACCTACTGAATATTCATGAACAAAATAGTTATAATGAATTATGGAAGGTGGAGCATTGTAGACATTTTAGGAAAGCAAATAAACAGATCTATAAAATTCTATTAGCAAAGTGAGTAGACCTGATCAGACGGTTCCTCTAGGAGCGGTCTGATCTAGGTCTATTCTCTTGACAAATGCGTGAAAAACAGGTTTATATGAGGGAAAGGGTAAAGAGGCGGAGAGTTGTATCCAACCATTATTTGTTGAAATACTTTTTTTTGAAACCTTAACACTTTACTCCATAGTTTGTGTTCAGTATAGAAGACAGATGTTTGATTAAAACAGGCTGAATGGGACCATTTTGCGTTTTTCTCAGCCTGCTTTAAGCTACCGTCTACTGTGATATAGAAATATTTCTTATGGCGCATATTCATGAATGTATCAAGTGGAACTATTTTTGAGTGGAGGAATGGATTAACGCACTATATGAGTACCTATGGAGTAAAGGGTTGAACTGGGTATCATTCGACGAAGAGATGCAAACAGTTGATTAAATAATTATAAAGCTAAAACACCAGGGGGCAAATGTCCGCCCATACCCAAATAGGGGACAAAGGTCCGGGGGCAAGTGTCCCCGGGGGGGGGGGGGGGGGGGGGCAAATGTCCGTAAACCGAAATACCGATATCATGAATATTTATTAAATTTATTTTTAAAATAGCTTTTTACTGAGGCTGTTTTGGTATTGTAACAAAACTATAGAGTTAAATCCAACATAAATTCATAAGCAAACAGAGAATACCCTGATCAGACGGTTTCTATAAGAGCCATCGTATCCGTGTCTACTCTGTTTGCAAGCACGTGATAAGCGTCGATGCTCTCAGAATTTTTACTTCTATTGCCGGGTCATGTCAGGACGTGCAGATCTTTAGCTGAATTCATAACCTAAATTTTGGTTGTCGGTGGGTTTCAACCATTTCCCTGTTGAATATTTATGTCAGAAAAGATGACATCATAATATTTATAAGTTGATTTTTATAATGGTGTAGGTACACGGTCCATGACTTTTCTTGGTACTGGTAGAAAATGTAGAGGCAGATCTTATATAATTTCACAAGTAAACAGAGCTGGTCTCGATCATACGGCTCCAATAGGCGCCTTCAGATTTTGGTCTACTCTGTTTGCAAGGGCATGGAAATTGTTTATATATGGTAAAGGGATAAGCAAACAGAGCAGACCCCTGGTCAAACAGCTTCTATCTTATCATTTAAGAGTTTTAAATAAATAAACATACTTTTATGAATTGTATAACTATGAAAACTTTCTTGTTATTCTGTTACTTCTGCTGATTAACCCTTTCCCTGTTCAGTATTCGTGTAAGAAATAATGATATCATGAATATTTATAAGCTAATGTTTTTAAATGG